>JANAVB010010199.1:5027639-5171963 GCA_029216955.1 Iris pallida
GTATACTTACTGAGGAGGAGTTACTCTGCGACTCATACTATGGAGTTACTACTGAGGACCCGGCTCTGCTTTACGAGGATGTTCCTGCGGGGAGACTCGTCTAGTTTGCTTAGCTACTTGGGATACTTAGTGTAGTCATGTATTAGACTCTATCATTTTGTAACTGGACATGTATCCAGTTTTACATTTCAGACTTGTACTTTGGACTTATTTCTATATATGAGACGACTTTTGTGTTTGGAGCATTTATGATTCTTCTTCACTTATAGAATTGTTAGCACATTTAGTCTTATCTTGTTATCTCTAGAACAGCTTACTGCGCTTTATCTTAAGCGTAGGCTAGACATGGCTCGGCCCGGCCCAACAATTTGGGTAACGGGTCGTGACATGTATTTTTACGTTAAATATTTCAAGATTCCCTTTAGATGCTCTCTATTTACAAAATTGTCATTTTGATAATACCATAGCTACCCCTTCGCGCAAATTTGGTCATATATATGTATTTGAATTCACAAACTCAGATTTTGATTGCAATTTTCGTCGTCTTCTTCTTCACGAGAGATCTGAATTCCATCACTCTCATCTTCAGCAGAGATCGTAAAGATTGTTCGTAATTCACTGTGCTTTTCTTCAGTCGAACTTCGATCATCGCTCATCATCATCTTCTTCGTTGAGAGATTTGAAGTTTTTCGACGATTAGGTCCTTTTTAATGGCTTCATCCTGCAACGATTCAACTTGTTTCTGAAGCTCGCTTTTCTCATTCCTGAGCCTTTTATTTGTCTCTTTGAGCTTCTCGGTTGTTTGCACTGATATAAAACAAACAACAATAAAAAGTACGATATCAATCAATATATACTTTTAAAAAAAAGGAAAAAAAAGATCATTCTCCGTAATTTTAATACGGGGAATGGCCATTCTCCTGCATTCTAACACGGGAAATGACCATTCTACGTGATTTACAACGGAGAACGGCCATTCTTCGTGATTTTAACACGGAGAATAATTATTCTCCTGCATATTAACACGAAAATAGCTATTCTTCGTGATCTTATCACGAAAAATAGTCATTCTCCATAATTTTAACACAAAAAATGGCCATTTTTCTGTATTCTAACACGGGGAATGGCCATTCTACGTGATTTTACAACGGAGAATGGATATTCTTCGTAATTTTAACACGAAAAATGACTATTCTCCTGTATGTTAACACGAGAATAGCCATTCTCCGTGATTTTAACACGGAGAATTGCCATTCTCCGTGATTTTACAACGGAAAATGGCCATTTTTCGTAATTTTAACACGAAGAATGGTCATTCTCCGTAATTTTACAACGGGAAATGACATTTTCTGTAATTTTAACACAAAAATGGTCATTCTTCTACATTCTAACACTTTGAAGGGGGTCTTGTAGAAGATACAACAGAAACATACAACAGAAAAGATTTTAACAGAACATACAACAAAAAAGATCACAAAAAGTTTTTTATTAAAAATCACACCTACAAGAGTCTATTACAGATTATTTGTGATTATATGGAAAAAACTCCTAAAGATCTACAATAGGGTTAGTCTTTTTGCAGTATGATCGTAGGACTATTTTGTGAGAACTAAGCAATTGTTGCTCTACACTGAATAGCTCCACAACTTCTACCCTTGTGGCAAGAGACTGCGGATAGAAGATGTGAATACAGTCGCCATCAAGGTCTGCGCCCACAGAACCCCCAAGACGCGCAGCCAGCCATTTCTCCGTCAGAGCAGACCACTTCCTGAAGCAGCTATTGGCTTGCGGCAGCTCCTGAGGCTCTTCCAGCCTAACAAAGGTGCGCAACTGCTATTGAGCAGGGCAAAGCACAACCTGTGGCTCTTCGGGTTGGCAATCAACCCAAACCCTGTCGTCAGAACCTCCAAGACCTCCAAGACGTCGCTCAGGTTCTAACTCCTCATGGTGGGCATTCCGGTACATCTCGACTCTCATCAGCAGCTCTTGTACAAAGACACAGCTTCTTTGAACGAAGAGATCCACAACCAACAGCCAACTTGAGCAAGGCCAACGACGGCCGTTCGAAGCTAAGTCTAGGTCAAGCATGATGTTGGGAATGCTAAGAGAGGAAGATGCGACTCTTCATAAAAACTCTTTCTTATATAGGGTGAGTGTGGTCCAAACCACTGGCCACGTGGTCGTCGGTTAAAGACTCACAAATTAATGGGATGAACCTAGGACTCAGTATAATGAATCTCATTCAATAGATTTATTTTAATAAGTCCTAAGCCCAAATTAATGGGATGAACCTAGGGCTCAGTATAATGAATCTCATTTAATAGGTTCATTTTACTAAGTCCTAAGTCCAAATTAATGGGATGAACCTAGGGCTCTGTATGATGACTATTCTTCCGCAGGCCATTCTCCGTCATTTTAACACGAAGAATGTAAATTCTCTGTGATTTTAACACGGAGAATAACGATTCTCATTCATTTTAACACGGAGAATGGTCATTCTTCGTGATTTTAGCACGGAGAATGGCAATTCTCCGTTATTTTAACACGGAGAATGACTATTCTCCTGCATTTTAACACGAGAAATGACCATTCTTCGTCATTTTAATACAGAGAATGACAATTCTCCATCAATTTAACACGGAAAAAAGGTCATTCTCCGTGTTTTTAACACGGAGTATGTCAATTCTCCGTGATTTTAATACGGAGAATGACAAAAATCTCTTAATTCTCTTCACATCAGCTATCTCTCTTCTCTAACTTGGGTTCCAGTTGATGCTGATGATGATGATGAAGTGGTGTTCCAGTTGATGATGATGATGATGATGATGAAGTGGGAACTGATGATGACGACATGATGTGAAGATTGCGAATGGAGAGTCACTAACGAGTTTTTGAAGTAAGGTTTAAAGATTTTGGAGGAGAAACCTAGATTCGAAAGTGAGCATCGTATGGAAGAAGAGGAAGAATCGAAACATTTTTTTAAGAGTAGGTTTCGTGGGTGTTTTCAATAAATTAGAAGGGCAAAAAGGTTATCCCGCACTATTTTATATATTTTTCGCTAATTCTGGGCACGCGATAAAATATTATTTTGCGGTAAGTTTTTCATAAACTTTTGCGATTTTTGGATATTTAATAAATTTTCCCTATACACTACTCGATAGATCATAAATTCATACAAATGAGTTGTACATATGAGTACAAGTAATCATGGTCAGGAATTTAAGTCAAAATTTAGCACTTGAAGACTGCAGTGGACACTTATCCATATTTAAAAAATGTTTGAAAGCTAAATGACACTCTAGATTTGGAGTATGTCCTAGCTCCGTTGTATAAATTCTTAGGTTCACCAAAATTAACCTTTCTTATCAAACATGGAAGAAAAATAAAGAAAAAAAAGAGGGAGCAATATTTTTTGGCCAAATAGGGAAGGAAAAAAATAATAAAGAGCGAGGACAAATAGGAGATTAATTTGAATTATTTGTTTAGAGTGTGCCACTGTGTGACAATATCAATGAGACATTCCAAAAATAATATTTTATACAATTTTAAATAATTTAGAATATTTGTTTGGAATGTCTTCACTATGGATGCTCTAAGTTATAGCAATGTGATTACATATTTCTCAGAATTTAGATGATGATAGTTCAAACTCACACAAATCTTTAATTTTTGAAGAATTTACAACGAGTAATATCGAACTCCATAATATTTTGACTGCATGTATTCAAATTATATTTGTTTTAAAATCTTATTAAGCATTCTTATTTAATCAGAGTATCCGCAAGGAACACTATAAAAATACTGTTAATTAGCGACTTTTTAAATTGATGGAGACACAAAATTTATATTCCACTCCAAATACAACATCACAATAACACAATATCCAAACCTAAGCAAATGATTAATTTAATTTAATTTAATTTAATCACATGATCCAAGTAATAACATACCCAAATAAAATTATTTAATTGTCTCATTCTTCTCCCACTTCAACTTTTTAAAATTTAAGCAACTCCTTCTCCAGTATGCCTAATTAAACAAGTAGATCTGAAAGACACGCTTCCCGAGGATCTCTTTTATTATTATGTAACATGCTAATGCTATTAACCACAAGGTCAAAGGTTCTCAACTCCTTCTTCTAGCGATATTATTTTGTTTTTGAGAACAATACTAATTTTTTTTCATTTTATTTTTGAAAACAATTATAATTTTATTTTCCCAACAAAAATTTGAGAGTAATTTGCTTTTGAGAACAATATTTTTTTCATTTTGTTCTTGAGAACAATTATAATTTTATTTTCCTAACAAAAATTGATAGTAACATTTTCTAGCGATTCTATTTAGTTTTTGAGAACCATTCTAACTTTTTGTAGAGTAGAATTTTATTTTCCAAAAAAAAAATAAACAGTAACAACTTGAAAAATCACTTCTTCTTTTGGGAAGTTTTCGAGAACAATTCTCAAAAATATATATCCGATGCTAACAACAGTTTATTCGAAAGATTTTGAGAAACCAATTCTATTTTGATTAGTTTTTTACAGCAATACTAAATCAATTTTTTTATATTTTAATGTAGTAATATACACATAATTGTTTATGAATAAGAACACACAATTGGGAATAAAAGAAACTATTTTTCAAGATAAGCGACTGCGACGAACCAATACCTGCTAGCTAAACATGGTACTCGACTTATGCAAAAAAATAAAAAAAATAAAAAACACACAAAAATTCAAGACAAATACACGCAATAATTAAGTTGGCAGCCTGGTGGCTAGACAGTCGAATGATTCTAACCAGTAAAAAAGATGAAAGATCGAGATCACTGCTAAACAAGATTATAAGACTTTACAAGATTGCTACAACTTCGTAAACTCACCGCTAGAGAAAGTACACAAAGATAATACAAGTAATTTTCAGAGATTATACCTAAGAATATATGGAGAGAAAAAAAAAATCAAGTTTTCTCTTCTTCAATCTTTCTATTTCTTCTTTCTTTCTTTCAACCTATTAGTAGCCAACACATTTCCTTAGCACAATTTAATCTTATACAAAAGGAATCTTAGATTTCTTTATATAGTATGCCATGTGTTCATACATAGAAATTCAATCTTATGTAGCCATGACATAAAAAATTCATTGCCTATTGTATATGACTCTACGTAGGATTAGAGATTTGTTCAAATATGCTTACTAGTAGGATTATTAGATATGACCCAAATCCTAACAGTCACAAATTAGATCACATTCACCAGCCAACTCAACAAATATTTAGCAACCTCTGACCTCCAAATTTCAAATAGTACTCTCAATCTCACAAACTACTCCTCTTCCCGAAGATTTGGTACATGATTATAAAGGTCGAAGGTTTAAGCCCTTTTTTAGGGCATTTATTTCCAAAAAATTTGAAGTGAAGGAAGCATCGTGAAAAATCAGGTCTTTTGGAAAAATTTATGAAATGTCCAAAAAACGAAAAAGTTTTAAAAAAATCCACCGCACAATAACATTTCATCGCGTGTCCAGAATTAGCAAAAAATATATAAAGGGGGCTCCGAATGACCTTTTTGCCCTTCCTTCTAATTTATTGAAAACACCCACGAAACTACTCTTAAAAAAATATTTTGATACTTCCTCTTCTTCCATACGCTGCTAACTTTCAAATGTAGGTTTTCTCCTCAAAAATCTTCAAACATTACTTCAAAAACTCGTCGAAAAATTTCGAAAAGGTCGACAAACGGTAAAACTATTAAAACGGAGGTCCAAACATTATTTTTTTGCGATTCTAAAATTTCCAAAGGCCAACTAATGGAGAAATTATTAATCTCCGGCTCCTCGAAAATATGCTCCTTTTGCGACAAATCGGGCCTCGTTTTGACCTCCCAGTCAAAAGTTATGGCCCTTCAAAGTTTCAACTGGCCATAAAATGCAGGAGAATGATCATTCTCCGTGGTAATATCACAGAGAATATCATTCTCCGTGCTAAAACCATGAAGAATAGCCATTCTCCCTGTTAAATTGACCAAGAATATATAGCCATTCTTCGTGTTAAAATGTCAATTTAACAAGGAGAATGACCATTCTCCGTGTTAAAATGACGGAGAATGGCCATTCTCCTTGTTAAATTGACGGAGAATGGTCATTTTTCGTCATTTTGACACGAAGAATGGTCATTTCCTGTCATTTTAACACGAAAAATGACCATTCTCCATCATTTTGACATGGATAAGGCCATTCTTCGTGGTTTTATTATGGAGAATGACCATTCTCCGTTATTTTAACACGGAGAATGGCCATTCTCCGTGCTAAAACCACGGAGAATGGTCATTCTCCGTGCTAAATTGACCAAGAATAGCTATTTTTCGTGTTAAAATGACGGAGAATGGCCATTCTCCGTTAATTTAACAAGGAGAATGGCCATTCTTCGTCATTTTAACGCGGAGAATGGCCATTCTCCGTGTTAAAATGACGGAGAATGGTCATTCTAAGTTATTTTATCCCGGAGTCATTCTCCGTCATTTTAACATGGAGAATGGCCATTCTCCGTCATTTTGACACGGAGAATTGCCATTCTCCATCATTTTGACATGGATAAGGTCATTCTCCGTAGTTTTAGCACGGAGAATGGCCATTCTCCGTTATTTTAACACGGAGAATGGCCATTCTCTGTCTTTTTGACACGGTGAATGATCATTCTCCATTATTTTGACATGGATAAGGCCATTCTCCGTGGTTTTAGCACGGAGAATGGTCATTATCCGTGATTTTAACACGAAGAATGATGGAAAACAGTCGACAGAAACCTAAAACCTTTTCTTTCTTTCTTTTGTGAAAAAATTTGTCAGGAACAAAAATTCAAGAGTTTTCGTTCTTCTTTCAAAACGATGCTAACTCTTATGGAAAAGAAGAAGAAGAAGATCTTCTCTCCACAATTACCTAATCGCCGAAAAATTTCAAATCTCTCCACGATGATGATGATGATGATGATGATGATGATGATGATGATGATGATGAGCGATGATTGGAGTTTGACTGAAGAAAAGCACGGTGAACTACAAACGATCTTTCCGATCTCTCCTAAAGATGAGAGCAATGGAATTCAAATCTCTCGTGAAGAAGAAGAAGACGAAAATCGCAATCCAAATCAGAGTTTGTGCGAACGGTAGTTATGGTATTATAAAGATGGAAATTTTGTAAATACTGAACATCTAAAGGGAATCTTGGATTATTTAACGTGGAAATATATAATTCTGGACATTTCATAAAATCCATCCCGCGGGTGGGTTTTCATACAAACCAACCCCGAAATTGGATTTCTCAGGAATTTCTATATATATATATATATATATATATATATATATATATATATATATATATATATATATATATATATATAAAATAAAAAGGCATTTTATTGAAATAAAGAGGGGTCTATGAGAGCTTTACAGACGGATATAGGGCCGAAATACACAAAAAGGGCCCTGTTGAGCATGGAAGTAAATAAGAAAAGTAGGAAATCGAAATTTCAAAATTTAAAAAACCAAAATTTCGAAATTACGAAATTTCAAAACTATATATATATATATATATATATATATATATATATATATATATATATATATATATATATATATATATATATATATATATATATATTTAAGGTGTCATTTCTTTAAGTTGGGCTGTGGCACAAAGCCATCCAGCCGTCCAAGTAAGGATTCGAACCCGAGACCTATGCTCAGGTGCCCCTCCGTACTATCACTAGACTAGTGCCTTAGGGGGATATATATATATATATATATATATATATATATATGAGTGCTCTAGAACCAACCGTCTGGTTTTCTATTATGGAACCAACCTATGTTATACACGTTGGAATGGAAATTGCACGGTTGAGATTAAATGACTTAAGAAGGTGGTGGAGTCTACACCTTTTAATCTTAACTACTAATTTCCAATCCAATCCACAAAACATGGGGGTGGTTCTATAATACAAAACCAGCCGGCAGGTTTTGGAGCATTTCTGTATATATATATATATATATATATATATATATATATATATATATATATATATATATATATATATATATATAGAAATTGCTGAGAAACCCAATTTCGGGGTTGGGTTGTATGAAAAACCCACCGCAGGATGGGTTTTATGAAATGCCCAGACTTATATAATTTCACATCAAATATTCAAAGATTCCCTTTAGATGCTATGTATTTACAAAATCGACATTTTCATAATACCAAAAATACCCCTTCGTGCAAAATTGGTCATATATATATAATTTTGAATTAAAAAGTCAGATCTGGATTGCGATTTTCGTCTTCTTCTTCTTCACGAGAGATCTGAATTCCATTGCTCTCATCTTCAGCAGAGATCGCAAAAATCGTTCGTAGTTTACTGTGATTTTCTTCAGTCGAACTTTGATCATCGCTCACCATCATCGCTCATCATCAACTTCATCATCATCATCATCATCATCATCATCATCATCATCATCATCGTGAAGAGATTTGAAGTTTTTCGGCGATTAGGTCAATTGTGGATAGAAGATTTTCTTCTTGTCTTTTTTTAGATCTTAAAACAAGGTGAGAATTCAGATATGTATAAATTTATTCATCATCTTCGCATATCTCAAATTTTTTGCAGAATTTGAATTTGTTATGAAGATTATAACTGAGAAACGATTAGAGAGATATTTAATCTCGTTCTTTTTGAGAATATGAAGGCGAATGATATTCGTCGTGCTAATATGACTGAAATTGTCATCATCCGTTCACTTGTCACAGAGAAAGAGCATTCTCCTTCATATTTAGACGGAGAATGCTTATTCTCCGTTAGTTTTGGACGGAGAATGACCAATTTCCTTGAGAATGATCATTCTCTGTGAGTTTTAGACGAAGAATGATCATTCTCATGCGTTTTTAACACGGGAATTGTCATTCTCTATTTAATTTAAAACGGAGAATGGTCATTCTCGTGCGTTAAAACACTGGAATGACTATTCTCCGTGTAATTTAACATGGAGAATGGCATTCTCCGTTAGTTTTAGACGGAGAAAGAGCATTCTCTGTCATACTTATACAGAGAATGATGATCATTCTCCGTTAGTTTTGGACGGAGAATGGCCAATTCCCTTGAGAATAATCATTCTTCATGAGTTTTAGATGAAGAATGATCATTCTCATGCGTTTTAACACGGGGAATGTTATTATCTGTTTAATTTAAAACGGAGAATGGCATTCTTCATATTAAATTATACGGAGAGTGACAATTCTCATGTGTTTTAACATTGGGAATGCCATTCTTCGTATAATTTAACACGAAGAATGACCTTCTCCTTGTAATGTAATACGGTGAATGACATTCTTCGTTTAAAATTAAACGGAGTGTGGTCATTCTCATGCGTTAAAACACTGGAATGACTATTCTCCGTGTAATTTAACATGGAGAATGGCATTCTCAGTTAGTTTTAGACGGATAATAATCATTCTCCGTTAGTTTTAGACGGAGAATGATTAGAAATTTGTTGTCATGTTTTGTGATCTCTTCTGTTTTATGTTATCAGGAGGGGGAGTGGATTCAAGTTGTTTAGTTAATCTTTGTTTCAAGGAAGAATAGTTTCCTGTCGATCACACATGAAAGTACCGTGAAATTTTTAAAGTATCAAGTGTGCGATCGATGGACTTCTTTGGATCCACTTTCCTTTTGTTTGAAGTTTTTGCATTCCGATGGGACTGAACTGTACGTTGACAGTGATTTTTGGCTTCGATCAATGGTTGGGGGTTTCCATGGTACCCATGACATGAGCTTTGATCTATTTGTGGAGCAAGTATACTCTCCATGTTCTTCATCGACATCTTTTTCTTGTCAAAGCACTCCCATGGGACCTTCGTCTTCCTCTGTTAGTACTTTGAGTAGATGTTCTCCTACTGTAAAGGATAAACGAGTAGTAGATTTTTATGAGGGCTCAATTGAGACAGTAAAGAAGAGGAAATCGGATATGTGGCCTGGATCAATTACCGGCGTTGGTCAGATTTTTCTAAATGGTTTTAAAGAAGTTAGGCACGCTGTTAGGAAGGTATGTTTTAAATCTCGTCATCCATTCCATATTTTAAAATCTGAGCCGGGGAGGTACACTGTTTGCTGTAAGAATTACAAGACCCATGCTTGTTTGTGGAGCTTCCATGCTATATCCATTTTGAAAGATATTCAAATTTTTGAGGTGAAGATGTAAGCCCCCTGAATTTGGGGCTTATTTTTTCAATTTTATAAATCAATTATTTGCAATAGATATTATTATTTAATTATTATTTGATTAAATGTACTTTACCGTGACTTTGACTTCTGGAGCGTCAGGGATGCCAATCTCTGAAAACTCCATTCATCAGTGTGTAGTAGACAAGATTACCTTCACGTTGATATATCATGTCCCATCCAAACTTGATTCCTTGTACTCTTTTTGTTTTGTACAACTTCGGGTCAATTTAGACCATTTGATCATTAATTAATTATTAATTGATTCTCCCACTTTTATCTTTGATCATCATATGCACGTTACCGTGACTTTTAATTTAGAAGCACAAGGCTAGTCATTTTCTTGAAACCAACTCCTCTTGCATGATCTACTCAAGACGTCCTATATCCCTGACCTTCGTGTCCCATTCAGACACACCATCTTGTGTTTTAATTTCTTCGCACAACTTTTCTGTCATGTGACCCGATTTTAATTCATCCCACGGTGTCGTATTTATTTTTCCAACTTGAATTATGGATACCCTGTCAACCCAAACCTGTCAACCCCAAATATAAACATGGCCCACATGAAGCCTACTACCCTCATGATACTGGTGTCCCATTTATTTGAGCCCCCACATGCTACTTATTTACCCATGTTCATAAATACCTAAAAATAATTTATTTATTGTACCCTGTCTGTTTGACCCGCCCCGGCTCAACCAAAACCCAGACCAAGCTTCATGTTACCCTCCATCATGACACCCTCACCCTCATTGCCCTTGAAAAATATTAATACCTAGTGTTCCCACTCCAATATTCAAGAATAACCACCATTGATTTTAATCCCTAGAAAATGATCTATTTTCCTATAATAATCCTAACCATTGGATTCTCTCCATCAATCCTCACCATAAAATTTTCCCCAACACTCAAACCCACACACCCCTCTCTCACAGCCGGCCCTAAATTCTAGGGTGAGAATCTTTTTCTCTCTCCTCCCAATTAATTTTCTTTCTCTCTCTCTCTTTCTAATTTATTCTACAGCCAACACCATCACCTACATCCCCATCACCATCACAGCAAACTTCTCCTCTATATCTCTATGGCCGAGCCTCCATAGCCGGACTCCTCCTCCTCCTTCTCCATTCTTCATCATCATCCTCTACTTCTTCATTCACTATCACCACCATCTCTCCTTCATCCACCTCCACCACCCGAACCACCTTCCTCTCCTCCCACTTCAACAACCTTCCCTCGTCCCTCGCTGTCGCTGCTGGACGCCCCACAACCAGTACGCCGCTGCGCCAGGCCGTGCAGCCCTCTGCAGCAGCAAGCAGCAGCCTATGCAGCAGCAGCCGCACCTTCTGGCCGTGCGGTACAGGCGCCGGCGCCACGGCCGCCGTGGACGGCCACCCCTTAGCCGGGAAACCTCTGCCGCACCTTCCCATGGCAGCCACTGTCCTCCGGGATGCGTCGTCTAGACGTTTCGTACGTTTGGCACGGGTTTCCGTCGGCGCGAGCTCGGAATGGATCCGAAAATGGCGTTCCGTCGCAGCGACTTCGTGTACATTTTTCGGGAAATCTGACCGTTGGATCGGTGAACTCTTCGCTCCGTCAAATCTCGGTATATCCATCTTCACTTTCCTTAATTTTTGTCCGTTAGTTTTATCGTTTGATACATCAAAACCGGCCACCAAGTTGACTGCTTAAATTGTGTTATTTTTGGACAGTTTTACGGAGCCAACTTCGTCGGTTCGTATCTCCTCCATCGTAGCTCCGTCTGGCATGCCACTGGTTCCTATGTGTAGCTGGTATAACCCTCTTCCTACCCCTCCAGTTTTGTTTCATTGTGAGCACGTTTGATTGGTTGAATTCGACGCCAAAGTTGGCCGTCCGAATTCATAATTTCCAACTTGTTAAATTCTATTTTTGAACCTGGGACTCCGAATTCAATTTCTGACACCACCAGTAGACTCGTGGCATCGTTCTGGCACGTTTTCATATAAAGTTTGTTAGATTTGGAGGACGTGGGCCCTGGCACGTATTTCGATGCAAAGAGGGCCCCACAGTCCGGGTCAACGGGTCTTTTTGACGCCGGCTCATCGAAATCCAATTTCGGATATACCGTTGAGTTCGTATCGTCATTCTGGACTCGTTGACATGTAATTTGCTAGTTTTTAGTGGACATTGGTTTCAGCACGCATTTCGGTACAAGTCGAATACCAATATCCGGGTCAACGGGTCATTTTGAGATCGGTTCATCGGAATCCAATTCTGGACATACCATTGAGTTCGTATCGTCATTCTAGACTCGTTGACATATAATTTGCCGAATTTTGAGGATATTGGCTCTGACACGTTTTTTCGTGTAAATCGAAATTTCAATGTCCTGGTCAACGGACCAATTTGAGATCGGGTCAACAGAATCAAATTCTGGATATACCATTGGGTTCGTATCGTCATTCTGGATTCATAAACATATAATTTGCTAGGTTTAGTGGACTAGTATTCTTGCACGTTTTTTTGGTGCAAAACGGGTCCGACACGGACACCGTTTTGTCCCGAAATTTCCTTTTTACCCCGGTGTCCAAATTGGACTTATGGATGGGCTATCCTAGCTGATTTGACCATTCTGGACACGTTGGTGATATTTGTTTCATTATCCGACAATGTTTGTCGATATTTTTTTTGTGTATTACCTTTTATTATAATTAATTCTTATTAAGTTCGTATTTCGGAAATTAGTACAACGAAACTGAGATCAGTCGATTCCAGTGATCTCACATCACTGAAATTGGCAAGATAATCATGTGGATTACTGCGATAAAATTATTAACCTTACCGTTGATTATCTTATCTCGATTTGCGTGTCGTAGGTTTCGATGTACGAATAACGAGGTGCAACTTGATATTTTAATTCTTAGATTAGAGTTGATCCTGTTTGACCAATATATATAGTATCTTGGTAGGTAAATATTAGGAATATTATGCTTAGGCTAGTTTTGACCTCGGTTGACCAAGTTTGACTGCTTTGACCAAAAGTCAACTATCAGTCAACACTTGGCCTAGAAATGTCTAGAACTTGACCAGGTTGACCAGTTGACCAAAAGTCAACTGTTAGTTAACATTAGCCTAGTTTGACCTAGTTTGACATGGTTTGACTTCCTGTGACCTAGTTTGACTTAGTTGGACTGAGATTTGACCTAGATTACATAGCTTATACTATATAATCCTGCCTAACACTGTTGAACCCTAATTAGCTTATATATATCTCATCGTTTGGTTTGTGGCATCACTCTGAGCATCGACCCCATTTGACAGCTCAGGACTGCAGGCGAATACATTCACTGATAGTTTTTATTGTCTTGATATCTGCTATATCCGATTCAGTTGTAGTGTCTTACTTGATTTCCGACACGATGGTTCACGGACTAGTATACGTCGGATCCTGTCATGAGATATTATTCCTGGACTATCTTGGTATATTGGTACGTGATATTCCATGTTTCTTGTACTTATATAGACATCAATTTGGGAGTGGGATGGCCCCCTGCTTTTGAATCCCGTATCATGACGTGCCATGTCCGGATCCGTGATATTATTCGGGGATGGAAGAATTATTAGGGGTTATGTGATCAAAGCCTCCTGTCACTATTATGCTTGCGCCACTCTCACCTCACGTAGGGTGTAGCAGATTCCTCCGTGTGCTTGTTATCCAGGTTGGCCAGCATGACCCTTTCCAGATATTTTTGTGTGATTGTCGGGCCAAGTGGATAACCTGTCTTGTAACATACCTAAAGTCGATCACATATCGCTCTAATAATTCAAGTCACATTTTACATTTATTTATCGTATCTTATATCCTGCTCAGTTCTACTTTCAGTAGTTTTCTCACCATGCTATGATATTCATTTACTCACATGTTCTACATGTCTTTATGCTGTACCTTGATTGGAGGATAAGTTCTGTTCGGAAGAAGGGTTATAACCCCGATCCTTGTTTGGTTTAAGGGTTGTAACTCAGCTTCCGAATGGTTCCCAAGTCATCCTATATCTTTGTCTTGTATTTTATTATACTGTCTCTTATAGAATTTGTCAATTC
The DNA here is from genome assembly GCA_029216955.1 of Iris pallida. Lineage (NCBI taxonomy): Eukaryota > Viridiplantae > Streptophyta > Magnoliopsida > Asparagales > Iridaceae > Iris > Iris pallida. The sequence continues at coordinate 5,041,990 of JANAVB010010199.1, forward strand.
ATATGGAACTGCTGTTAGTGTTTGTACTTGCTTATTTTCCTGACAGGATACCGTTGATATATTACAAATGACTCTGAGGCAGATTGCCCTACCTATTATGGGGTCGAGTTAGATGGAGTAGACCAGGACCGTGGCCTGATAGTAGAGCCACTAGACTTTGCACACCCAGAGTAGTGTAGCTTAGTTAGGTTTGCCTGGACTGCGATCCAGCTAGTACTTTCAGACTGTAGTATTTTATATTATATTCTGTGACTCTGTGATGTTGTGTATATCTCTGTGCTTGTGTTGGATTTTGAACTTATTTCATTTTCATGCTATCTACCTTAGTTTTATTTTGTGATTGAGACTGTATTGCTATGTCACCTCCATTCGGAGTGTATACTGTACAGGTACCTTTATACTGTTTATTCATAGTATTTACAGACCTTATATACAACGTTCTACCGCCGATTCTGCGGCGTAGGCTGGACGTAACCACGGGCTCGCACCTCTAATCAGGGTGCGGGTCGTGACAGAAGAGGTATGTGGGAGAACACAATTGTGGAGCTGGCTATATGGATAAAGGTAATCTAGTTGTTCCAACAAAGTTTATGAAAAGTTTGGTTAGTGACATTGTTCCGATGGATCCTAAAAGTCGACAAAATTAGTTGTCGATGAATTCAAGGTTGACTACGGTTTATCTCTTACCTACGGGCAGGCATACCACGGCATTTGGCTGGAGCACCAAGAAATGTACGGAGATGATGTTAGAGCTTACACCGACTTGTGTTGGTATGTCAACAAGGTAAAGGAAACCAATATTGGTTCCGTTATCGACTTTCAGAAAGATGATACGTCAATGAGGTTTCAGCAGCTTTTTCTTTCATATGGGGCTTGTGTCGAAGGTTTTCAATATTGTCGCCCGATGCTATATGTGGATGCGACTTTCCTTACAGGAAGGTTTAGAGGATGTTTGATGTCTGCTACAGCGAAGAATGGTGACCAACAGTTCTACCCACGGTATAGTCTGTGTTCCTTAACAAGGAGAATATGCATTCTCCGTTAGTTTGGAACGGAGAATGGTACCTTTTTCATGTGCTTGTGTCTTGACTTCCTTCTTAATTAATTTCTTTTTTTTTCTGTACAAAGGTGGTTATAAACAAGCAGTTAAGAAGAGATATGATCTGAATTGTGGTCATATTGTGAATTGGATGGATAAACAAAACCTGAACATTGGTCAAATGCATTCTTCCTCGGATGAAGATACGGCAAGGTTGCTTCTAGTTGTGCGGAGTCATTCAATGCATGGATAAAGGCTGAGAAAAAAAATGCCTATTTCAGCACTTATAAACGTTATCCGAGTGAAGATGATGAAGATGATTTCGGGTCGCCACAAGGATGCAATTGATTTAAATAGCAAATTGACTCCATACGCCGAAAATATGCTGGAGCAGCTTACAGATGATGGCAAGTCTTATAAGTTATATCGGTCTGGTGATTTCGAGTTTGAGGTGGTGGCATATACTTCCTCACACCTGGTGAATCTTCTTGATTGGCATTGTAGTTGTCACAGATGGAAAGTATATGGATTCCCATGCAGCCATACAATCCAATGCATCAGATTTGGTTCAAAAAAATTAGTTTACGATTTTGTGGAGCAGTATTGGACATCAAATTTCTATAAGAAGCTATATTCATGTACAATTCGTTCAGTTTCAGATTGTGAAAAATAGTTTGAAAATAATCCAACTGACTTGGTTCTACCACCTCTTCCGAAACGGGGCCCCGACCGTCCAAAGGCGGACCGTTATAAGAGCAACTATGAGAACAAGGAAAAAGAGAAGAGGAAGATGAGGTGCCAGAATTGCCTTGAATTAGGTAATCACAATCGCACCACTTGCCCTCTCCCCATACATCCTTCTATGGGGGTCAAGGGGGCAGCGCCCCCTCGTTAATACATATTCAGCCCTTCTTTCTTTTATATAACTATTTTTTGAACACATTTCTTACATTTTTGATATCAATGGTGCTATTTTGAAGTCTGCTATATCTAATATTTTACAGTTTTTTGGCTGCATAATGGCAATTCTCCGTGTAATTTTACACGGAGAATGGCATTCTCCGTTTCTAATTACACGGAGAATAGCATTCTCATTCGTTCTAACAAATAGGAATGCCATTCTCCGTGTAATTCAACACGGAGAATGACATTCTCCATTTTAAATTGCACGAAGAATGAACATTCTCATGCATTTTAACACTTAGAATGTCATTTTCCGTGTTAGATTAACACGGAGAATGGAATTCTCCGTTTCAAATTACACGGAGAATAGCATTCTCATTCGTTTTAACAATAGGAATGTCATTCTCTGTGTAATTTAAGACGGAGAATGAGATTCTCTCTTTCAAATTAAAATGAGAATAACATTCTCATTCGTTTTAAAACTGGGAATGCCATTCTCCGTATTAGATTAACACGAAAAATAGAATTCTTCGTTTCAAATTACACGGAGAATATCATTCTCATTCGTTTTAACACTGGGAATGCCATTCTCCGTTTTAAGTTACACGGAGAATGAACATTCTAATGCTTTTTAACACTAAGAATGTCATTCTCCGTATAATTCGATACGGAGAATGACATTCTCCGTGGTTAACTATACGAAGAATGCCATTATCATTGTAATTAAAACCGAGAATGCCATTCTCCGTGTTAGATTAACATGGAGAATGAACATTCTCATGCGTTTTAACATGGAGGTTGACATTCTCCGTGTAATTAAAACGGAGAATGTCAATCTCCGTGTTAAATATCATGGAAAATGTCATTCTCCGTGTAATTTAACACGGAGAATGAACATTCTCATGTGTTTTAACACTGAGAATGCCATTCTCCGTTTAATTAAAATGGAGAATGACATTCTTGATTTAAATTACACGGAGAATGGCGTTCTCAGTGTAATTTGACAGGAAGAATGAACATTCAAATACGTTTTAAGACGGAAAATGTCATTCTTCGTGTAATATATACAAAATTAGCGAACATAAACTCAAAGCTTTTTGACTACTGTTTCTAGTTTTTTGATTACATAGTAGACACTCTCTGTGATATTTAACACGGAGAATGACCATTCTTCGTCATTATTATATGGAGAATGACCATTCTCTGTAATTTTATTATAGAAGACACCGCAGATGTTATAAAAGATACAGACAGAGAAAAATAAAATTCAAACAGAAGTTATAGAAAGAAGTTCTTTTTATTAATATGTCTACAAAGGATCTATTACAGATTCAGAAAGACTCATACTATTCTTCTACAAAAGATCTATTACAAAGACTCATATTGTTCTTCTAGAAAGGATCTATTACAGATTCAGAAAGGCCTAAAGAAGTCTAGAATGGAGTTAATCTTATAACAGAAGCGCAACCCTTATTCTTCTTGGTGCACATACTAGAAGATTGATCTCTGTAACGCCCAGTCCCATAATACGTAGGACTAAGTACGTCAGCATGCCAGCTGCACGTATACGAGGAATACACCAATATGTGGTATCCTCGTATTGGTACATAAGCTGTAAGTAATAATATATGATAAGCCACAATATAATAACTATATCTCATCCACAGCTCAACACAAAATGAATAAATAAGTCTCAACGATAATAAAAGAAGTCAAGAGATAGATGGGTGGACATTTCCACTCCAAACAGCTATGAAAAATAGTCTCAACTAAACGGAGTCCAACCTCCTCAAACAGCAAAAAAGATGATAAAAGATGTCTAATACATGGTCTCAGATAATAAAGAATAAAAACTAAGTATGAGCAGGAGATGCCTCGTCACCGATGTATGAAGGATCCAACGCTGCATCGTACTCCTCGGGATAGTCCTGCTCGTCTAATCCTGGAGAGATCGCCAGGTCCTCAGAGGGACGTAACAAGATACAGAAAACATGCCAAAATAACTGAATGTGTAAACATGCAACTATGACTCTACAGGATCTCCTAACCGTCTATGTGAGATGTACTTTGAGGACAACATTCTACGCAGGGACTGTAGGATCAACAGAGTAAATAAAGAATGTCAGTAGGTAGCGCTCGTCCGAGTCGCTATCGGCCAGGGGCAGAAAGTAGCGCTCATACGAGTCACTATCGGTCCACAAATATGTGTAAAAAGTAAATTCAAGACATTGAGAATGCCATTATCCGTGTAATTCAAGACGGAGAATGATATTCTCCGTATTTTTATACACGGAGAATGGCATTCTCATTCGTCATTTAACACTGGGACATACCATTCAAAAATGATATATATAGAACAATGTAAAGACAGAGAAGATGTAACAAAAGACGCATACACCCATTCAAAAGTCATATATATAGATAATGTAAAAGACAGAAGATGTAACAAAAGACGCATACATAGAAGAATAAAAGTCAAATATAAGATAATAAAAAGAAGTTATTAGCCCATTTATATTGTAACTTTTATAATGGTTTCGGCTGATACATTTTTACTTTGAAGCAACCTCTTAGCCCATTTCAACCTAACCGTTGTAATTTTCTGGTGAATTTCATCATCATTTTCTTTTGTTGGTACTGTGAAGGGAGAATTCATCAAGCACTTCATAAAGTTTGTCGTGTACAAGAGACAGTTGGGTGCTTTCTGTTGTGGGCATTTTGTATGAAAAATTGTTTGTGTGCTATCGTACTCCACCATAGCCTTGCAAGTTCTCCTCATCTTCTCAACTTTTCTCCTGACAATAGGCTCCAAGACCGTACTCACGAATTCTGCATCTTCCTTGCCCTTGTCGTATGTGTTGGGCACCAAGGAGTTGTAGTGTGCCCACACGTAGGAGCTTAAGTTGAATGTGAGCAACGTGTAGTGTTTGCTAGATTTATTAAACAGTGGAATGAATATCCACTCTATGTCTTCGTGTAAATCCAAGATGAAGTTTTCTATATCTGTTTTGAAATTGGTAAGGACGCCGGCGGTTGCATCTTTTTCATGAGCTTGTTCAATGATGGACTATTTGCCAAAAATAAAATACAATATCATGAGTTACTTTCATCGGTGTACACATGAATAAGGATTTTTCATTTTTTGATTCTTGCCAATGTGTGGGACATCATGAATGCAGCCCACTTGTATTGCACCTCCTGTGAACTTGACTGTTCTCCCCTTCTATTCATGTCTTGAATTTGTTTCATCTTGCTTATTACGTTGAGTATTCCATCTTCAATGTCTTGATAATCGAAGATGTCTTGTAGTCTTGTAAGTCTATTGATGTCAGGATGACATCAACTCCATATTGATATTTGCTAGCTGCGTATACAACATCACTACACATAAATTTATTTTAGATTAAATTAACAGAAATTTTTCAGAAATAATTGTGAAAAAAACTAGAGAAAAAGAGAGTTTAGAATACATACAGTGGAGTGTTCTTGCTTGGGAATACAATTTTCTTGTAAAGCTTCTGCAGCTTTTCATCTGCATCATTCCGAAGTCTTAGGTCCTCGCATTCCTTTAGTATATCACCATTTTTTATTAGTTCGGCAATTCTGTCATCTTTTTCGGCTTTCGGATCTTTCTACTTATTGTTTCTTTTCGTTCTGGGCTGAGTTTTTTCTTTCGGATCGGCATTAATCTTCCGCTTTTTATTAGCCTCTATTAATATTTTCTTACCCAAGGGAGTAAAATCATCATCGGCTAATACTGCTGATGGTTTTATCAACCTATTTTGCCGCGGCCTTCCTTTTTTTTTGGTTACTGCTAGATCATGAAGTTCAGCAGATTGTTGTTCAACAGCTTGTTGAGGCTCTTTAAGCTGCAATACTGCAATTATGGCTTCAAGATCAGCAATTTTTGTATCCTTTTCAATGGCTTCTTTATTCAAAAATTCAACTTTCCCTTGAAGCTCGCTTTTCTCCTTAACGAGCCTTTTATTTGCTTCTTTGAGCTGCTCTCTTATTTGCACTGATATATAAAAAAACAATAAAAGGGAAAATGTCAATAAAAAAAAGAGAAAAAGAAAAGATCATTCTTCGTGTAACTTAACATGGAGAATGGTCATCCTCATGCGTTTTAACACTGGGAATGACCATTCTTCGTATAACTTAACACGGAGAATGACATTCTCCGTTTTAATTTACACGGAAAATGGTCATACTTATGTGTTTTAACGCTAGAATGGCCATTCTCCATGATAGTTACATGGAGAATGGTAAAGAATGGCATTCTCCGTGTAACTTAACACGGAGAATGCCGTTATTCGTGTAATAAAACGGAGAATGAACATTCTCCTTTTAGCTAACATGGCGAATGGAATTCTCCGTGTTTTAAATACGAAGAATGGTCATTCTCATGCATTTTGACACTGGGAATTTTATTTTCCGTGTGATTTAACACGGTGAATGTCATTCTCTGTTTTAAATTACACGAAGAATAGCATTCCGGTGTCAAAATAATAGAGAATGGCCATTCTCCGTTTCAAATAACACGGAGAATATCATTCTCCGTGTTTTTATACACGGAGAATGGCCATTCTTCTGAACTATAACACGGAGGATTACAAATCAGAAATTTGAAATAGAAAAGGTTTTACCTTGTGCCTGTAGCTCTTTAACATCGTCGATGAGCTGTGCCTTATCAGCAATAATAATAGAATTTTGCTTTCTCAAATCCTCCAATTCATGCACAGAGCCCTCCATCACAACGTTGGTTGCACATTGTTGTGCTTCTTGTGCCTCAAGCTCTTTTAGCTTTTTATGTAGTTCCTCGTTCTGTGCGTTGGCTGCACGTTGTTGCGCTTCTTGTGCCTCGAGCTCTTTCAGCTTTTCTTTGAGTTTCTCGTTCTCAAGGTTGGCTGCACGTAATTGTGCTTCAATTGCCTTTAGCTCCTTCAGATTTTATTTGAGTTCTTCGTTCTCAAGGTTGGCTGCACATAACTACACTTCTTGTGCCTCCATCTCTTTTAGCTTTTCTTTGAGTTCTTCGTTCTGTGCAAGAATATCAGAATGATGTCTTCTAAAATCCTCAAATTTTTGCGCTGAGTCCTCCATCACAGCGTTCATTTCATCATGATGTGGTATCTCTTATTCAATAAACTTATCCCCACCTGTTTGTTGGTGTTCCTCTCCCTCTTTTTCAACTTCTTGTATAGGTGGCTCATCTTCTTTGTGTACTTCTCCTTCCCCAACAGATATAACTAGATCTTTGAATACCATCTTCGATTTTAAATTGTTGTGATATTCGACCTTGAGGAAGTTTGAGATTTCGTACCCATTTCATGTGAAAAATCTTGGATAATCAGGAATTGGGTCGAACTTCCACTACACCAAAAAGATCCTTTTGGAACACTAAAATTCCATTCCAAATAATTTTAGGCACACCTATATTCCGTGCCTATTTATGGGCTGCCAGATTTGTTGGAACGGAATAAAGGCGTTCCAATAAACATTATTTGGAACGCTTTTATGGTGTTCCAATATTGGGACACCGATAGAGCGTTCCAAAAAAGAGTTCCAACAAAATATTATTTGGAACGCTTTTATAGTGTTCCAATATTGGTACACCGATAAAGCGTTCCAAAAATAAGTTCCAACAAAACATTCCAAATTACTTTTTCTCCACTTATTGGAACGGCTAAAAAGAGTTCCAATGTTGGAACATTAGAAACACGTTCCTAAGAAATGCATCCCATAATACTTTTTGAGCCAACACCTAAAAGGTGTTCCAATTTTCAATATATATATATATATATATATATACATATATATATATATATATATATATATATATATATATATATATATATATATATATATATATGCCCACATCATTTAAAATTGCACACATGTAGCTTGAAATAATATATAGCTAGCATAAGTACTATGACTTACAAAACTTGTAGCGCTCCAAGGAATTTTATAAAAAAAATAATAACAATTGACACAATCTTGTAATCATCTTGAGAATTTATAAATGTTGAACTCACAAAAGTATAAAATGAAAGTAAACGAACTTCCATAGTACAAGTGCATAGAGAATATATAATGTTAAAGCTACATACACAAAGTAGCCAAATGTCTTACATAAACATTGTAAGTTTAATACAAGTTGCCTACCACACCAAAAAACAATATCTGGGAGCTGTGAAAATAATTTGAGACTTTGACACTTGATGTTCTTGTTAGTGAGCGTAGGCCATGGAACTATGATAACCGACAAAGCAAAAAATGCGACGTCCTGTAAACAATTCAAAGATTGTTAAAAATATGATAAAATAATTTGATCACAATTAAGAACTTAGTCATTCAACGAGACACATAAAGAAAAAAAAACCACCACCATGAACTAGTGCAATAGAAAAAAGGTTTCAGCTTTGGTCTAAACTGAAGTGAAGAAGAGAGGAAAAATTCATTGGTGAATGTGAGTGTTATAAAGCCAAAAGAGTTTTTAGCAAGCATATACATGGAAAGTTTTGAGCTGGTTAAAGAAAAATACTCAAATAAAATGAAGAATATGTATAGTTATGATCATTCTCTTATGTGTTAAACTCTTGAAACTAAGCCTAATCCTAATGTGATAAATTCTTGGAAATAAGGATTATTCTTCATTACAAGAACTAAGACATGTAACATCCACTTATATAATGTTTTGTCTATAGAACCAAGTACTCATACTTTGTGCAAACAATGTTAGTATTTATTATTAGGTGGTTGTTAAAACTAGTAAGTTCTATTATACGACTATTTATACATCATCAACTGTTATGCATTAGTAATACACTTCTTGGCAAGAAATAGAATTGAAAATTTCAGTTTAATAGTATTCCTGGTCAAAAATTGCCAACAAATGCACATGATCCACAATAGACCAAAATGCAAAAATCAGCTATAACACAGTTACATATTTTACAAACTTTATTTTTTTTACAATCTGATTTACCAACTGTCACCATTTATAGACTTTATTTCTTACAATCTGATTTACTGACTGTCACCGTGTACAGACTATGTTACATCAAGAAGTACTTTTAATTAAATAAGTTATATCAAAATACCTTGCACAAAGTGACCAACAATATTCCAGACGGTTACAGCACAATTCTCACACACAATTTTTCAAAGTGAGAATGGCTGCATAGAATAGAGCTACCTCAACAAGAAGCAGCATCATAAGGGATTCATTTAAGTGAATAATGAGAGCTTAGTCATGAGAAAGTTCGAATACGTAGAAAATTTCTACATTAACAACACATACCTTCATTCTTGGGATTGAAATCTGCAGGGAGTTCTGGATCGTAGCAGAATAGAAAGTCTCAGTATCCAACAATGTCCATGTATGATATAGCTCCAACTAAGATGGCTCTGTCAGAAAATTAATTATACATCATAATTATTCAAATCACAATATGTACTCGGAAGAAGATGAAATTTGAATGACACAGTTTAGTATAGTAGAGCCAATTTCTTTGAGATGTATCTTTTAGTTGTGATGAAGCAGTGAAAGTGATACTCAGATCCATACTAAGATAATTTTTGCACAGAGTAAAATCATTGGCAGGCAACATTCTTTAAAACTTGCATTAATACAACCATGCCAAAGAATTATTTGAATAGTGATTATGGTACTAAGGAAAGGAAGCATGCATATCCTACTTACCTCCTATATGTAAGAGTACTCCTTTATATGCAGTCAATAATGACACAAGTAGCCACATGCCATCTTTCTTTTTCTTTCTTAGTTCTGGCAAGCTTCAGAGCTAATTTGCAACCGGGGTCAACAGAAGAAACAACTCTCAAGTCTTGGTATTAGCTTATAATATCATAGTATCACTGTAGTATCAAGATTATTAGTACTAGCTCATAATATCAGTATAACTAGTATCCATGAAGGTTCAACAGAGGAGAGAAAGAATCAGACAAGTACAACTATTATAGCTCAGAGTATCAGTGTAACTAGTATAGATCGAGTCATCATCTCCTTTCTTTTGCAATGGCAACCAGGGGACCAACCATCTTCTTGACAAAGGAAGCCCAAACTTTCAATAGCCTTGGCTTCTTACTTTGACAAGGAGCATAGTCGACAACCTAATAGCCTTGCAATTGACAACTAAACATGGGAGTAATCAAGCAGCATGTGATGCCATGTTAGAAGATTGACTCGACGGGTCAAAATAGTTATCTTTGCAATATCATTATCAAAGATTAGAAAATTGCTGGACTTTATATCATGGTGAATTATTTATCATGAAGCAATAGCATCAAGAAATGCAATAATGAAAGGCAAGCAATAGTTGAGTGCAATCACCATTGCGAAGACCAAAGCCAAACAAAAGATGCCGTAGAATTCTTCAAGTGACAGAAAAGTGACTCTCATCCTGCCAAGAATCACTATGACAAACGAGAAACAATATTTGTTGATTGTGCATAGCAATAGATGCTTACAAAACGTAAGCATATAAGATACGCATGAATTTGAATGTCATGTAGATCAGTTTCCGATAATATCCTTAAAACGTAAGCATATCCGTAGGATTCTATGACTCAGAATGAAGCACTGCCAAATTCAGACCTGTCAATGATTCTTCGTACTGTAGCAATGGCCTTCCTACAACACACGGGAAAACTGATAATGGGAAGTTCTCCCCAGCAATTAAAACACACTTTACGTACTGCACCAAATACAAAAACATTGCAAGCCCATTCATTTATTACTAGAAATATAGCAAAAGGTCTAATCTTTAGTTGCACAATAAGAGAATTGTTCCAATTCTGTTTCTCCCTGAAGATATAAGGCAAATTTTGTTGTTGAAAACAGAAAAACAATAGGCTAGAAAAGAATAATTCTACCAAGGTAGCATGGATACTCAGGACTGTGTTTTGTATGTATCTGACACTATATTGCCTCGACACTCATATCGGATATGGCTTTATCTACGCTCCATAGGGACCCAAAACATGGTTGAGAGCAAGGTCATAGTATTGGGCAATACTGATACGTATCGTTTTTGGTCTCTATCGATTCAATACTAACTACTATCTATACGGCTGATACCGACAATGAGATTCTCTTTTCTGGTCAACTCAACAAAAAGAAAAACATGGAAAATGGACTCGACATAATGATTAGACATGTCGAAGATTTATATGTTACAATGTATCAGTAAGTTTTCTTATCGACACACTGTAACAATTTCTTTTATAGTCATTCCATTTTTCGAAGTTGTATATTTACAGCACAACATCCATTAGTCTTAACATAATTCCTTGTAAATCTAACAAGAAATAACAAATAATACATTTAAGTATGCCTCGATATATAAAATATTGTATTTGTTTTTTAGTAATAATATTTTTTGACTTTCTGAGATGAAGAAGTCTGATACACCAGTTCAAAACATCTGAAGCCGCCAAAACCACTGTTACCAATAAGCATAATAAGGGTGTGATATAGATTCTGATACGATTCTGTGAACCTTGGTTGAGAGTGATTTGGCATGGGCGTAAGCATGCCGAACAAAATTGAGATCAAATAAGTAACATATCATTGAATGGATCTTCTTTATAACTTTTTGTAACCTAATTGTTCTCCGAAACATGCATAAATAATTTATTATATATATTATTAAGGTCTAATGACTCCAATGTATAAAATATATATGCAGATATGTTATCGTGTGTAAACATAACAGTAACCACATTGTACAATATCCTGCATTTTCTAATTTATCATTTTCCGAATCCATGTGGCATATTGTGCCTTTATCCAAATCCATGTATATTGCAGCCTAGATACTACCAAATAAAACAACAACAAAGCCTTTAACCCAAATTTTTGGCTAGAAAAAAGAGTTCCATTTTTAAGGAAAGTTGCATTTCAGGCAAAATTGAGTGTATCCATGAAATTTGCATACCTATTATGAAGACCGTGGTCCCAATGATTATATGCTCTGATGTTTCTCCAGATTTTCTCGCAAGCCAATAGATACTGAATGCAAGGGCTCCTTTGTACAAGGGTCCTCTTATTTCATCAAACGTATGTTTTGTTAAATCCTCTTGAATAATTGCAGTCAGAGTTAGAAAATGATCCATATAAGAACATGTGTAAAATTTTTAGCTATAACATTGCATTAAGAATTACCAGTGCTAGCGACCCGCTCATGCTTCTAGCTAGTCCAGTTGTGAGGACCTCAATGGTCCTCGCCTTCGAGACAATCGTAGGAAGTTTCATCCATCTAGCCTCCATCTAGCCTGAAACCAAACTCAGTCGAGTTAATTAAGAAACTACTTGAGATTCAAAAAAAAATGTTACTAGCCACGTTGTAGGGAGGATACACTCACTGTGTTCATGAACATATCAATCAAATATAGGGGACTCAAGACCACAAGGCCTGAATCCCTTGAGGCCTCAAATCGAATATCCAAGATCATGTAAAGATTCCTAGGCTCATAATAGAGCTCACTTAACAAAAGAGAACATACCAATCCACCTATTTTTTTTAATGTAATAAATTTAGTAGCCACCTTTCTAGCATTTAGAGGTACTAAGTCAATTGTTACCTGCAAACCTCCGAAAGCTGCAATATAAAACTCTTTTTGTCTCAAAATATTTGTGACCAGACCACAAAGATAAATAGATATCTGGACTAAAAAAATAGATTGATTTCATGAACAATAGGAATGTGAATTCAAATCAATTTTACATATTTAGTACTCCATTTTTTCTTGCCTTCACCTATAATTGCACCATTTGCTTCAATATGAAACTAGTGTGTGTAGTTGTTCAGGAGACAGCTTGCACAAAATAGAAATATAAGCAGCATGGGACAACAATATAGGCAACATGGGACAACTTGTGCCTATGGAAGAGCACACTTTTGTAAAAGCTTTTGACCTTTGTCGATTAAGATAAGAGTTCATATCCAATTCCAAAATGGCAGATGGAATAACGAAATAAGTCAAATATAAGCACACAACATGGTCAATAGGTAAATGGGAGTTGATTCTTGATCTTTGGTGAGCAAGGGTCGGTTCTTCACGAGTAATGTATCATGCCATAACTGAAGACATCAATCTCTCTCTTGTGGCAAAACTGCAGAATTGCAAGTCTGCAGGCCTCTTATGATTCACTAAGGTCTTCGTGATTGTTTGCACAAAAGTATTATCATTTCTTAGACAAAGTCTCTTGGGTTGAAATCAGACGTAAACATCTAAGTAGTGTCTACGATTGACGAGTACCTAAACCTTGCCCATGATCAAGAAACTGGAGGTTAGAAGGAAGCCTATAGATGACAATGGTTGTATGATTTTTTTATTATATTTTGCAACTATACATCCAATGTTGGAACTAAGCACTATCAAAAGTCAATTTGGTTTGTATAATTGTATTGGCATCAAAATCAAGTTGGAATGAAATTTAGCTGCCGAAAGTTAGTTCTGTAGAAACTGCAATCTCATGTTTCTGTAATTTAACCGTTAGAAAGAATTTTTTTTGTTAACTAGAACTTATAAATGCCATTTACACCAACCAAAAGGCCTAATTGCATTAAAGAATCTAATTCTTCCAATATTTTCTTATAAATACATCAAATTCGCATATGAGGAACTATAAAAAAGTATAACTGGATTTTTTTAAAAACTGGAGTTTAGTTAACATGAAAGAAGTACCAGGTCATTTTTAGGCAAAATTGCTTGCCTAAGAGCCAAAATGAAATACTAAGTTGTAATCTTTCGTAAGCAACACAGGAACTTAATGATTTGATGTCAAATTAAGGATTTGAATAACATGTACTATGATAGAACAACATAAGATATATAGCTCTCACCACCATAACCAGGTAAGAATATAAACTAGATGCATCCAGACCATTTTCGTATTTAAGCACCAAATGGATGAAAATATGTAGTTAGTGTATCATGTCCATTTGTTTAAAAGATTTATGATTGATGTATAATTGCAAAATTGCACCAAGCATAAGAAAAATAAAATGAAGAATATTTAATTTCTAAATATTCTTTAGTTCAGCCTTGCCAAAGGGTACCATCTGATACAAATAGCCTATGAACAGTAGATGGGTTCTATATAATGTTTAATGCCTCTAAGGAAGATTGTTTAATGTAATTATATCAGTATTAACAAACATTATCTGTAAAGTTAAGGTAGGATAGGCAACCACCACAAATAAGAAGAAAAAAAATCAGGAGGGTAGCACCCTCCTCCCCATCATTTGATAATAGACAATACTACTATATACCCTTCTCAATGTCTGTTAGCATAATTATTTAAATACTACACTTTTAGAGCGAAAACAAGTCTAAACAGGTTCAGCCAAGTCAACACACGTAACAAATATCGACTCAAGTTGATGCAGGAGAACCGTGCAACAAGTTGATGCAGGAGAACCGTGCAACAAGTTGATGCAGGAGTGTGCAATAGAACTGATCCTCTGAAACATTTCCCATTTAGGAAGAAATTAGTATTTCCAAGGTTACCATTAGGATATGAGACAGCAGGATTTGAAACCTTGGAATTCTGGCTACTAGATTTTGTGGAAGTATAAAATAGGCGGCTTAATCGAGAAAATTTGTTGTATGGCTATATATATGAAATCCAAGTTAATTTCTAGACATTTAGAAGGATCTTACAGTCAAATCAAAGGTAAGATAACAGCTGAAATCCCTCACAATCAGCTAACATACTTGATAAATAATGCTAACTGGATTTAAATAAAATTAGAAATCCCTGCAATTGCCAAGCAGACCCTAATGAAACCAGAGTTGGTGGTTTACTTGTAGTGTAAATTCATTAATTGATTATGATCCATATTGTTGTGTCCATGTCCATGTCCTGCAGTCTAGATCTCACATATGAAGGGGTTATATTTTCGACGAGTTAGTTAACAGTCATGTATACAGGCTCTAGATCTCAATAATTGAGAATAATGTAGTCGTAAATTTCTTATGAAGTAAGAAAAGTTTCAGGCCCTACACCTTTTCTTCTCCTTCTAGCAATCTGCTCAGAAGGGTTGATACACATTGAGTTTGTTCTGGTTGAAATTAAATTGCTGGAAAGATTGTATGTCCCATTATTAGACATGTCACATAAGTATGTTGGAGAAAATAAGCTGAACCATCCAGCAAAGTTACTGCTATTTGGAGGACCAAGCGAGAACTAAGATTCTAATTTTCGAAAAAAGCTATCCCATTCAGTGATGGATTTTATAGAAGAGACGAATTAGCTATGCTGCACAGACACGAAAAAAGGTGCCCGTATTCGTATCGTGTCTGTACCAGTATCCGTGTATGTCTTCACGCAACGTAGATGATTATACTGTACTTATTTTAAAACGCCCGTAATCGATTCCTGTATCGTGTCCGTATTCGTGCAACATAGCGAATGTTGGGGTAAACCTGGTTGGATATTTTAGTATTATGCCCAAACAGTAGAAGGTTGGCATTACAGTTATCGGATGGGTCATGTATATCAAAGTCAAAAGCAGTAATACTAATTGGAGAAAAAATGTGTCACAATTTGTATATTATGGTGTAGTGGAGTACATGGTCTAACTTCATTGAATAGTTCATAAACAAATAAAATACTACATGTAATATATAATCAAGCAAGTCCACCTATTCTAAAGCTTTTGTTGCCCCAAAGACAATTTCTCATGTAGTATGTCATGTAATGACAATTTTCTGAAGTACTCTGTAGACATGTAAGCATTGTCCATATGTTAAATGTGATTGCATATATGAATTGAGTAAACGATATTTCAAATTTGAAGCATGTATTGAAAGATAAGCAGGTAAAGAAAATGTGTCATGCAAATCATTTTTATATTCTGTATTTGAAAGTCCTCAAAATTCGTACTGTCAAAACCAACATTCATATCTTCACTCTAGTAGGAAAACAAAACAAATATACTAGCTTATGAAAATTAGGCAGGATGGTGAAAAATATATTTTTAGTTCTTAAAATAACAAATTGCTTCCACAAGACGTCCAATTAAATATAAAAAAATATTGCTTAATACTGGCAATTATTTATCATTGTCAAACTTATCGTATACGACAGTTTCATATTGCCGATACATAAAGGATAACTTGGTGTAGCAAAGAAAATAGGTCTAGTGATAAGAAATTGGCTTTTGTTGACATACCATATATACCCTTTTTAAGGATCAAGAGCATAAGTTTCTATCATGTTCCTAGACATATGATAAAAGTAATAATAAACAAACTTATTCCAAGTATGTTTCTGTCGAATTAATCCAGAATTAGACATAACGAAACGTACCTGGATCACAAGTAAAGAAATGAGCATACGAAATATATAAAAAGTGTCTGGGCCATGAATTATGAACAATTAAGCAGACTTTTTGGATGATATTACTAAAATAAATCCATTATGGTGAAGGTGACAATGGTTTTGTCATCTCATAGCAATCATCAACCATTAGATGCATGCCATGTCATAGGATTTATCCACAAACAATCAATGATTGGATCCTATGTTGAAGAACATAATCTTCATAGCAATCAATTTACAGCAGATAGAGGTGAACAAGAAGCAAGAGAAATTAAAACATAAGCAACATATCAAAGAAATTAAAATTGAAAGCACATGTTAAGGAGGGAGGGAGGGATAGAGAGGGCGCACTTGATTGCTCAATGGATGACCAAAAAGTGTTACAAAATTGTCTAAAAAGCCTCCCAATAATGAGACAGGTAAGTACTTAAAGACTAACATAACCATTTATTGCATGAATAAAGGAAAATGATCTATGATCAAAAGAAATGCGCCAAAATGTTGTTATTTCCTACAATTAAAGCTTCTCTTTCTTTTCTTAATTCATAATGTTCGAATTAGAAATGTAAACAACTTAAATGCACATTGAGGAAGTGCTACTGACAGCAAATATGGCCAAATTATGTGAGGGGGACAGTCGAGCTTATCATCAAAACTGGTCTTAGCATCCTTATCCATTTTGGACTCATCGCCAACAGTAAGCACCACATGACCTTTCATACCTTCCATAGAATTCCCACTGCCAACAACACGTCTTCCTCCTCATCAATCATTTTATCTACCGTAAAAAATTATAAACTATGTAGAAAGTATACAAAAGAACATCTAAATATTGTACTGCAAGATGTAAAATTAAATACAAAAGGTTGTTGAATTTACAAAACTGGAATTCCATTTTCATACGAGATACTGCTGATCTCCTGATCAGCAGAACTATCAAAGCAGCAACTATTTCCTAGCTCAAGCACAAGTTGAGGCCTTTGATCCCAAAATGTAAACATAAGCTAATTTGGGTGTCCGAGTATTTTAGCTATCCAATGAAACTATTATCCCCTCTTATCAAGATAGTAACTCTTATTAGGTTCGGCGGTTATGTTGCAATCATGTCATTGGTTTCGATGGTTTGATTGCTATGTTGTTGTTATATTTAGCAGTATTTGTGGCAGTATTTTTGACGATTTGTATCTTCGTTTGACTTTTATAAATTTATTTTTTAGATGTTCGACTTTGTGCACACTGCATTGAAAGACGAAATAAACACCAAGAATTAGTAGAATCAAATAATAATAATAATGAATATGGTCTTAATTCAGATAACCCAGATCCAAAACCATCTTTCCCACTAGAATCTTATTCCAAAATCTAACTTCTACCAGAACCAAAAGCCACCAAGAGATCAGAACACTAAAATATAGTAAAGTCACAGCTTTTTTCCCATCATCCAGATCATCAAAAAATACAAGATGAAGTGTGTATAGAATCATAGAGCCTAGATCTGATTCAAGACTTTTTCCATCTATGAGAATCTTTAGGACATGTTCTTCCACGGCATAAGAGCAAAGACGCAAGATTCAATACCTACATCCATGGGATTTAAACCCTTCATTTTTTTAGGGTTTCAAAATAATAAGGGCATACAAATACCTTAAGGTACGAGGATGGCGAGATGAAGACGGAGAGACCCGATTGTCGTGGTCCCGTCAACGATATAGACGATGATGATTTAGACTCGACACATGTGATCCGGATAGCCGAGGATGGAGAGAAGAGGACGGCGAGACTCGCCGTGATCCAGACGGTCGAGGATGGAGAGAAGAGGACGGCAAGAGAAGGTGAATTTTCCCGCGTGGTTTTCAATTCCCGTCAGAGAGAGGTAGCAAGAGGGAGATGCCAAAAAAAGAGGTGATGCTTGTGTGTGCCATATTGGAGAAAAAGGAGCTGATGCTTTGTTAAGGTCACGTGAGAACACGTGAATTAAAATTTTTAATATTTGGAACGGTTTTGGAACGGTTTGTGTATGTTCCAGAATAAATAACTTTTATTGAAATAAAAATAATAATGTTTGCAACGTTTTCTTTATTTTGGCACGCTTTTTGTCCGTTCCAACACCTAGGCACGTTGAATAGGCGTTCCTGATAGGAATATGTCTAGTGTTCCTAATTAGCTATTTTGGTGTAGTGTTCTTTTTCACAAATGTACTATGTTCTGCAAACCAATAGAGGAAGTATATTGTGCAACCTTCCATTTTGGAGTAAGCACTGGAGTAATCCCCCCTTTAGTTTTACTTGTATTACTCTTGATGCTATCCATTACATATGCCAAGATTAACCTTGGCCAGCATATACTGTTGATGACGTCCACGCTGTCTACCAAGGCGAAGAATTTGTATGGCAAATCTGTACCGCCAGTCTTTGTGAAGATACAGTTTGGCACAAGTTAAAGATTATTATCTTGGCCATATCATCTGGATTAACAGCTTTATCTCCTTGACGAAGCCGATGCAACAATTAAAGGAACTTCTCTCTCACTTCCTTATTAGTGACTTTTGAGTGTGTGCCATTGGAATTAGTCAACAATCTTCTAAAATGATCTCTACACAGGCTGAAAGAATTTGGTGGTGGGGGTTGCTGCTGTTTTTTCATGATCAATTTTTTGTAAGTAACATCATTATCGCTTTCTTCCTTCAGCGGTAAACCGAAGATTACTGCCATATCGTCGACGTTTGGCACGATTTTAACAGTGGTGCTCAATTCAAAGTACCCGACGCCAACTTTGTCTTCTTTGTAAGTTACAATCAAATTCTTAAGCCCTTCCGTTAACTTGGCCAATTAGGAGACGTGGACTCTTTTTTGGTAGAATACCTCAACAAAATTCCAGAAACCGATATTCTTTAAAGAATTAATAACTTGCTCAGGAAAACGGCCGCCATCTATATTGACCTCCTCCACAAGATTTAGAATTGGTTTGAAAGTAGAACAGAAAACTCTTAATTCCTTATTCCTGACATATTTTTTTCTACAAAAAAAATAGAACAAAAATTTAGGTTTCTGTCAACTGTTCTCCGTCGATATAAAATGCAGAATAGCCATTCTCCATCATTTTGACACGGAGAATGACCATTCTTCGTGTTAATTAACATGGAGAATGGTCATTCTTATGAGTTTTAACACTGTGAATGATATTCTTCGTGTAATTTAACACGAAAAATATTATTCTTCGTGTAATTTAACACGGAGAATGGAATTCTCCGTGTAAATTAACACGGAGAATAGCATTCCCATTCGTTTTAACACTGGGAATGCCATTCTCCGTGTTAAACTAAATACGGAGAATGAAATTCTCCGTGTAAATTAACATGGAGAATAGCATTCTCATTCGTTTTAACACTGGGAATGCCATTCTCCGTGTTAAATTAAACACGGAGAATGGAATTCTCCGTTTCAAATTACACTGAGAATAGCATTCTCATTCGTTTTAATACTGGAACGCCATTCTCCATGTTAAATTAAACAAGGAGAATGAAATTCTTCGTGTAAATTAACACGAAGAATAGCATTCTCATTCGTTTTAACACTGGGAATGTCATTCTCCGTATTAAATTAAACACGGAGAATAGAATTCTCCGTTTTAAATTACACGAAGAATAATATTCTCATTCGTTTTAACACTGGAAATCCTATTCTCCGTGTTAAATTAAACGGAGAATGGTCATTCTCCATGTAAATTAACACGGAGAATAGCATTCTCATTCGTTTTAACACTGGGAATGTCATTCTCCGTGTTAAATTAAATACGGAGAATAAAATTCTCCGTTTCAAATTATACGGAGAATAGCATTCTCATTCGTTTTAACATTGGGAATGCTATTCTCCGTGTTAAATTAAACGGAAAATGGTCATTCTCCGTTTCAAATTACACGGAGAATAGCATTCTCATTCGTTTGAACACTGGGAATGCCATTCTCCGTGTTAAATTAAACACGGAGAATGACATTTTCTGTGTAAATTAACACGGAGAATAGCATTCTTATTCGTTTTAACACTGGAATGCTATTCTCCGTGTTAAAGTAAACGGAGAATGATCATTCTCCGTGTAAATTAACATGGAGAATAGCATTCTTATTCGTTTTAACACTGGAAATGTCATTCTCCGTGTTAGATTAACACGAAGAATTTCATTCTTCGTTTCAAATTACACGGAGAATAGCATTCTCATTCGTTTTAATACTGGAAATACTATTCTCCGTGTAATTCAACATGGAAAATGACATTCTCCGTTTCAAATTACACGAAGAATAGTATTCTCGTTCGTTTTAAGTTTAACACTGGAATGCCGTTCTCCGTGTTAAAATAAACGGAGAATGGTCATTCTAAGGGTAAATTAATACGAAGAATAGCATTCTCATTCGTTTTAACACTGGAAATGCCATTCTCTGTGTTAAATTAAATGGAGAATGGTCATTCTCCGTTTTAAATTATACGGAGAATAGCATTCGTATTCGTTTTAACACTAGGAATGCCATTCTCCGTGTTAAATTAAACGGGGAATGGCCATTCTTCGTGTAAATAAACACGAAGAATAGCATTCTCATTCGTTTTAACACTGGAAATGCTATTCTCCGTGTAATTCAACACGGAGAATGACATTTTTCGTTTTAAATTACACGGAGAATAGCATTCTCATTCGTTTTAACACTGAGAATGACATTCTCCGTGTTAGATTAACATAAAGAATGGTCATTCTCCGTGTAAATTAACACGGAGAATAGCATTCTCATTCGTTTTAACACTGGAAATGCTATTCTCCGTGTTAAATTATACGGAGAATAGCATTCTTTATTTCAAATTTCACGAAGAATTACATTCTCATTCATTTTAACACTAGAAATGTCATTCTCCGTGTAATTCAACATGGAGAATGACATTCTCCGTTTCAAATTACACGGAGAATAGCATTCTCATTCGTTTTAACACTAAGAATGCCATTCTCCGTGTAATTTAACACGAAGAATGGTCATTCTCCGTGTAAATTAACACGGAGAATAGCATTCTCATTCGTTTTAAAACTGGGAATGCTATTCTTCGTGTAATTCAACACGGAGAATGACATTTTCCGTATAAATTAACACGAAAAATTGCATTCTCATTTATTTTAACACGGAGAATGTCATTCTCCGTGTTAGATTAACATGGAGAATGGTCATTCTCTGTGTAAATTAATACGGAGAATAGCATTATCATTCGTTTTAATACTGATAATGTCATTCTCTGTGTTAAATTATACGGAGAATAGCATTCTCCATTTTAAATTACACGAAGAATAGCATTCTCATTTGTTTTAAGTTTAACACTGGGAATGACATTCTCCATGTAATTCAATACGGAGAGTGTCATTCTCTGTTTCAAATTACACGGAGAATAGCATTCTCATTTGTTTTAACACTGGGAATGCCATTCTCCGTGTTAGATTAACACGGAGAATATCATTTTCATTCGTTTTAATACTGGGAATGCAATTCCTCGTGTAATTTAACACGGGGAATAACATTCACCGTTTTAAATTACACAGAAAATATCATTCTTGGTTTCAAATTACACGGGGAATGTAATTATCCGTTTAATTTAACACGGAGAATGAACATTCTCATGTGTTTTAACATTGAGAATGACATTCTTCGTTTAATTAAAACGGAGAATGACATTATTGATTTAAATTACACGGAGAATGACATCTTCAGTATAATTTGACAGGGAGAATGAACATTCAAATGCGTTTTAAGACGGAGAATGTCATTCTTCGTGTAATATATACAGAATTAGCGAACATAAACTCAAAGTTATACCTTCTTTTTGCACTTCTTTTTGCTTAGCATCGTTTTCTTTTTTCTTATGTGCAACTTTTTTAGTTAAGCGTTTTCGTGGTTCTCCGTCTTTTCCTTTTGGATTTTTTGCAACTGGTGCATCTTCTCTAATTGGGAATGTTGTCGGTGATGATTCTGCCGCTGATGTCGACATGGTGTGAAGATTACGAATGGAGAGGAAGGTTTGAAGATTTTGGAGGAGAATGACGTAGGTTTGAGAACAGAGCGGCGTATGGAAGAAGAGGAAGAATCGAAACCATTTTTTTTAATATTAGGGTTCGGGGGTGTTTTGAATTAATTAGAATGGCAAAAAGGTCATTAAAACCCGCTTTATATATTTTTCGCTAATTCTGTACACGCGATGAAACGTTATTTTGCGGTGGGTTTTAGATAAAACTTTTGTAATTTTTGGGCATTTCATAAATTTTTTCATATATATATATATATATATATATATATATATATATATATATATATATATATATATATATATATATATATATATATATATATATATATTTTTTTTTTTTTTTTTTTAAGCGGATCAAGAGCTCCGTCCGCGGGAGTCCCGTCGCCCTCGACCGTTGGATCAAGTGGGCGCGCGCACGGGCCCCCCGCGGCCTGCTTGATCCAACGGTGCAGGAGAGGAGGGGACTTCCCGAGGGCTCCGGGGGCTGGTCTTTTGATCTGCGCCCCCCTTCTCTCTCTCTCTCTCTCTCTCTCTCTCTCTATATATATATATATATATATATATAGCCAATGACACTCTAGTCTAGTGGTAGTGGTGAGGCATGCGGCCCAGGTGGTCAGGAGATGGATTTCCGGTGGAAGCGTTCGCCACAATTACCATTTTCAATATATATATATATATATATATTATATATATATATATATATATATATATATATATATATATATATATATATATATTTATATATATAACCTATTGTAATAGTTTATCCAAATGATTTTGAAAAATCAATTCTCACTACACCAAAACTTGCAATTTGTAACACATTTTTTTTTTCATTTGTAACGGTTATTACCGTAATAGGCTAGTAACGGTTATAACCGTGACAATAAATAAAAAATCGTTACAAAAATACAAATTATATAATTTAATTATTTTTATATTGATTGTCACACTAAAAATTGTGACAAATAATGAACTTGAGCAGTTCTATCACAAAATTTCCCACACCTGTTTTTAGGTTCCTTCCCACTCCATTTTGCTGACCTCTCTCAAAAAACCTAGCTTCCGTCTCTCTCCAGAATCCCTCGCAGCCTCTCCCTCTTGAGAAACAAATCCGTCAATCTCCAGAAAACTCCCTCCCAAACTCCCTTTCGAGTTCATGGGAAAACCCTCCCCCCAAATCTTCCCTCTTTTCTTTTTCCCTCCTTTTTTTTCTGTTCGACTCTAATTCTCTCTCAAACTCCAGATATACGTAAAGGTTCGATTTTTCTTCCAATTTCTCTTCGATTAGTGCTTATATTTTGCTTACACTTTGTCGATTTCTAGGGTTTTTGATGGATTTCTTCTTAGATTTCAGAAAGAAGACGATGGCAAGCAAGGGAGGGAAGGGGCTGATTGCTGGGAAGACGACCGCTGCGAGCAATGACAAGGACAAGAAGAGGCCGGTCTCCAGGTCCTCCCGTACTGGACTCCAGGCAAGAACATATTCTTCTTTTCTGCGTATTAGTCCTTCAAAGTTACCCCTATTTTGCGTAGTTGGTATGTTAAAACCCACAAATCGACTCCCTCTCTACCTTCCTCTCTTGAGAAATCGGCTCTACCTCTCGAGTTCATGGGAAAACCCTAATCAAACCTGTCAGCCCGTGTAGAGTTGAAGGTACATCCTCTCCTCTCTCTCACAATCTTGATTTGATTATGGTTTGATTTTTATTTCATTAGGGCTTGTTTTTTCTCTCATTCTCTCTCACAATCTCGATTTTTCTTTGATTATGGTTCGATTAGGCTACCACCACAACACCTTTAGCATCGTTGAAGTGGTAAGGATACCGTCGGCTAGCCCACAGGTACTCTCTTCCTTTTTCGGTCAAGAAATAATTGTTCGTCATTGGTTTTTTTATTACTTCAGATTGCCTCATACTTTGCTTATTTTTCGTTTATAGATACACTCACTTTTGGTTTGTGTTAAATTTTAGATAAGAATCGACGTTTTAAGGTGTTCATGTTACCGCTGTGATTTTGTGCTTGGATATATAGCGATGAGGACCATCTCAAGGAACCCGAAGTTCTGTTTGGCGGTTGAATCAGGTTTAGGAATAGGGACTAGGATATTGTTTGTAGTAAAGACGAGGCAATTAGAATGCACAAGGTGAATATTTGGCAGTTGGATTTGTGTTCAAGATAGCTTTTAGTCCAATCATCGTTTCCAAGAGTGTATAATATATCTTTTCAACCCATATCAACAAATCCTTTTATTTCTCTAAGAAGTTAGTACAAAGATCTAGAAAGATAAGTATATAACATATTTTAAGTTTTAAAAATATTATCCAATTTCAAGTACAGCTTCAGACTTTTTGTCAAGAAGGAATAAAAATGGACTAAACTCCGCACTTGTAGTTGGCATGGAGAGAACAAAGCATTGAGAAAAATAAAGCCATAAGAAAACAGAGAGAACCAAACTGAAACATATATAAGACATGTTACTGTAGTTTGAATGACAGCCCATTCAGCTTATTGTTTTTCCAGTCTTGATTGTTTGTTATCAATTCCTTATTGTGATTTCATGTAGATGGTGTATTTTTTTTCAAGTTATATGGCGTTGCTTATCCTGCAGGTCAGAGCTGAGACGGCTGAACTTCTATGGATTCTATACTATGCTTCTGGAGAGAGGAGATGAGATAATATCTGTGGCAACATTCATGTTTTATTGTGTTTTATTTTTTATTTTGATGAGAATTATTTATTACTAGATGGCTACTAATCTCTTGGCACTGCTCAGCATGTTTTATAATATAGGATCTATGGTGCAAAGGTTGCAGAAATGCCTTTTATTAGTACCCGTATAAAATATCGCAGATAGGGAATGTTCCGCCTTCTTGTGGATGAAATAGAAAAGGTCATACTCTTCCTTTTTGATCATTTGCTAGGAGAAATAAGTAAAACAAATGTGGAAATGATAATTATTCTAATCCGTAACATTTGGTGCACTATACCTCAGAAGAAGCTCTATGACCATCTGGTTTTATCATTTATGCTTGGTGTTATATCTTCCTTGTGTGCACAATATACTCATTGAGAATGTTAAGATCCGGATATTATTTATTTGGTTTGTCATGTAAAATTTCTTATATACAAGTATTTGTAATTATCAGGAGACGTGCCAATAGTGAACGACCAACTGGCTGTTTCTCGAGCTTTCGGTGAAAGGAGTCTTAAGTTGCACCTTCGATCAGATCCAGATATCCGAGCTGAAGAGGCCAATTCAGATAGAGAACTCCTGATACTTGCGAGCGAAAGAATCTAGATGGTTGCAAATTATTGCCTACTAACTGTTGTTGCTCTCTTTCTCTGAGCATTGTGGCTCGTCTCATCTAAAGTAAAAAACATTAATGAAATAAATGCAGTGACCCTCCTATGTTTCATGAGTATTACAGGGACTACCCCAATTCTGAAAATAATTACACTAACAGCCCTCTCCTTTATAAATTTTAGAAAACATAGGGGTGGCCAGTGCTATAGGTTTCTATAGAAAATATAAACTATATAGGGGTGGTCCGTGTAATTAGTTTCCAAGTAGGAACTGTTTCTGTAATAAGTGTAAAACATAGGTGTAGTTAACGCAATTTGCCCAACATTAATCGCTGTAGTATCTTATAGAGGAATTGGCTACTGTCTTCCTCGCCTATTCTTCAATTTCTGTCCAGGTAATGAGCAACGAAGAGGCATTTGATCTTGCAAAGAAGATTAAAGACCCACAGGCAGCAGCTTGAGGAATAACAGCTGAAGCATTGAGTAAGGAGAGCAAAGATGATATTTCACCACCACTATCGAACTTTGAAGCAGAATTCTCTATCTATGAGCTCGGCAAGTCAGCCATTAGTTTAATCTAATCAGCAAAGCACAAAGTTTTCTCTTAAGCAAACATTTGTCGTGGTATAGACTTCTTTGTTCATGAAATCAAAATGTTTTTTTAGTTCATATATCTATGATTTATTTTGTTTCAAGAGAGAAATGCCACCCAAAACTTGAGTGATCTTTGTGGTCTGGTAACAAATATTTAGGGATAGGAAGAGTTTTAGATTGTTGAGAATCCTTAGTGGCAGAACAGGATTGTTGTGTTTGATCGGGGACCTAAATTAAGAAAAGGGTTCCAGTTAAATGCTTAACAACAATATAGCCATGCCTTGTGGTCACGAGTCCTGTGTCTTTGATTGATTAAACCTATACATATAAAGTAATTTTACTTTGTATAAAGAACTGATAACATATGCAATATCCAACATTAGGCATACTCTACTACAGGCATGCATTTGTAATTTAAGTGTTTGCGTGCACGGTGACAGCTTGGAGTTTTGGTCATTTGAGTCGCGTGTTATTCTATCGGGTCTTCTTCCAAATCTAAAGCTGTAAACATCGGTGATATTGATAAGCTAGGGATATGCTCAGGACTTTCATTTAAGTTCCATAAGTTACACAAAAACAGGGTCAGAGCCAAATAACACAGGTTTTCGTCATTCAATATTTCAGGTATTGCATCATACTACACATAAAAGATGTCTGAAGTTTGATCATATCTGTCAACCAAGTTTAGTACATGAATTAGTTGTTAAATAAATATATCTGTCTAGGAGAGATATCTCTTAGTCTCAAGGTTTCACAAAAACTGCACATGCACAATTGATGCTGATAATAACACATCCACAGATTCCTCTGGTAGAAGCAATTAAAAGACATCAACTACTGCATATACATTACAACTTTAGTTAGGTTGACAACAGTGGACTATTCTAAGTTAAAGATGTCACACCCCAGAACCAGAATACTGGAGAGCGGGGGCAGACATAGCCAGCTACGTATATTGAAGTGCAACCCACCTCGCTATACGGTCACGGCTGTCTAGATACATGAGGGTTTAACTACAAACTATCAGTCTCCTATGGTCAAGAACAAGCCTATTGTCTCAATCACAAGCAAGTAAGTAAATATTACAAGATGTAAGACCACCAAATATACAATAGTAAGGCGTCCCAAATATTACATATTTAGCTGATCATGAAGCTAGTCGTTATAAAATGTTAGGACTAGCAAGAGTTTAGTCATACATGATCAACCCTAGGATCTGTCAATCATGTTACAGCCCGTAGGCAGACAATAAATAAAGGTACAACCGAGCTAACAAGTGCTCGTCGGCTAAACGCCTCAAAAGAATAATTTTACAATAAAGTGGAAGAACAAAAAGAAACC
Source organism: Iris pallida (assembly GCA_029216955.1). Lineage (NCBI taxonomy): Eukaryota > Viridiplantae > Streptophyta > Magnoliopsida > Asparagales > Iridaceae > Iris > Iris pallida. The sequence goes on from JANAVB010010199.1 coordinate 5,069,582, forward strand.
CACTCGTTGCCAGGGTTACGCCTGGTGGTCACCATCTGGCTGGAAGACAGGTGGATCCTCTGGAGCTGCTCCGATATCTGGCCATACAAAACCAGCTGGGTCAGACCCTAGAAAGAGCAAGTGCCACAAAGGAGACTTCACTTAGAAACTAAAACTAGCATATCATAATAGAATATTAAAGATAATAAATAAAGAACTGATAATAATAGAGATAACAACAGTAAACTGAGTACGAGGAACCATTCAAGTAGCCAGGTCACAACCCTTAAACCAAACAAGGACCGGGGTTGTAACCCTTCACCTGAATAGAAATCTGTTTCAAATACTATTGGTACAGTATATACAATAAACGAAGAGAGGACACAAAAATGCTCCGGGAGCCAGGTTACAACCCTTAAACTAAATAAGGACCGGGGTTGTAACCCTTCGCCTGAACAGAACTGGACCCCTGATCTTTATTGCTAAGGCAAGCATCAATAATCATGTCATGTCACCATCTTGCACAGGATCAGGATAAGACTAAGCTGGAATAAATTCCATCCAATCAATCACGGCCAATCAAGAGTACGGCTTGATACTTTTAAATAACTAGTATTATCACAGGCCTAGTTACTAGCAAGATGCAATGAGATTATCCCAACAGCCATAAGCCCTGCAGACCATCCGGTTATCCAGGTCGAATGTTCGTTTATGAAGAATGCAATACGTGACTGTGTGCTGGAAATGTGCCCTACTCGTTGGTAGGCTACAAGTCCACGTAATGCGCCCAGATAATGGGATTGCCTGTAGCTGGGAATCTCTTCATGTCTACTGAATTATTCTAGTTTATTAGCCTTAGTCAATTACTGTAGGTATCCCTGACCGTGGTACTCAGGGATCCCTATTCTAGACATGATGCAAGACAATACTGGTTTATTTGTACAAACACAATCACCCACGGTGTCCAAGTCATTCATACTTGTTATGTCAGGCTAGCTGTCATAACAGTATATCATGATATATCATGTCAGTTTGCTTGTCGAGAGTGTGCCACGGCGGGCCACTATCGTGTTCAGAAAATATGCCAAAATTTATATGTTATAAACATAAATATGATACGTGAATTTAATAATAATAATAATACATAACAATAATAATAATAAAGAAAAGACAGAGGAGAGAGCCATACGGCTAGGGGAACAGGGGAGCCGATGCGGCTGAGGACAGCGCGCTTATGCGGCTGGACGTGGGCAGGCGTATGCGGCTCAGGAAGGAAGAGTCTATACGGCCGAGGGGAGCAATGTCATGTGGCTCAAGAAGGAACTTAGGCTTATGCGGCTGAAAGTGATACGGGGCTCATGCGGCAGCGGAGAACTCAGGGTTATGCGGCTGCGGAAGGGAAGGGACTTATGCGGCTCAAAAGCGCGCGCTCATGCGGCTGAAGGACATCACTGCATATGCGGCTGCGGAGCTTGCGAGCCTTATGCGGCTCGGTTGAGCGGTGCCATGCGGCTCGATAAATAAGTTCATGCGGCTCGATAAATAAGTTCATACGGCTCAGATTAGCCTCGGCCTTATGCGACTGAAAGTGATGCGGGGCTCATGCAGTAAGGACTATATGAGTTCATGCGGCTCATAGTCATGCGGCTCGCAAGTTTGTCGCATGAAGTTTCATGCGGTCAAGTTATGAAGACTGTCATGCAGCTCAGAATTGTCCTTCTTCTCTGCTTGTCCGAGAAGAAGAACCATGGAGTCCATGGCTTCAAGGCTCATAAATCCTTCATCCGAAGTCGGAATTTAGACTTCCATAGGTCGAAATGGGGCAGAATGAAATTCTCTACGACATGGAACCATCAAAACTTGAAAATAGCCATGTTAAGTAGATCAAAACTCAAGAAATCTGAAAATGCTATAAACTTAGATATACACAAATTGAGCCATGGAAATTAGAAACGCTAAGTACTAAAGTGTGTTAGAATCTCGAAAAGAAGAGGATAGAACAATAAAATGAAGTTCCTCCATGAAGCAAGCTACACTTGCCTAAGCTCTCTCTCTCTCTCCTGGTGGTTGAAGAAGTAATGGTGGAGAAGAAGTAGTAAATGAAGAGAGAGAATGAGGGAATGGGTTAATAAATGATGATGGTGGTGGTAGGTAAGGGTTCTCTCCTTGGTTCATGATGAACCAAGGCAACCCAAGCCTGGCCGAACCAAACCAAAACAAGCCAAGTCATGTAATGCCAAGATAAGCCAAGCAAGGAATCACGTAATACAACATAAAATACGTACACGTATTTCAAAATACGTAATACGAACTATAAACATTACAACTCTACCCACCTTAAAAGGATTTCGTCCTCGAAATTTAATTAAGAGGCTAGAGGGACAAGAACAAGCTATACTATTCACAGACAAGCTATACTAATCAAGCAATCAAGTAATTATTCATGCAAGCAAGGAATCGAAGGCATGAGGCATAATAAAGATATTATACCTCACGAGTCAAACATGTCGGGATATCGCGATCGAATATCATCCTTACGCTCCCACGTTGACTCACCCAAAGAGTGATGACCCCAAGCAACTCGGACTAACTTGATAGTCTTGTTCTTGAGTGTCTTCTCTCTTCGGTCCAATATAGACGCGGGCCTCTCCTCATATGAAAGGTTGGTACCAACAACCAATTCCGAATGATCCAGGATGTGGCTCGGGTTCGGGATATACCGTCGTAATTGGGATACATGGAACACGTCATACACCTCTCTTAGCGACGGTGGAAGAGCGAGACGATAGGACACATCACCTACTCGTTCCAGAATATCGAACGGTCCGATATATCTAGGACTAAGCTTTCTCCGTACGCCGAAACGAATGACGCCACGGTTAGGCAAAATCCTCAGAAATATATGGTCACCGATAGAGAACTCAAAAGGACGCCGATGAGAATCGGCCCAATGACGCTGGCGATCTTGGGCAACTCGAAGATGATTTCTGACTCTTCTGACCACTTCAACGGTCTGAGCAATCATTTCCAGACCAAGCATCTGCCTCTCTCCAACATCGTCCCAAGCTAGCGGGAATCTGCACTTTCTACCATACAGTGCCTCGAACGGTGCCATCTGGATACTGGCCTGGAAACTGTTGTTGTACGAAAACTCCACCAGGTGCAGGTGATCTTTCCATGAACCACCAAAGTCGAGTGTACATGACCGCAACATTTCTTCAAGATTCTGGTGTCACTCCCATTTCCTGTATTACGTATTTATGCTCGTATTTGATTTTGGCACGTATTTTAATTTTCTCGACTTGCGGATTTTGGTTTCTCGTAAATGGGTTTTGGACCATGGCTTGGTTTTATTTTGTGGAAGTTGGTTTGGTTTGGTTCATCATGAGTGGAACACTTTAACCTACACTCTACCCTCAACACAACACAACCACCCTCATTATATCTCCACCAAACTTTCTCTCTCCTCTTTACTCTCCATTAATTTTCTTCTTCTTCCTTCTTCCACACAACTCCCCAACCCATTAGGCAAGTGCACCTTGCCATCAAATAAGCACCATTTTTTATTTGTCCATTAGCTAGATTAGGCCATGGAGAATAACTTTAGAACTTGACATTTTGTGATTTGGAGTTTCCTTTGTTCTAGATCTAGGTTTTTACTATTTTCGGATTTACATGGTTTTGATCTATTTAACTTTGATTTTTGTATGTTTTGATGCTTCCATGTGGAAGAGAATTCGATTTTACTCAAGTTAGAACTTTGAAAATCTAGATTTGGTTTTAATTTGGCTAAGTTATGAAGAATTGAAGTTCTTGGTGTTCTTGGACTTGCTCTCGGCCAGGAAGAACAGCCCTCTGCCTTGCGCTTTTTAGCGCATGGCCGATTGCGCACCCCCGGCCTGTGCTCCTTAGCGCATGGCCGATTGCGCAATCACTTGGCCAGTGCTTTGCGCAATCACATGGCCGATTGTGCAAGCACCCTGACATGATTTATCTTGATAACTTGATAGTGGCCCGTGGCGGCACACTCCTGACTTGACTTGACTTGTAACTTGTAATTAACTCGTATAATCAACTTGACACCGTGGGTGTTCCTGCTTGCTTGTTTGTATAATCCACTTGTCTTGTCTTACATCATGTCTAGGACGCGACTTCCTGGGTACCACGGCCAGGGACTCGCGCTAAATTGGATTAGGCTAATTATTAAATCAAACTAGAACATGGAGAATTCCCAGTCACAGGCAATCTCGTTATCTGGGCGCTTTAATGGACTTGTAGCTTGCCGACGAGTAGAGCACATTTCCAGCACACTGTCATGTGTTGCACCTTCTAAGTCACCTAAGGGTACATTTGTCTCCCGGACAATGTACCCACCTATAACTCTCAACCCGCGGAAGGATAACTGGATGGTCTGCAGGGCTTGGGACTGGAGTTTCTCACTTGCATCTTGTTAGTAATTAAGGCTTGTGATAACCCTAGTTAGTTAAAGTAGTAAGCCGTAGTACTTGCTTGGCCGATTGCGAATGGATGGTGTCCAGCCTTGTCTGAGTCTTGTCTAGCTCCAGTACCTGCTATCTCCTGAGCATGTTTGTTTTACTTATCTTAACGATAAATGAGTAGAGACAGTGAGCTATTCAGGCGAAGGGTTACAACCCCGATCCTTGTCTGGTTTAAGGATTGTAACCTGGCTCCCGGAATGGTTCTACGTCCCTAGTCGTTTATCGCCCTGTGTACCTTCCTACTTGTACTTTTTTTTATTCTTTATGTTCTGATATGCTGGCTTTTGTTCTTATTTGTGGCCTCCTTTGTGGCACTTGCTCTTTCTGGGGTTTGACCCAGCTGGTTTTGTGTGGCCAGATTTCGGAGCAGCTCCCGAGGATCTACCAAGCTTCCAGCCCAATGGTGACAACTAGACGGAACCCGGGCCAAGAGTGAGTTTTCCTTTTTGTTTCATCCACTTATATGTAAATTTATTCTTTTGAGGCGTTTAGCCGACGAGCACCTGTTAGCTCGATGCACATTTACTTACTGTCTGTCTACGGGCTGTAAACATGATTAACAAATCCTAGGGTTGATCATGTATGACTGAACTCTTGCTAGTCCTATCATTTTGTACGACTAGCTTCATGATCATCCAATATGTAATATTTGGGACGTCTTATATATATATATTTGATGCTCTAACATCTTGTAACTCTGTTAATTGCTTGAGATTGAGACAATAGGCTTGACCTTAAGAGACTGCTGGCTTGTAGTAAACCCTCATATCTAGACAGCCGTGACGTATAGTTGAGATGTATTCTATTTCAATATACGTAGCTGGCTATGTCTGCCCCCACTCTCCAGTATTCTGGTTCTGGGGCATGACATGGTTTAAGTGGCGGCCCATGCAGGTCTTGGCATTCAAGAAATATGAGGGTTTACCGAATAGATGTCTCAATCAATATTTCGTCCTTGATCTCTGCTCGTATCTTTAAATCCCTGAGATTCTTGACCTGGTCACACGCTTGTATCATTGATCTGTCCTGGTCCTTCCTTACTGTTCCCTATGTCGTCTTCTTCAGCGGCATTACTCCCGGACCTGCCAACCAGCCAGAGGAAGCTCGACAAGCACCCCAGCGCCAGGAAGATCAAGCTCAGCACTCTGGAGTAGCCTCCCGAGTTATGCTTCCCGGAGGCTCGGAACCTCCAGTTCAGGCAGCTCCGCCCGCTCAACCAGCTAGATAGGATAAGGGACCTTTGGTAGGGCTTATCAGAGAACTACTTGCATCCCAAGATCGTCGAGGTGACACCTTGCACCAGGAAGTTCATGATGCACTAAACCGAGGAGGTCCCCAAGGGAATCAGGCGGCCAACAGTTTCAAGCGCTTGAACCCTTCCTTCTTTGACGGCAGTGAAGATGCGATTGCCGCAGACGCTTGGCTTCAGGATACCGAGGTGGTTCTAGAAGCAGCTAGGACACCTGAGAATGAGAAGGTGGCGGTGGTACGCCTACAGTTGTTAGACTTGGCTCGCGATTGGTGGGCGGCTCAGGCCATGGGGTTAGCGGCACCAGTCACTTGGGCGACGTTCAGAGAGAGGTTCCAGACAAAGTACTTCGATGCGGTGGCACAGTACGACCTGCAGACCAGATTCACCAACTTGAAGCAAGGAGGCAGGACAGTCGATGGCTATGCGACCGAGTTTTCCAGGCTGAGTAGGTTCGCCCCCACCTTGGTGGCAACCGAGTTCGATAGGGCTCAGCGGTTCCAGCAAGGGCTGCATTTAGAGGTATTATTGGCTGTAGAGCAGTTCGAGCACCAGACGTTAGATGCAGTGTTGAAGGCAGCAAGAAGGCATGAGTATACCTCCCGGAGAATTGTGGACAGGACCGGAGGCAGGAAGCGGTCCCACAACCAGATGCACCAATCTTCAGCTCCAGCCCCGGCAGCTAGGGGTATAACCATTGGGACTCCGAGGCGGGCGGCCTCAGTGACGTCGGTTCAGCATTCGACCCCGACGTACCCGCAGCAACAGAAGCAGAAGCAGTCTTCCGCGGTGGGATGTTCTTATTACGGGAAGCCGGGCCATGTAGTGGCAGAGTGTCGTAGGGCACAGGGATTGTGCCTGGCTTGTGGAGGAGCAGACCACCAGATAGGGACCTGCCCGAATAGGGGAGGTCCATCATCATCCAACCTTTCTAGTTCTTCGGTGAGAGGACCAGCCCCAGCTCCAGTTCAGCAGCAGCAGCAGTACCCGAGGCCATTGTTGCCTCAGGCCCAGGCCTTTCAGCAGCAGAACCAGCAGCAGTTCACCCAGGCTCCAGTACAGAGTCGGCAGAGGGGTTTCCAGCAGAGAGGACCCGCAGCTAGAGGTCAGGCTATGATGATGACCATGGAAGAAGAAGTTGCACCAGGTGAGGTAGTGGCAGGTACTATTCTCGTCAACACCTTTCCAGCATCTGTATTATTTGATTTTGGTGCATCGTATTCATTCATGTCTGCACGATTCGTGACACGGATAGGGTTAGAGCCCGAGTCATTATCAGTGAGGCTCAATATACTTACTGGTAATGGTCTTGTGGGAGTAGATCGAGTGTTTTCCTCGTGTCGGATCGTAGTTAGCGGTAGAGAGTTTCCCGCTAGGCTCATAGAGTTTCCTATGGCAGACTATGATGTAGTCCTAGGCATGGATTGGTTGAGGAACTATTATGCTAGGATAGACTGCCATGCTGGCAGAGTTGTCTTTAGTATTCCCGGAGAGCCAGAGTTTTCATTTTCCAGAGGCGCCGTAGAGCCATCTCCTCTAGTATTGCGGATGGCAGTAGCAGCAGTGCAGTTGCCCCGGATAGTTGAAGAGTTTCCAGATGTCTTCCCAGAGGAACTTCCAGGGATGCCACCAGAGCGGGAGATCGAGTTCACCATCGACTTGATTCCCGGGACAGCACCAGTATCAGAGCGAGTCTACAGAATGGCGCCTTCAGATTTGGAGATTTTGTACAAGGTGATTGAAGAACTCAGGACCAAGGGATTCATTCGTACAAGTGGATCGCCTTGGGGAGCCTCGATGCTTCTTGTGAAAAAGAAGGACGGTACGTCTAGGCTATGTGTTGATTATCGTACCTTGAACTCAGTGACAATCAAGAACAGATACCCTCTCCCGAGGATAGATGACTTGTTTGATCAACTCAAAGGGGCTTCAGTTTTCTCGAAGATAGACTTGCGGTCAGGATACCACCAGATCAGAGTCAGAGAGCAGGACATCCCGAAGACGGCGTTCAGATCTAGGTACGGGCATTGGGAGTTTCTAGTTATGCCCTTTGGAGCGACCAATGCGCCGGCAGTGTTCATGGACCTCATGAACCGTATTTTCATGCCTTACTTGGATCAGTTTGTGATAGTGTTCCTTGATGACATCCTGGTCTATAGCAAGAGTGAAGCAGAGCACGAGCAGCATCTCAGAATTGTCCTCCAGATTCTCAGAGAGCACCAGTTGTACGCCAAGTTCAGTAAATACGAGTTCTGGCTCGATCGCATTTCTTACTTAGGTCACATCATTACCAGAGGAGGAGTGGAAGTGGATCCCCAGAAGATTGTGGCTATCGAGGCATGGCCAGTACCCAGCTCAGTGGCAGAAGTTCGCAGCTTTCTTGGATTGGCCGGCTGCTACCGACGGTTCGTCTCTGATTTTACAAGGATTTCAGCGCCGATGACCCAGTTGACCCGCAAGGATGTGTCGTTCGTTTGGACAGCAGAATGTTAGGAATCATTTGAGAAGTTGAAGCGAGGTTTGATAACGGCTCCCATTCTCACCCTTTCAGATAGGACCGGAGGATTCACAGTTTATTGCGACGCTTCAGGCAGAGGATTGGGATGTGTTTTGATGCAGCATGGGAAGGTAATTTTTTATGCGTCACGTCAACTCCGTGATCATGAAAAGAATTACTCGACCCACGACTTGGAGCTAGCAGCAGTAGTGTTTGCACTTAAGTTGTGGAGGCACTACTTGTACGGAGACAGAGTGGAGATATTTACTGATCATAAGAGCCTGAAGTATGTTTTTACCCAGAAGGATCTTAATATGCGGCAGAGAAGATGGCTCGAGCTACTGGTGGACTACGATGTGGATTTGCAGTATCATCCAGGGAAGGCCAACGTTGTAGCAGATACGTTGAGCCGGAGAGCCGGAGTTTATTTCCTGACGGCACAACCAGAGCTATTGGCGGATCTTCAGAAGATAGGAATTGAAGTGGTTCTTCCTTCCAATGTGGCCTTGATGGCCAGCCTACAGATTCAGTCCACCATAGTTGAGAGGATCCGGACCGCACAGTTAACAGATTCCAAGATTCAGCGGCTCAGAGCAGAGTGCGAGGCAGGAAGAAGGCCAGAGTTATGTATTCATGAGGATGGTACACTTCGATACGACACGCGTCTTTGTGTACCCAGTAGAGATATCAGACAGAAAGTCATGGCAGAGGCTCACAGTTCGCAGTACTCCATTCACCCAGGCGGCACGTAGATGTACAGAGATATTCGTCAACACTTTTGGTGGAATGGTATGAAGAGGGAGATAGCCCGGTATGTCTCTCGATGTTTGGTTTGCCAACAGGTCAAGGCTGAACATCAGAGGCCAGCTGGACTTCTTCAACCTTTACCGATCCCAGAATAGAAATGGGAGCACATAACCATGGATTTCGTGACTGGGTTACCCAGATCTCCGACAGGCAGAGATGCTATTTGGGTCATTGTGGACAGGCTTACCAAGGTGGCACACTTTCTTCCATTTAGAGTTGGACAGTCGACGTCACAGCTAGCAGAGATGTATCTCAGGCAGATCGTCAGACTTCACGGAGTGCCAGTCAGCATAGTATCAGACAGGAATACGAGATTCACATCGCACTTCTGGCGCAGTCTTCATCAAAGTTTGGGAACTCGTCTCAAGTTCAGCTCAGCGTATCATCCGCAGACAGATGGGCAGTCAGAGCGTACTATACAAACTCTCGAAGATATGTTGCGGTCGTGTACCCTTGACTTTGGTGGTTCGTGGGAGGATCACCTGCACCTGGTGGAATTCTCGTACAACAATAGTTTCCAGGCCAGTATCCAGATGGCACCCTTCGAGGCTCTGTATGGTAGGAAGTACAGATCCCCGTTAGCATGGGACGATGTCGGAGAGAGGCAGATGCTCGGTCCAGAACTAATTTCTCAGACGGTTGAAGTGGTCAGGAGAGTCAGAGATCACCTCCGAGTTGCTCAGGATCGCCAGTGCCATTGGGCCGATGCTCATCGGCGTCCCTTAGAATTTGCCGTCGGCGACCATGTATTCCTTAGGATCTCGCCTACCCGCGGTGTCATTCGTTTTGGCATACGGGGAAAACTTAGTCCTAGGTATATAGGGCCGTTCGATATTCTGGAGAGAGTAGGCGATGTGTCCTATCGTCTCGCTCTTCCGCCGTCGCTAAGTGAGGTACATGATGTATTCCATGTGTCCTAATTACGACGGTACATCCCGGACCCGAGCCATATCCTAGATCATTCGGAATTGGTTGTTGGTACCAACCTTTCGTATGAGGAGAGGCCCGTGTCTATTTTGGACCGGAGGGAAAAGACGCTCAAGAACAAGACTATTAACTTAGTTCGTGTTGCTTGGGGTCATCACTCTCTAGGTGAGTCAACGTGGGAGCGTGAGGACGACATCCGATCGCGATATCCCTACCTGTTTGACTCGTGAGGTATAATGTCTTTCTTATGCCTTACGCTTTCCCTTCCTTGCTTGCATTGTATGATTGTATGATTGAACTGCTTAACGTAGCTTGCCTGTGCTTAGTATAGCTTGTCGTGGCAATCTCTAGCTCCTTGATTAAATTCCGAGGACGAAATTCTTTGAAGGTGGGTAGAGTTGTCACCCCCATTTCCTGTATTACGTATTTATGCTCGTATTTGATTTTGGCACGAATTTTAATTTTCTCGACTTGCGGATTTTGGTTTCTCGTAAATGGGTTTTGGACCATGGCTTGGTTTTATTTTGTGGAAGTTGGTTTGGTTTGGTTCATCGTGAGTGGAACACTTTAACCTACACTCTACCCTCAACACAACACAACCACCCTCATTATATCTCTACCAAACTTTCTCTCTCCTCTTTACTCTCCATTAATTTTCTTCTTCTTCCTTCTTCCACACAACTCCCCAACCCATTAGGCAAGTGCACCTTGCCATCAAATAAGCACCACTTTTTATTTGTCCATTAGCTAGATTAGGCCATGGAGAACAACTTTAGAACTTGACATTTTGTGATTTGGAGTTTCTTTTGTTCTAGATCTAGGTTTTTACTATTTTCGGATTTACATAGTTTTGATCTATTAAACTTTGATTTTTGTATGTTTTGAAGCTTCCATGTGGAAGAGAATTCGATTTTACTCAAGTTAGAACTTTGAAAATCTAGATTTGGTTTTAATTTGGCTAAGTTATGAAGAATTGAAGTTCTTGGTGTTCTTGGACTTGCTCTCGGCCATGAAGAACAGCCCTCTGCCTTGCGCTTTTTAGCGCATGGCCGATTGCGCACCCCCGGCCTGTGCTCCTTAGCGCATGGCCGATTGCGCAATCACTTGGCCAGTGCTTTGCGCTGTGCTGGATTGCGCTGGCGCAAGCTAGCCATGCGCAAGCCAGCCATGCGCAAAGTAACCCCTGCGCAATCGACCATTGCGCAATCCACCCCTGCGCAATCCTCCTGTGCGCAACCCATCTGCTGCGCCATCCACTCCTGCGCAGTTGGTACCCTGCGCAGCTCACTCCTGCGCAGTTGGTACCCAGCGCAGCTCACCCTGCGCAGTTGGCCTCCTGGCGCACTTGACTCCTGCGCAATCCAACCCCCTGACCCCTTGCGCAAACCATTGGCTCTTAGAGATTTGGTTTTATTTTCTTTAAGCCTGGCTCTTCTATAGTCCTATATATATTGATATTGTATTAGATATTTTACGCCCATTTTATATCCTTACGCCTTTTGTCATGAACTTGATTTTACTTAATATGTTTGGAATGTCTATTGTACATGGCATGGGATGACAAGGACCTAGCATAACACGACAGTGACCCATACTGGTGCACTCCTGACATGACCAACCTAACCTGACAGTAACCCATAGTGGTGCACTCCTAACAAGCACCCTGACATGATTTATCTTGATAACTTGATAGTGGCACGTGGCGGCGCACTCCTGACTTGACTTGACTTGTAACTTGTAATTAACTCGTATAATCAACTTGACACCGTGGGTGTTCCTGCTTGCTTGTTTGTTCAATCCACTTGTCTTGTCTTGCATCATGTCTAGGACGCGACCTCATGGGTACCACGGCCAGGGACTCGCGCTAAATTGGATTAGGCTAATTATTAGATCAAACTAGAACATGGAGAATTCCCAGTCACAGGCAATCTCGTTATCTGGGCGCTTTAATGGACTTGTAGCTTGCCGACGAGTAGAGCACATTTCCAGCACACTGTCATGTGTTGCACCCTCTAAGTCATCTAAGGGTACATTTGTCTCCCGGGCAATGTACCCACCTATAACTCTCAACCCGCCAAAGGATAACTGGATGGTCTGCAGGGCTTGGGACTGGAGTTTCTCACTTGCATCTTGTTAGTAATTAAGGCTTGTGATAACCCTAGTTAGTTAAAGTAGTAAGCCGTAGTACTTGCTTGGCCGATTGTGAATGGATGGTGTCCAGCCTTGTCTGAGTCTTGCCTAGCTCCAGTACCTGCTATCTCCTGAGCATGTTTGTTTTACTTATCTTAACGATAAATGAGTAGAGACAGTGAGTTATTCAGGCGAAGGGTTACAACCCCGGTCCTTGTCTGGTTTAAGGATTGTAACCTGGCTCCTGGAATGGTTCCACGTCCCTAGTCGTTTATTGCCCTGTGTACCTTCCTACTTGTACTTTCTTTTATTCTTTATGTTCTGATATGCTGGCTTTTGTTCTTATTTGTGGCCTCCTTTGTGGCACTTGCTCTTTCTGGGGTTTGACCCAGCTGGTTTTGTGTGGCCAGATTTCGGAGCAGCTCCCGAGGATCTACCAAGCTTCCAGCCCAATGGTGACAACTAGACGGAACCCGGGCCAAGAGTGGGTTTTCCTTTTTGTTTCACCCACTTATATGTAAATTTATTCTTTTGAGGCGTTTAGCCGACGAGCACCTGTTAGCTCGATGCACATTTACTTACTGTCTGCCTACGGGCTGTAAACATGATTAACAAATCCTAGGGTTGATCATGTATGACTGAACTCTTGCTAGTCCTATCATTTTGTACGACTAGCTTCATGATCATCTAATATGTAATATTTGGGACGCCTTATATATATATATATTTGATGCTCTAACATCTTGTAACTCTGTTAATTGCTTGAGATTGAGACAATAGGCTTGACCTTAAGAGACTGCTGGCTTGTAGTAAACCCTCATATCTAGACAGCCGTGACCGTATAGTTGAGATGTATTATATTTCAATATACGTAGCTGGCTATGTCTGCCCCCGCTCTCCAGTATTCTGGTTATGGGGCGTGACATCTGGATTGTGCGTTCTGACTGGCCATCTGTCTGTGGGTGATATGCCGAGCTGAACTGGAGGCGAGTCCCCAAACTCTTCTGCAGGCTACGCCAAAAGTGCGACGTAAACCTTGAATCTCGGTCCGAGGTGATATTGACTGGCACACCGTGCAATCTGACAATCTGTCGGAGATATATCTCTGCTAGCTGGGCCGTCGACTGACCAACTCTGAACGAAAAAAAGTGAGCCACCTTCGTGAGCCTGTCTACGACAACCCAAATAGCGTCTCTGCCAGCTGGGGATCTAGGCAATCCAGTCACGAAGTCCATTGTTACATGCTCCCACTTCCATTCTGGAATTGGCAAGGGTTGAAGAAGTCAAGCTGGCCTCTGATGTTCAGCTTTAACTTGTTGGCAAACCAAACATCGAGAGACAAACCGGGCTATCTTCCTCTTCATGCCATTCCACCAAAAGTGCTGACGGATATCATGGTACATCTTTGTACCGTCGGGATGAATGAAATATTACGAACTGTAAGCCTCTGCCATGATCTCCTGTCTGATATCTCTACTAGGCACACAAAGACGCTGCCCATGTCGAAGTGTACCGTCTTCATGGATACATAACTCTGGTCTTCGTCCTGCCTCACCCTCTGCTCTGAGTCGCTGAAGCTTGGAATCTGCTGATTGTGCCATCCAGATCCTCTCGATTATAGTGGACTGAACCTGCATACTGGCCATCAATACCACACTGGAAGGGAGGACAACTTTTATACCCATCTTCTGAAGATCAGCTAACAGCTCTGGTTGCACTTTCAGGAAATAAACTCCGGCTCTCCTGCTCAATGCATCTGCAACAACGTTGGCCTTCCCAGGATGATACTGCAGGTTGACATCATAATCCACAAGTAGCTCCAGCTACCTCCTCTGACGCATGTTAAGATCATTCTGGGTGAAAACATACTTCAGGCTCATGTGGTCAGTGAAAATCTCCACCCTATCTCCATATAGGTAGTGCCTCTACAACTTAAGTGCAAACACTACTGCTGCCAGCTCCAAGTCATGGGTTGGGTAATTCCTCTCATGGTCATAAAGTTGACGTGACACATAAGCTATTACCTTCCCATGCTGCATCAGAACACATCCTAAGCCTCTGCCTGAAGCATCACAATACACCGGGAACCCTCCGGTTCCATCTGGAAGTGTAAGAATTGGTGCCGTCATCAAGCCTCGCTTCAACTTCTCAAAAGAATCCTGACACTTTGCTGTCCAAGCAAACTGCACATCCTTGCGGGTCAACTGGGTCAATGGCGCTGAGATTCGAGCAAAGTCCGAAATAAATCGCCGGTAGTAGCCGGCCAATCCAAGAAAACTGCGAACTTCTGCCACTGTGCTAGGTACCGGCCACGTTTCAATAGCCGTAATCTTCTGGGGATCCACTTCTACTCCTCCTCTGGTGATGATATGACCCAAGTACGAAATACGATCGAGCCAGAACTCGTATTTACTAAACTTGGCATACAACTGGTGCTCTCTGAGAATCTGGAGAACAACTCGGAGATGCTGCTCATGCTCCGCTTCACTCTTGCTGTAGACCAGGATGTCATCTAAGAACACAATTATGAACTGATCTAAGTAGGGCATGAAGATGCGATTCATGAGGTCTATGAATACAGCCGGCACATTGGTCACTCCAAAGGGCATGACAAGGAACTCCCAATGCCCATATCTGGATCTGAAAGCTGTCTTCGGGATGTCCTGCTCTCTGACTCTAATCTGATGATATTCTAACCGTAAGTCGATCATGGAGAATACTGCTGCCCCCTTGAGTTGATCAAACAAATCATCTATCCTCGGGAGAGGGTATCTGTTCTTGATTGTCACTGAGTTCAAGGTACGATAATCTACGTACATAATCTGGACGTACCATCCTTCTTTTTCACAAGAAGCATCGGGGCTCCCCAAGGCGATCCACTAGCACGAATGAATCCCTTGGTTATGAGTTCTTCAATCATCTTGTACAATATCTCTAATTCTGACAGCACCATCCTGTAGACTCTCTCTGACACTGGGGCTGTTCCGGGAATCAAGTCGATGGTGAACTCGATCTCCCGCTCTGGCGGCATCCCTGGAAGCTCTTCTGGGAAAACATCTGGGAACTCCTCGACTATCCGAGGCAACTGCACGACTGCTACTGCCATCCGTAACACTGGAGAAGAAGGTTCAACTTCGCCTCAGGAAAAGAAAAACTCTGGCTCGCCTGGAATACTAAAAACAACCCTGCCGATATGGCAGTCTATCCTAGCATACTGGTCCCTCAACCAATCCATCCCTAAGACCACATCATAATTGGCCATCGGAAACTCTATCAATCTAGCGGAGAACTCTCTACCGCTAACTACGATCCGACACGATGAAAACACCCTATCTACTCCCATAAGTCCATTACTAGTAAGTATATTAAGCCTCACTGATAATGACTCGGACTCCAATCCTATCCATGTCGCGAATCATACAGACATAAATAAATACGAGGCACCAGAATCAAATAATACTGAAGCTGGAAAGGTGTTGACGAGAATAGTACCTGCCACTACCTCACTTGGTGCTATTCCTTCTTCTCCCATGGTCAAAGCCAGCACCTGACCATGCCCTCTGGGTACGGGTCCCCTCTGCTGAAAATTCCTCTGCCTGCTCTAGATCAGGGCTTGGGCTTGGGCATACTGCTGCGGTCTCTACTGCTGAAATGCCTGGGCATGCGTCGACAATAGCCTCGGGAACGGGTACTGCAGCTACTGCTGCTGCTGGACTGGTGCTGGTCCTCTAACTGAAGGACTAGAGAAGGCCGATGAACTCCCCATGTTCGGGCAGTTCCCAACCCTGTGGTCCGGGGCACCACAAACCAAGCACAAACCCTGGGCTCTGCGACACTCTGATACCACATGCCCTGGCTTCCCGCAATATGAACATCCTACTGCGGAAGATTGTTTTTGCTTCTGCTACTGAGGATGCGTCGGGGTGGAATGCTGAACCGACGTCACTGAGGCCGCCCGCCTCGGAGCTCCAATGGTCAAAGTCCTGGCTGTCGGGGCTGGTGCTAAAGACTGATTCATCTGTCTATGGGATCGCTTCCGACCTCCGGTCCTATCCACGATCCTCTGGGAGGTATACTCATGCCTTCGGGCTGCTCTCAATACTGCATCAAATGTCTGATGCTCAAACTGCTCCACCGCCAACAAAATCTCGAGATAAAGTCCCTGCTGGAACCGCTGGGCTCCATCGAACTCGGTCGCCACCAAGGTGGGAGCAAACCGACTAAGCCTGGAGAACTCGACCGCATATCCATCGACCGTCCTGCCTATCTGCTTTAGATTGGTGAACCTCGTCTGTAGATCGTACCGAGCCACAGCATCAAAATACATGGTCTGGAATCTCTCCCTGAATACTGTCCAGGCAATAGGGGCCACTAATCTAACGGCCTGCACCGTCCACCAGCTGCGGGCAAGATCCAATAACTGTAGGCGCACCACGGCCACCTTCTCGTTCTCTGGAGTCCTGGCTGCTTCGAGAATCACCTCTGTGTCCTGAAGCCAAGCATCTGCAGCGATCGCATCTTCACTGCCGTCGAAGAAGGGAGGGTTCAAGAGCTTGAAGCTGTTGGCCATGCTGTTACCCTAACGACCTCCTCTGGTCAAAGCATCTTCCACCGCCTGGTACAAGGCATCTCGCCGACGATCCTGGGAAGCTAATAATGACCTGATTAGACCTACCAAAGTGCCATCATCAGGCTCTGTAGGCTGGACGGGCTAAACTGGTGGCTCTCCTCCCGTAGGCATGACTCTGGAGGCTACTTCTGAATGTTGGGCTTGATCTCCGGGTTGCTGCTGGTCCGTGGGAGGTGCTCCGCCGTGCTGATCGGCAGGTCCAGGAACAATACCGCTGAAGAAGACGACATAGGGAACAATAAGGAAGGACCAGGACAGATCAATGATACAAGCATGTGATCAGGTCAAGATTACAGGGATTCAGAAGATACGAGCAGAGATCAAGGGCGAGTACTGATTAAGACATCTATTCGGTAAACTCTCACATATCTTGATTTATAAGACCTGCATGGGCCACCACTTAAACCATGTCACGGCCCAGAACCAGAATACTGGAGAGCGGGGGCAGACATAGCCAGCTACGTATATTAAAGTGCAACCTACCTCGCTATACGGTCACGGCTGTCTAGATACATGAGGGTTTAACTACAAGCCATCAGTCTCCTATGGTCAAGAACAAGCCTATTGTCTCAATCACAAGCAAGTAAGTAAATGTTACAAGATGTAAGACCACCAAATATACAATAGTAAGGCGTCCCAAACATTACATATTTAGCTGATCATGAAGCTAGTCGTTACAAAATGTTAGGACTAGCAAGAGTTTAGTCATACATGATCAACCCTAGGATCTGTCAATCATGTTACAGCCCGTAGGCAGACAGTAAATAAAGGTACAACCGAGCTAACAAGTGCTCGTCGGCTAAACGCCTCAAAAGAATAATTTTACAATAAAGTGGAAGAACAAAAAGAAACCCACTCATTGCCAAGGTTACACCTGGTGGTCACCATCTGGCTGGAAGACAGGTGGATCCTCTGGAGCTGTTCTGATATCTGGCCATACAAAACCAGCTGGGTCAGACCCCAGAAAGAGCAAGTGCCACAAAGGAGGCTTCACTTAGGAACTAAAACCAACATATCACAATAGAATATTAAAGATAATAAATAAAGAACTGATAATAATAGAGATAACAACAGTAAACTGAGTACGAGGAAACCATTCAAGTAGCCAGGTCACAACCCTTAAACAAAACAAGGACCGAGGTTGTAACCCTTCACCTGAATAGAAACCCATCTCAAATACTATTGGTACAGTATAGACAATAAACGAAGAGAGGACACAGAAATGCTCCGGAAGCCAGGTTACAACCCTTAAACCAAACAAGGACCGGGGTTGTAATCCTTCGCAAGAACAGAACTGGACCCCTGATCTTTATTGCTAAGGCAAGCATCAATAATCATGTCATGTCACCATCTTGCACAGGATCAGGATAAGACTAAGCTAGAATAAACTCCATCCAATCAATCACGGCCAATCAAGAGTACGGCTTGATACTTTTAACTAACTAGAGTTATCACAGGCCTAGTAACTAGCAAGATGCAATGAGATTATCCCAACAGCCACAAGCCCTGCAGACCATCCGGTTATCCAGGTCGAATGTCCGTTTATGAAGATTGCAACACGTGACTGTGTGCTGGAAATGTGCCCTACTCGTCGATAGGCTACAAGTCCACGTAATGCGCCCAGATAACGGGATTGCCTGTAGCTGGGAATCTCTTCATGTCTACTGAATTATTCTAGTTTATTAGCCTGTCACCCTCATTTTTTCCGTATTTTCCGTATTTCGTATTTATACTCGTATCTGGATTTTTTGGCATGTATTTTTATTTTTCTCAACTTGTGAAATTTTAGTATTTCTCATATTTTGGGTTTTGTCATGGCTCGGTTTTAATTGGTTTGGATTGGTTTGGGTTGGTTTGGTTGGGTTTAATAGGTATTGGATCACCTTAGCCTATGCTCCACCTTCATTCCACCATAACTCCCCCTCTTTATATCCCCACCTACCTCTCTCTCTCTTCATTACCACCACCATTTATTTCATTCTTCTTCTTCTTCTCCTTCCTTTACACAACTCTCCACCCATAGGCAAGTGCATCTTGCCACTACATGAGAACCCTATTTTCTTGGTCCATTAGCTAGATTAGGACATGGTGATCAATATTAGTTCTTGGCTTTTTGTGATTTGGTGTCTCCATTTCTCTAGATCTAAGTTTTCCTATTTTTGGATTTTGCATGGTTTGATCTATTTTAGTTGGATGTTTATGGGTTTTGATGTTTCCATGTGGAAGAGCATTCAGTTTCACTCCAGTTGGAACTTTAGAAATCCGGATTTGGAGTTCGGATGGCCAAGTTATGATGTTTGGAAGCTTGGGTTCTTCATGGTATTCTTGCTGTTTGGAGAAGACAGTGAGCAGTGTGCTGAGCTTCTTAGCTTACGCCACTGAGCCTTGAGTACACTTCCTGTTGGAAGCGTGTCTCCTTGAGCGTGCGTGACTTTCACGCAGCTGCTCCCTTGAGCGTGCGTGACTTTTCACGCAGCTGCTCCCCTGTAGCGTGCGTGACTTTCACGTACACTGCTCCCTTGAGCGTGCGTGACTTTCACGCAGCTGCTTCCTTGACTGTGCGTGACTTTTCACGCAGCTGCTCCCCTGTAGCGTGCGTGACTTTCACGTACACTGCTCCCTTGAGCGTGCGTGACTTTCACGCAGCTGCTTCCTTCAGCGTGCGTGACTTTTCACGCAGCTGCTCCCCTGTAGCGTGCGTGACTTTCACGTACACTGCTCCCTTGAGCGTGCGTGACTTTTCACGCAGCTGCTCCCCTGTAGCGTTCATGACTTTCACGTACGCTGCTTCCTTGAGCGTGCGTGACTTTTCACGCAGCTGCCTCCCTTGAGCGTGCGTGACTTTCACGTACATTGCTCCCTTGAGCGTGCGTGACTTTTCACGCAGCTGCTCCCCTGTAGCGTGCGTGACTTTCACGTACACTGCTCCCTTGAGTGTGCGTGACTTTTACCTACGCTGCTCTCTCAGCGTGCGTGACTTTCACCTACGCTGCTCTCTCAGCGTGCGTGACTTTTACCTACGCTGCTCTCAGCGTGCGTGACTTTTCGTACGCTGCTCCCCTTATCCCTTGCTTAACCGATTGGCTTTTGGAGTTTTGGTCTTATTTCTTTAAGCATGGCTCTTCTATAGCCCTGTATATTGATATTTTATTAGATATTTTACGTCCATTTTATATCCTTACGCCTTTTGTCCTGAACTTGATAATCACAAAATTACTGGATATGTTTGGAATTGATAATTGAGCATGACCTGATAAGTGGCCCGTCGTGGCGCACTCCTGACTAGTACACTTGATATGATAACCTGACCTGATATATCTTGAATAGCTGTTGCGACGGCTACCTGACATGACATGACCTGTATAATCCTGACACCGTGGGCGATTGTGCTTGTATAAATAATCCAGTCATGTCTTGCATCATGTCTAGGAGGGGACTCCTGAGTACCACGGTCAGGAGTACCTACTGAATTGGACTAAGGTTAATAATTAGTATAATTCACTAGTCATGAAGAGATGTTTCCCAGTTACAGGCGATCCCGTTATCCCGGCCGCAAATGATTGGACTTGTAGCCTGCCGACGAGTAGGGCACATTTCCAGCCCACTGTTATGTGGGGCACCCTCGATTGTCACTTGAATGATTGGACTCTATTGTCACTATAATGTATTGTACTCTCTAGATTGTCACTATAATGATTGCCTGGATAACCTGGATAGCTGCAGGGCCTGTGACTACTTGGAGCATCTTATTGCATCTTGCTAGTAACTAGGATTGTGATAACCCTAGTTAGTTAATGTAGAAAGCCGTAGGCAATGATTGGCCGTGATTGCTTGGATGGAGTATAGTCCAGTATAGGGTTGTCTAGAATTGATTGATTGTAAGATTGTACCAGAATGATTGAATGATTGTCACTCCAGATTGTCACTATAATGATTGTCACTCCAGATTGTCACTATAATGATTGTCACTCCAGATTGTCACTATAATGATTGTCACTCCAGATTGTTACTTGACCTGATCTCTTATATTTATCTTGCCGATAAATGGTGAGAGAAACCAAGTTTCGTTCAGACGAAGGGTTACAACCCCGGTCCTTGTTTGGTTTACGGGTTGTAACCTAGTTATCTAAATAGTCCCATGGTTATCTCATCGTATATCATCCTGTCATGCTTTTCCATATGTCTTGTCTTTTAGTGATTCCATGCAAGATTGTCTTTTATAATTACCCATCATGCTTTTTCTTAAATTGCTGTCTCTTATTATGTAATTATATTATTGTGCTAATTTGCTGGCTTTTGTTCTCATTTTGTGGCCTCCTTTGTGGCACTTGCTCTTCCTGGGGTCTGACCCAGCTGGTTTTGTATGGCCAGATATCGGAGCAGCAGCAAAGGATCTACCTGTCTTCCAGCCCGATGGTGGTCACCAGGCGTAACCAGGGCATCGAGTGGGTTTCTTTTGTTCTCCCACTGTAATATTGTAAATTATTCTTTTGAGGCATTTAGCCGACGAGCAAGTGTTAGCTCGACTGTACTTACTTACTGTCTGTCTACGGGTTGTAACATGATTGACAAGCCCCGGGGGTTGATCATGTATGACTGAACTCTTGCTAGTCCTCATATTTTGTAACGACTAGCTTCATGATCATCTGGATATGTAATGTTTGGGACGCCTTACAATTGTATATTTGGAGATCTAATATCTTGTGATTATTATTAGTTGGTTGAGATTGAGACAATAGGCTATTTTATGACCTTAAGAGACTGATGGATTGTAGTGAAACCCTCACATATCTAGACAGCCGTGACCGTATAGCGGTGTGGATTCCATTCTGTTATACGTAGCTGGCTATGTCTGCCCCCGCTCTCCAGTATTCTGGTTCTGGGGCGTGACATAGCCTTAGTCAATTACTGTAGGTATCTCTGACCGTGGTACTCTGGGATCCATATCCTAGACATGATGCAAGACAGTAATAGTTTATTTGTACAGACGCAATCGCCCACGGTGTCTAAGTCATTCATACTTGTCATGTCAGGCTAGCTGTCATAACAGCATGTCATGATATATCATGTCAGTTTGCTTGTCGAGAGTGTGCCACGGCGGGCCACTATCGTGTTCAGGAAATATGCCAAAATTTATATGTCATAAACATAAATATGATACGTGAATTTAATAATATTAATAATAATACATAAAAATAATAATAATAAAGAAAAGACAGAGGAGAGAGCCATGCGGCTAGGGGAATAGGGGAGCCTATGCGGCTGAGGACAGCGCGCTTATGCGGCTGGACGTGGGCAGGCGCATGCGGCTCAGGAAGGAAGAGTCTATGCGGCCGAGGGGAGCAATGTCATGCGGCTCAAGAAGGAACTTAGGCTTATGCGGTTGAAAGTGATGCGGGGCTCATGCGGCAGCGGAGAACTCAGGGTTATGCGGCTGCGGAAGGGAAGGGACTTATGCGGCTCAAAAGTGCGCGCTCATGCGGCTGAAGGACATCACTGCATATGCGGCTGCGGAGCTTGCGAGCCTTATGCGGCTCGGTTGAGCGGTGCCATGCGGCTCGATAAATAAGTTCATGTGGCTCAGAGTAGCCTCGGCCTTATGCGGCTGAAAGTGATGCGGGGCTCATGCGGTAAGGACTATATGAGTTCATGCGGCTCATAGTCATGCGGCTCGCAAGTTTGCCACATGAAGTTTCATGCGGTCAAGTTCTGAAGAGTGACATGCAGCTCAGAACTGTCCTTTTTCTCTGCTTGTCGGAGAAGAAGAACCATGGAGTCCATGGCTTCAAGGCTCATAAATCCTTCATCCGAAGTCGAAATTCTGACTTCCATATGTCGAAATGGGGCAGAATAAAATTCTCTACAACATAGAACGATCAAAACTTGAAAATAGCCATGTTAAGTAGATCAAAACTCAAAAAATTTAAAAATGCTATAAACTTAGATCTACACAAATTGAGCCATGAAAATTAGAAATGCTAAGTACTAAAGTGTGTTAGAATCTCGAGAAGAAGATGATGGAACAATAAAATAAAGTTCCTCCATGAAGCAAGCTACATTTGCCTAAGCTCTCTCTCTCTCTCTCCTGGTGGTTGAAGAAGTAATGGTTGAGAAGAAATAGTAAATGAAGAGAGAGAATGAGGGAATGGGTTAATAAAGGATGATGATTGTGGTAGGTAAGGGTTCTCCCCTTGGTTCATGATGAACCAAGGCAACCCAAGCCTGGCCGAACCAAACCAAAACAAGCCAAGTCAGGTAATGCCAAGATAAGCCAAGCAAGGAATCACGCAATACAAGATAAAATACGTACACATATTTCAAAATACGTAATACGAACTATAGGCATTACAAAAGATCAAAGAATATTTTCTTCTTTCTGTTTCAGCCTCAACGCTTTTGCACTTGTATACATGATTACCAAGGGTCTTGGTGTTGCTGTCAGGTCAGTTGATATAAAATTTCCCCCCATTCTTTCCCTATGACTAATTGATTGAGTTTCTTATAAACTCTTACCATATATTTCCTCGCAGCACACGTGTAGCAAATGAATTGGGTGCCGACAATCCACAAGCTGCTTCTTTGGCTCTCTGTTGCAATATTCATAGCCATTATAGAAGACGACGAGCTGATGAACCTATTAATAGACAATGGTGCAAAACTCTCGACTGGCAACATAGCCAAGTTTGCCTGCAAAACTGCTGAGAATAACTGTTTTATCTTAGAGAGTTCAAAATATGAACTGAAGGGCACATTGTAATCTATAAATATTGTTTTAGATTATTATGTGATAATGGGAATATGAAATTTGTATAAAATGATTTATTTACTACAGTTTTGTTGTGAATTGTGTATGCAATTATTATTTTTTATGGAAGGGTGGTTATTTATATTCATCAGCTTATATTTCTTTGGAAGCGTAACTGAATATCATATATTTATGCATTCTCAAAGCACATTTACTAATTCTTCACTGTTATGATGATGGAGGCCTATTAAACTAGTTTTTGTTGTGAAGCTGATTGAATATAGGATCATGGTAAATATAGCCAATTTTTTTTCCTATAATGATAGTTTTTATAACGGTTATAACTGTTACATAAGTAAACTATTGACCACAGTTATAACCGTGACAATATCCGTTACAAAAATAAAATTTTGTTACGGTTAAAACCGTGACAAAAAGCGTTACGAAAATTTTATCACGCTCAAACAGTCATGGTTATTACCTTGACAAAAAAATTTCGTCATGGTAATAACCGTTGGCAATCACCTCTTTTGGTGTAGTGACTACTTTGAATAGTTTTTTACAGCATTCATGAATCATTTTATCATTATTTATAATGTAGTATGATATAATATACACAAGTTGATTATGAATATGAATACACTATTGAGAATAAAAGTGAAAACTATTCTCCAAGTTGAGTGTTTCCACGAACCAAAATGTGCAAGCCAAACACGGTAATCGACTTATACAGAAAAATAAAGTTCACAAAAATTTAAGACAAAGACACAATAATTATATATAAAAATTTCAAACCGGTAAAAAAATATTGGGAGTGCAAGATCACTATTAAATAAGATTACAAGTCTTTACATGATTGCTAAAACTTCTTAACCTCCACTACCAGAAAAAGTAAATAATGAGAATAGAAGAAATTTCCAGAGATTACGCCCAAGACGATTGAAAAAAAAAAACAATTTCTATTTTCTCCAATCTCATTATTTCTTCTCTTTTTTGTCTCAATCTATTCGTGGCTACCCAACACATTTCTTTGAGCATAATTCAACCTTATACAAAAGGAACATTATACAATTTTATATAGCATGTCATGTGTCTATACATAGAAATACAAAATATTGTCTAGGTAGGATTGTAAATTTGCTCAAATCTTGTTACTATTAATTATGATTATTAAATATAAGCAAAATTCTAACAATCGTACATTAGATCATAATCGTCATCCAACTCAACAAACATTTAGCAACATCTAACCTTCAATCTTATTTAGCACAAAAAAAACTTCAATCTTCAAACAATAGTCTCGATCTCACGGACTACCATTCTTCTCGAGGATCTAATCCATGAAACGATTTTATTTTATATGTTAATTTAAAAGTAAGCTGGAGTAGCTCAGTTGGTTAGAGCGTGTGGCTGTTAACCACAAGGTCGAAGGTTCAAGCCCTTCTTCTAGCGAACTTTAAAAAAAATGATTTTTACTTAATGGTAACATCTTGAAAGAAGAAATAGTTCTTTTGGGAAGTTTTTGACATCAATTCTAAATAATAATTAAAGAATTCTTATGGTACTAACAACAGTTTGTCCAATTTGAAAAATCAATTCTTTTGATAGCAATTCTAAATTATTAAAAAAGATTGTATGGTAACAATAGTTTATCCCGAAAAATCAATTCTACTTTGAACAGTTTTTACATCAATCCTAAATCATTTTTCTATTATCTATAATGTAGTATGATATAATATACACAAAATTAATTACGAATACCAAGATAATATTGGTAATAAAAGTGTCAACTATTATCCGAGATGAGCGTCCGCGACGAACTAATGCGCAAACCAAAAACGACAATTGACTTGTGCAGAAAAATAAAGATCATAAAAAACCAAAACCAAGTTGCACAATAATTAAGTTAAAAATCAGAATTGATAACAAAATATCAGGAGATTGAGATCACTACTAAACAAAATTATAAGTTTTACAATATTGCTACAATTTTGTAACCCTCACTAATAGAGAAACAAAATTACATGACTTTACAAGATTGTTGCAACTTCGTAACCCCCGTTACCAGAGAAAGTACATAAAGATAACACAAAAATGTCCATTGATTACAGCCAAGAAGAAATTAAAAACTAAATTTCTCCCTTCTTAAATCTCTATGTTTTTTTCTCTCCGTCTTTCTCTTAACCTATCGGTGGCCAACCAACACCTTTCTTTGAGCACACTTTAATCTTATACAAAAGGAACCTTATGCTTATTTATATAGCATGTCATGTGTCAATACACATAAATCTAATCCTATACACACATGACATAAAAATTTATTGTCTATGTAGGACTATAATTTTGTCCAAATTTTGTTCCTATTATGATTACTAATATGAGCCATATCCTAACAATCACACATGATATTATATTTATCATCCAACTCAACAATCATTTAGCAACATATATATATTCAACAGTAGGTTCGATCTCACAAACTCCTCTTTTATAGGATCTGGTGTATGAATCTATTTTATATATTAATTTTAAATTAAGTTGGACTTGGTGTAGCTCAGTTGGTTAAAGCCTCTTGCTATTAACCACAAGCTTAAAGGTTTAAGCCCTTCTTATAGGATTTTATTTCCAAATTAATTGGCTTTCTTTAGTAATGGTAATTAACATCTTAAAATTTGTTTTTGTAGTATTGGTAACATCTTTTTGACAGCAATTATAAATTTCAAAAAAATTCCTTTTTTAACAACAGTTTATCCAAAAAAAAAAAAATTTGAAAAAACAATTATACTTGAATAATTTTTTACAGCAATCCTAATATTTTTTTAAAAAGCTTAATATTAATACACAATATACAACACACAACAATCACCGCTCTAGCAAATTCATTTTTACTAACCGACCGTGAATAATGTATAATCAATTCCAATAGACGACGGACTCCAAAACTCACGCAATCATTTGATTCTTATTTCCAAAAAAAGCGAAGCCTTAACTCAATCCAATAGTAATACCCCACACGTACGTAATTAGCGTAGTATTATTTTCCTTTCCGTCCATAGAAACAAACTATACGTACGTCAGCTGACCGAGTGATA
Organism: Iris pallida; assembly: GCA_029216955.1. NCBI lineage: Eukaryota > Viridiplantae > Streptophyta > Magnoliopsida > Asparagales > Iridaceae > Iris > Iris pallida. Next base: position 5,096,137 of record JANAVB010010199.1, read on the forward strand.
ATTCAAAGTCAACCAACCAACCAACCAACGAACCAACTAGGACTAGTGGTGAGAAGGCTTGGGCGAGAGGACCCAGTGCTGGCCGTGAGGCCGGACCTTGAGCCCGTTGACCTTCGCGAACAGGTTCACCGCCCGCCGGACCCCCCGGTCGTCGGCCACCGTGAAGTAGTCGTGGCCGAAGAGGACCCCTCCCGGGCGGAGGACGGCGTAGGCCATGTTTATGTCGGCCCACGCCGAGTGGAAGTCGTGGCCGGCGTCGACCTCGATGAGGTCCCCGTAGACCCCCCAGTCGCAGAGCGCGGCGAGCGAGGAGCCGGTGGAGAAGGGCATGGGGATGACCCTGGCGGTCTCGCCGGCGTCGGCGACGTGGAGCATGAACTGGTGGAGGAGGAGGGAGTCGCCGTGGCGGGGGGCGGGGAGGTCGCGGCGGAGCCTGGCGCGGAAGCCGGGCCAGCCGCGGAAGTCGTCGAGGCAGAGGATGAGGGTGGGGAGGGAGAGGTTGCGGGTGAGGGAGGCGACGTGGAGGGCGGAGGCGCCGAGGAAGGTGCCGAGCTCGATGACGGTGAGGGGGCGGACGGCGTGGACGAGGTCGGAGAAGACGGCGGTGGTGGAGCCCCAGCCGCGGAGCCTGCGGGCGGTGGGGAGGAGGAGTGAGGAGGTCTCGGGGGACGGGAAGCCTTCGTAGGGGGAGGTGTTGTTGTAGACGCGGGACAAGACGGTCTGGAGGTGCTGCGACTGCGGGACGGGGTCGGCGCACTTGGTGCGGAAGCGGAGGAGGTCATGGGGAGGCCGTTCCTGTTGCTGCTGCTGCTGCTGCTGCTTCTGATCTGCTGCGTCTGCGACCACTTTTTGTGCAGTCGTAGACGTTGCTGTATTGATCATATTGTTGGTACTGAATGATGTTGAAGGTGAGGGAAGAGCGGGGGGGAAGGAGGAGGAGATGCCGAGGAAGTAGCCGAAGACGAAGAAGATCGCGGCGATGGCAGGGGCCGTGGAGAGCAGGCCTGTTCTGGTGCTGAAGAAGGACGACGACGGGGTGGGGGAAGAAGGAGGACGACGGTGGTCAACATCCTTCATTGTTGTTACAGTAGTTAGCAAGCTAGCTAGTAGCTGACTGATGATCGAGACTCGAGGAGTAGATGAGAATTGGAGAGAGGGAGGGGAGGAGTAGATGAGAATTGGAGGGAGGGAGGGAGGGGATTAGATTTGGGTTAGGGAAAGTTACGTGTGTGTTGTTTGTTGAGCGAGTTAAAGGAGGGGGGTGGCGTTGTATGAAAGGGAAATTTGGAGAGGATCACTTTAATGCAATTTGAAGAAATCTTGATTAGCTTCGGTGGTTTAAATAGCATAAATATATAAATAAATAAATCATTATTATTATTATTATTATTATTATTATTATTATATATATATATATATATATATATATATATATATATATATATATATATATATATATATATATATATATATATATATATATATATATATATATATAGCAAATGACTTCTAGCCTAGTGGTTAAGAGAGATGCATGCGGCCCAAGTGGTCGGGAGTTCGAGCCTCAGTGGAGGCGAGTTCGCCACAAGTACCCATTGCTTCAAAAAAAAAAAAAAAAAAAAAAAAAAATATATATATATATATATATATATATATATTGTGAATCTACTGTTTGTTTGGCAGCACAACTACTATCTTTTTGGGCTAATTAACCTTTAGATTCTAAATTTTATACAAGTTTAGAGTTTAAGTACTGATATGTTCAATTATAAAGTCTGAATTTTGGATTTTTATTTTGGATTTTTTTTTCCACATCTTGAAAACATTAGTAGAAGGACTACAACTAACCAACGCTAGAAACAAGGATACACTCTAAATTTTTTTAATTAAATATGTTACAACTTAAATTCTAAGCTAATATAAAATTTAGGATCTAAAAACTAATTAGTCCTTTTTTTTCAGATACAGATTCGGGCTTGTAATTTGACTTTATATTTGATGCTTACGATCTGTATCCACATGTTCTCTACCCCTGATTCTTGGAAAGTGATGGTCAACACATGCGATCGTTGCATTTTCTTTGATCTAGTACATTCTTGGAGTCTTGTATTAGCGTGCATCTTTAGCCACAGCTTGTTTGTTATCAAGGTTTTAAGACTAAATATTGATGTGAAAGCACTTTGAAATAATTAACAATTTTCGAACACCATAATCTTAACCAGAAAGTGCGGTTAGATTTTATTTGACCAAGTAGTTCTTCACTAGCTCAACTAGCTAGCAGGGTTAAACTGCGGATTTTGCCGAAGCTCGGGCTAGATCTCCAATGGAAAATAACCGACCCGGCCTCTCTGCTCTCCACAGTATTCTGGAGCTCCATTTTCTAAATTAGAAGTTCTTATTGTGTTTTAATTAGGATGTCGTTATTGGCATTTCTCAAATATCATCATGTATTTTTTTTTTTAATTTTCTATTATTCAAAATTCAAATATGTTTTATTATTAACATTATTGACATTTCTTAAATGTCATCCTGTACTCCCTTCTCCATGTATCACAAATTAATGTTATAGTTAATGCAGGAATGTATAAGGAATTTGAATGATCGGAATTAAAGTGGAGTATATGATGACATTATATACAAAGTTAAGTTTCAATGACGCAGGAATTAAAAAAAGAGATCAATCTCAAATGTAAAAAAAGAGAGTAAAATTTTGTTAAAGTATAGTTTGGAGGAGGCAAAACATCAAATTATAAAAATTATAAAAAAAATAAAGTAAAATCTAATGTAAATAAGTATGTAGAAATTTAAAACTACAAATTGCGAAGGAGACAAAACATAAACTTGAAGAAGAAAATTAAAGAGCCGTATTATTTAACTCGGAAGCAAAAATTCAGTGGGGGCATCTACTCCCACTCGCTCCCATGTAGGTGTTGGAAAAGAGAATATAAATTTGACTTGAAAATATATATTAAAGTTCCAATAGGTGTGTACAAGTTACAATGAATGTATCTATTGAAAATGTGTATCTTCCAAACAATGTGTCTACTCACATTTATGTCCATTTGTCATTTATAAAAACATAGTATTTTAGTAATTAAAATTCACTCATTCATACATCAAGCATTCAGTCCAAGAAAGAGAGAGTACCTACATTGCTTCGTTCAATTCTTGCGGTTTGAAGTGTTACTACCGAAGGAGAAGTACCGATGTATCCTAGAAAATAAAGTCGCCATTAAATCATAAGTACTTGTACGGGACAAATATCGTCTTAAGAACATTGAAATTAATACTTTACAGTATTAATACTGGGTTGGATCATTTATTTATATTTTATTTTTATATTCTAAAGTACATAATTGGAATTAATACTTTACAGTAGGTCCGTCCCTGATTATATTTGCTTATTAGCTTTGTAGCTTTATCCCAAATTGAAAATGCAATTCATTGAACTTCTTAGAGATTTCAATTTCATATTTAGTTTTTTTTTTTTTTTCTTGTCGTGTATACAATTTTTAACAAAATATCATTAACTAAATGGCTGCCTAAAGGTTAAATCAAAAAATTCTAACTAACAGAGTTATATAGTTGTTTTTTAGATTTTTTTTTTTTTTTTTTTTTTTACAGAAAGTTGTATTCGTCGTCTCTGGAATTATTAATTTAGGAATTTGTCGGCCGTTGACATGAGATGAGGTGAGAGACTAGAACTACAAAGTCCATGTTGTTGCACTGAAGTTAAATATTTATATTATACTAACGCTATTGCGACCATTCTCCAATCGACCATCCCAAAAAATTGATAGGAAAACAATATTTTAACTCTAGGCTAATTTTTACTTAAATGCTTTTAATTATTACATTTTTTCTTTAATACTTTGTATTTTTTATCAACTAAATATCCTTAATTTTATTTTTCGTTTAAATACCTTCAACTCTGTCCCTCTCTCTCTCTCTCTCTTTTCAACTTAACAGTAAAAACTAAAAATAAAAACTATATTGACCCTTACATATCCTTTTCTAACAAAAATCAAATGTTAATTAAAATAATAATAAACTTTAACTAAAACTAATAATGTATCCATTGTAAGTGGAAGTTTGTCGATAAAAAAATGATACCAATACACCCGAAGATAACGAACCACATTATCACGCAAGCACCAAGACAGATCATATGTCGTACATGTTCGTTGACTATGTCACATGGATAAATTCTAATCTATCTATATAATTCAAAAGTACAAGATTGATTACAATATGTTGAACCATTTCTCCTAAATTCAACCCCTCACAAATCTCAAGAAAGAAAAAGAAGATTACAATCGAAATCACTCACTAACCCTATGATGATTCTACTGAACGAAGAAGACAACTCCTCGAATAGATCCTTCCTCCATACTATCTTAAAGAGCGAGCACTAAGGACAAAGTACGAACTTTTTCTTAGTTTTCTGTAATATTCTTGTCTTCTTAAATCTCTCTTCCGAACATCGATCGAGCAAACCCCCTTAACCTCCTTATATAGGTTAAAATATATATATAATTTAAGGTTAGAAAATCCATAAATTATTCAAGCAATACTTTTGGCAGTCCATATTAGATCACACGATCAAAATATACATGTTAATTTCGGCTCACTTCCGAACTAAATACTGTCAGACCTTCAAAAAATAATTTGAAACGAACCTCAAAAATTGGTATATCGTGGTGTACCATTGCTGGTGTTTTCGTTCTATTTTGAGCTCTGATTAGCCGCTAATCCTTCAACGCCTTCGTCACAACTCCCATGTCGACGATTCAGGACGTCCTAGAATATTCTTCCACACACCTCAAATTGAGATCGGAACCTAACACGAGTTTTAATTACAAAATTAGCCTGAAATAATAATCAATTTAAATACAAGTTAATGTTAAAAGTCAAAAGTCAATTAAAATATTCTTATTTAAAAAGACTAATTAATAAAACTAAATTCTAGAAGAAATTCTAATCTCTTAGAAAAAAGATGGGCTAGTTAGCCATTAGACCCTAGATTTTATACTATCTTAGAATTAGGTCCTAACATATCAAATTGAAAAGTTTGGACACCGAATTTTTATTTTTTGTTTGCTTTTTTCCATTATACCCTCATTTTTGTACTTGTACTCATGTTGAGGGTAAAATTGGAAAAAGAAACCAAAAATAAAAATCCAGAGTCCAAATTTTTTATTGGACATGTCAGGGCTTAAGCTGATAATATTGAATTCAGGGTTTAAACGCTAATTAGCCCAAAAAAACCTCAAACTATAAACTCCCATTCCCCAGCCCACCCATCCACCAAACTACCAGTGTGCCTCCAAATCACTGTTCAGAGTCAACGTTAGTGTTTGGGTCTCCAAATCACTGTTCACGTAGGCTAATGAATAGTGCTTTGGAGACCAAAACACTAACATTGAACAATTTGAAAATTCAAATTCTAATATCCACTATTATATGAGACCATGTTACTAAATATATTTTTTTATATGAGTTTATTCATCCCACGTTAATCTAAACTTAGGCTCCGTTTGGTACACTATAATATAATCGTAATCACAATATAATCAAATAAAAAAATATTTTTTTTATTTGATTATATTGCGATTACAATTATATTACAGTGTACCAAACGAGGCCTTCCATTCCAATTCAAACTTCTAGTTTAGCCCTTATCTAGAAGTGTCACCCCGCTTCCCACCACCCCTGCCATTCACCGACCACCGATGTTCCTCCGAGCGAGGCGGTTGCTGCTGCCATTTTCGAATGGGAGTAGCAACCTCCTCAGCTACGATTAGTTGTGTGTGAAATATTGTGCGCCCTCCCTCTCTTACACGTCACCAGATTCGGACCAACAACAATAATAGAGTGACACAATAGTGAATCATTCTAGACAGAATAAAATTTGTTTTTCCCTGATCTAAGCCATGAAGCCATGACATAAGAATTATAAATTAATACTTCATATACGCACATCCTCAGGCCCACCCTCTTTATTCTTGTGCTGAAAGCAACTATGTAAATCGTTGAAAGTTGGGATGTCGATGCTTATCGGTAAGAATAGAACGATATTAATATCTATAATTAATTTTGTTGTAATATTCGAATTCGATCGGATATTCGAATGGATGTCTCTTTTGACACATAGAACTTGTATCTATATAGTTTAACGAATATCGGATAATATACGGTACGATCAGCTAAAAAATTTGGAATATTATTATTCAAATATCCAAAATTCGAGATATTGAAAAATTAGTTATTATCCGAATATTCGAAAACCAAAAATAGTTGCTCTATTTGAGCCCTTTCGTCTTCTATTAAAAATTTCAAAAATGCTCAACTGACTTGTTCTACATATTGTTTTATTTGAATCCTTTCATCTTCTGTTAAAATTTTTAAGAATCCTCAATTTGAGCTGGCCACACACACACACACACACATATATATATTGCTCTACAAATTTGAGTCCTTTCATCTTCGATTGTAAACTAAAATTATATATTACTATAATGTTTACATGATATTAAAATATAGAGGTAGAAAAGTAATAAATGAATTGAATTATGTAAAACAATTGAGAATAAAATTCTTTAATCTTTCCTAATAATTAATATATATTAAATATATGTTATACTATATATATATATATATATATATATATATATATATATATATATATATATATATATATATATATATATATATATATATATATTCATTCCGTGGGAGCGATTCTAGAAACAATATATATATATATATATATATATATATATATATATATATATATATATATATATATATATATATAATATAATTTTGTTTTCTTTTTTTTTTGGAACCGGTAAATTGTTTCTAGAATCGCTCCCACTGAATATATATATATATATATATATATATATATATTCAGTGGAAGCGATATTGGAACCGGTAAATTGTTTCTGGAATCGCTTCCACTGAATATATATATATATATATATATATATATATATATATATTTCGTATACCGAGTTCAATATACAAAATTTGTAATTTAAAATCGGTTCGAATATTAACGAATTTGAATAACTTAATACTCGAATTTGTATCCGAATAAAGATAATATCCAAAAATATTGGGATATCCGAATTCAATATTCAAAATTTTGAATAATATCCGAAAATTCTGATACGAAACGAATCGGATTTAAATTTTCATCTATCCATGGTCTTGCAACTCAAATTGGGGATATAACTTTGACGTGCTACCGGGCACATGCACTTCACCAGGTCTGGAAACCAAAAGCCCAACTACAACTTCACGTAACGTCCTCCTCGTCAAAACCATGCCATGTAACTGAATATCACCTGAACTAACCCCATTCAACAACGAACCACCTACGTAGACTCCATTGTACGTGCTTGACCGGTAGATAGAGAGACATACACATACACATATGAGCTACGTAGTTTTTTTTTTTTTTTTTTTCTTTTTTTTTTCTACAGACAAATAACTTGTAAGGAGGTGAGCTGATGGCAAGTCCACTGTTCGTACATGATAGTGGCCCAAGCAAGAGCCGAGAAAGAATTTTAGTTTACCCTGGCCTAAGGTGAACTTAAAATATTCTATTTTCCTTTTAACATAATGGATATTGTGCGAGTATTGTCATTTCCATTTCATACCCATAATTTATCATACTTGGCAAATGTAGAACCATGTCCAACATACTAAAAAAAATAAAATTTTTGATATAGGGTAAATAATTTTTCCTAAATTCTATAAAAGAGAATAAGTTTGGATAATTTGTAAATGGGGTAAAAAAAATGCGTGCGTTGGCATACAGGAGAGAGAGAGAGGGGAGAAGCCAACTGAGTTGGCATGCGGGGAGGGGGCGCACCAACTCAGTTGGCGCACTTGAAGAGAGAGGAGAGAGCGGAGAGAGAGATGAGAGAGGAGAGAGCAGAGAGGAGAGATATACATATGTATAATAATAATAATATTTTTCCTATTTAATTCCCACTTTTTATTTTTTATTTTGGTATTTTATATATATATATATATATATATATATATATATATATATATATATATATATATATATATATATATATTTGGAACATGAAAATTTATTGAATGAAAAGGCTCACTAGGAGCAGATACAAGGCCCACAGGATGGACCAGCCCGCAAGGACCAGCCCTGAATGGGCCCAAACCCAAAAAATTCAAACGAAAAGGAGAAACGGGGGGAAGAGCCCTGGCGCGCGGCCCGAGAAAACCTCGGAACCCACAACCGCGAGCCTCGAGGCTGCCAACGCTTGGCCCGAGATGGGGGGCCGCAGCCCGAGGTGGCCAACACGTGGCCCGAGAAGAGAGGGTGGGGGGCGCACTGCCCGAGGGGGAAGGCGCACGGCTCGAGGAGCCTCGCCCCTCCAGCGCGGGGGAGCTCCGGCGGGGGAGGCCGAGAGGGACGGGGGCTCCGGCGGGGGGTGGGAGGTGGGGGGACGGGGTCCCCGGCCGAGGGGAGGGAGGCGAGGGGGCTCCTGGGAGAAGGAGGTCAACCTCGGCGGTGGAGGCGGAGGGGGAAGCCACGACGGGGGAGGGGGCTGCGAACCGCCGGGAGACTTTGCAGAGGGGAGGGGACGGAGGTGCTGACCCGGGGGAGCGGGGAGCGGGGGCTCCGTCACGGCGAGGGGAAGGGGGAGAGGTGATCCCGGGCGAGAGAGCAGCGCGACGCCTGGAGCCAGGGGGCTCTGGCGGTGGAGGCCGGCCCGGAGAGGCGCTATCGCAGACTGGCAGAGGGCGATGAGAGGATCCGGTAGGGGGTGGAGGAGGGCCGTAGCGGAGGAAGCTCGACCAGAGGGGCTCATTCCGGGGATGGAGCCACGGTGGAGGGAGCTCGACCTGGAGGGATGCACGGTGGAGGAGAGGGATGCCCGGCGGGGGAGCCGTCCCCAAACGGAGAAGAGCGGCGAGCAAATCAGTCGGGACGGCGTCTGGGGATCCCGAGGCGGCGACTGGGGCTAGAAGTAGGGGCTCGACCCAGAGGGGTGAGCGTACGACGCCCACGGCGAAGCGGAGGGGGAACCTGGACCGCCGGGGACTGTGGAGTACCAGTAGGGTGCCGTCGAGGGGGTATGGAGGGGGTACCAGTGCCACCGCAAAGGGGGGGGGCGCCGTCGAGGCTGGGGGAGGCACGGCGAGATGGGCGACTGGAGGAGAGGGCGCCTGTCACGTCCCAGAACCAGAATACTGGAGAGCGGGGGAATGACTCAGCCAGCTACGTATTACGGGTAGATGAATACCGTATAATACGATCAATGCTGTCTAAAAGACAAGGGGGTGCATACTACATGAAAGTCTCGCTATGGTCACTTCACATCTATTGTCTCAATCATTCGAACAAGGAAACAGAAATAGAGAACATGTAAGATAAAGCAGTAAGGCATCCTAAACGCTCCGTCAAAATGTTCTTGATATCTGGCTTTACAAAACATAGCCAGATGATGTAGCAAAGTATACACAATTGTTATCAGCTGCAGTCTGACTTAATTACAATTATGCAAAAGTAAGTGCAAGACAATCCGACTAACATGTCGGTGCCAAACGGCTAAGTATAAAGTAAATAACAAAACGAGTGGTGAAGTTAGGGAACCCACTCGAGTCCTCCTGCGATCATTCCTCTAGTATTGACCATCTTGGAGGTAGAAGTAAGCTGAGTCCTCGGGAACCGGCTCTAAATCTGGCCATGCAAAACCAGAGAGGTTAGACCTCTAATAGCAAGTACCGCAAGGAAGCACGATATGAGACATTAAACCAGTAAATAAGAGAATATAATAATAGACCTCTGCTTGCTACTGGGATTCATATAACATCACGACACTTCGAACCAACCTCCCAACCAAACAAGGACAGAAGTTGGCCCGTCATGTCCTGATGTTCTGATCATCTCAGTTAGGTAACAGAGTAGGTACAGTACACAAACAAATCAACTTAAACGGCCATCCAACTCCTACGGCTTACTACTGTGAGCTCCAAGTTATCCTGGAATTATGCAATAAAGATTTCTCAGTTCTTACTATGGACAAGCAAGGCTAGTCGATCCAATCAATCAATTGCGCCAATCATGAATTAGACGAGTCCCAGCGGGATGCCCGTCATCAATATACAATATACAATAAATAGTATTACCAGATACCGCTCCATGCCCGTGTGGCAGGTTTGCAGTATCTGTGGGGACCAGCCGGCCTGTCGGGCACTACTAGTCCCAAGAGGGCTGCCATGTAAGAACTCGGAAATCTATTCTCTCCATGCAATCATTATTTTTATTTAACTTAATAGTCTCTACGTTGAGTGAAATCCCATGCCGTGGATCATGGTCATTCGGAATGAGTACTTTCGTACGGGATACGATATGCACAACTCTACAACGATGCCCGTGCGGTTAGGTTGTAGGTCTTACATAGCGTAATACAACAATCCAAACTAACCACGGAACAATCATGCCTTGACCATAAAATACACATGCTTCTTTTATAGTAAAATAAATAAATAAATAAATTGAAGTCTGCATGTATGCCTGTATGTCAATATTCGGGATCGGCCAATCGATTATAGTAGTTCATACTTAATATGAACGTGTCTTATTCCATTCATTTCAATAAGACGACTAGCCAGTCTCTTAGTTCCATCTAGGAACGCATGATCAATAATTAATCAAGATAACAATCAATGTTAATTAATGCCAAATTCGGAAAATAAACATTGGGAAATAAATAATGTTTGGGAAATAAAGAATCTCATGCGCTGTGGGAAATGATTGGTGAATAAATAAATCTCATGCACTGTGGGAAATGATTGGGGAATAAATAAATCTCATGCACTGTGGGGAATGTTTGGGAAATAAAGAATCTCATGCGCTGTGGAAAAGGTTGGGAAATAAATAATATCATGCGCCTGAGGGAAATGATTGGGAAATAATTAAACTCATGCGCTGTGGGAATGCGGCTGTGAGAAATAAATATCATGCACTGTGGAATAAGATTAGAAAATAAATAATCCATGCACCTGAGGAATGAGATTGGGAAACAAATAATCTCATGCGCCTGAGGAATACGGCTGTGGGAAATAAATATCATGCGCTGTGGAATAAGATTGAGAAATAAATAATCCATGCGCCTGAGGGATGAGATTGGAAAATAAATATCATGCGCTGTGAAATAAGATTAGGAAATAAATAATCCATGCGCCTGAGGAATGAGATTGGGAAACAAATAATCTCATGCGCCTGAGGAATGCGGCTGTGGGAAATAAATATCATGCGCTGTGGAATAAGATTGAGAAATAAATAATCCATGCGCCTGAGGGATGAGATTGGGAAATAAATATCATGCGCTGTAAAATAAGATTGGGAAATAAATAATCCATGCGCCCGAGGAATGAGATTGGGAAACAAATAATCTCATGCGCCTGAGGAATGCGGCTGTGGGAAATAAATATCATGCGCTGTGGAATAAGATTGAGAAATAAATAATCCATGCGCCTGAGGGATGAGATTGGGAGATAAATATCATGCGCTGTGAAATAAGATTGGGAAATAAATAATCCATGCGCCTGAGGAATGCGGCTGTGGGAATAAAGATTTTCATGCGCCGAGGAATGAAGATTTGATGCGCTGTGGGAATAAAGATTTCCATGCGCCGAGAAATGAAGATTTGATGCGCTGTGGGAATAAAGATTTCCATGCGCCGAGGAATGAAGATTTGATGCGCTGTGGGAATAAAGATTTCCATGCGCCGAGGAATGAAGATTTGATGCGCTGTGGGAATAAAGATTTCCATGCGCTGAGGAATGAAGATTTGATGCGCTGTGACTGTCCTTCTTCTCCGAATTTTCTGAGAACAGAACCATGGGAACCATGGAAGCCATTGCTTCCAAGCTTCATAAATTCTTCATCCCAAGTCCAAATATGGACTTCCATAGGTCAAAATTGGGTAGAACGAAATTCTCTACAACATGGAACCATCAAAACTTGAAAATAACAAAGTTTACTAGATCAAACCTAAGAAATCCGAAAATGTAACAAACTTAGATCTACAACAAATAAGCCATGGAAATTGAAAATGCTAAGTACTAAAGAGACTTAAAATCAAATAGGGAAGATGATGGAACAATAAAAATAGGGATCCATCAAGAAGCAAGTTGGCACTTGCCTATCTCTTCTAGGTTGGTGGGAGAGTTATGAGTAAGAAGAAGAGTAATGGTGAAGTAATGAAGAGAGAGAAAGGAGATGGGCTTTAAATGGAAGGGGTGGTGGTAGGTGGGGGTTTATTTCGGTTCATGATGAACCAACATAATTAAACCAATCTGAGCCGAACCCATAGCAAAGCTAAAGCAGAGTATAAAAGCAGAAAGTAAAGTGCAGAAATAAAATTACAGGAAATTAATTAACATGAAATTAAAGGAATTTAAATAAAGAGCAATACATGATAAATATAAAATATTTACATTTAAACAGTACATGCATTCTAAAAATACGTATTCTGGAAATTGGAAGTGACATCTCTACCCTCCTTAGAAAAATTCCGTCCTCGGAATTTCAAATCCAAGCAGGATAGAAACATCAGAGCTGAACTACTCTGGGTATAAGCAATTTAAGTAAGCAATCATTCTACAATGTCAATAATAAGTAACATATCTATGTTGAACATTCTACGATACCAAGCAATTCTACTCGTAAGGTGGCAAGCATGAAGAGTTAAGACAATCAAGGTATACAGAAAGAGATATACCTTGTGAGTCAAACAGGTGCGGATACCGTGATCGGATATCATCCTCACGTTCCCACGTTGACTCCCCTAAAGAGTGATGACCCCAAGCAACCCGGACAAGGCTAATTGTTCGGTTCTTGAGTACCTTCTCTCTTCGGTCCAAAATAGACACAGGCTGTTCCTCGTAAGACAGGTTGGTACCAACAACCAGCTCAGAATGATCAAGGATATGGCTCGGGTCCGATACATACCTTCGCAACTGAGATACATGAAATACGTCATACACCTCTCGTAACGAAGGTGGAAGGAATAAACGATAAGCAACATCGCCTATCCTCTCAAGAATAACAAATGGGCCCACGTACCGCGGACTCAACTTCCCGCGAACGCCAAACCTAATGACCCCACGGGTAGGTGAGATCCTCAAGAACACGTGGTCCCTAACAGAAAACTCTAGCGGCCTACGATGCTGGTCCGCCCAATGACGATGCCGATCCTGTGCAACTCGAAGTCGCTCTCTAATTCCTTTGACTAATTCAACTGTCTGAACAATCATTTCCGGGCCTAACATCTTTCTCTTCCCGATATCATCCCATGCTAGTGGCGACCTACACTTCTTACCATATAGTGCTTCAAACGGTGCCATCTGGATACTGGCTTGATAAATATTGTTATAAGAAAACTCAACTAAGTGCAGGTGGCTCTCCCAAGATCCCCCAAAATCTAGGGTACAAGCTCGCAACATATCTTCCAAAGTCTGAATTGTCCTTTCTGATTGCCCGTCCGTCTGTGGATGGTAAGCCGTACTAAATCTTAACTTGGTGCCCAGACTATGATGTAAGCTCTTCCAGAAATGTGATGTGAAACGGGTATCTCGGTCTGACACAATGCTGACAGGGACTCCATGCTGCCTGACTATCTGTTGCATGTACAACTCTGCCAACTTTTCTGTAGATTGCCCTACTCTGAAAGGAAGAAAGTGTGCCACCTTTGTAAGCCGATCTACTATCACCCAAATAGCATCTTTACCACTTGGTGATCTCGGTAAACCGGTCACAAAGTCCATTGTGATGTGTTCCCACTTCTATTCTAGGATAAGAAGCGGTTGCAATAACCCAGCTGGCCTCTGCTGTTCTGCCTTCACTTGCTGACATACCAAGCAACGGGAAACGAATCTAGCTATCTCCCTCTTCATCCCATTCCACCAGAAGTGCTGCTTGATATCTTGGTACATCTTGGTCCCTCCAGGGTGAATAGAATACTGAGAACTGTGAGCTTCTGCCATAACCTCCTGTCTGATATCTCCACTAGGCACACATAGACGTGATCCAAACCTAAGTGTACCATCTTCATGAATTCTCATCTCCTTCCTGAGTCCTGACTCACATTCTGTCCTAAGCTTCTGAATCCTTGGATCCTGTGCCTGAGCTGCCTTGATCCTGTCTACTAAGTCGGATTGAACTTGTAGACTCGCCAGAACTCCTACATCACTAGGAAGTACAACCTCGATGCCCATTTCCTGAAGGTCTTCTAAGATATGTCTCTGTGTTGTCAACATGAATGCGCCGCCTCTTCTGCTGAGAGCGTCTGCTACCACATTCGCCTTGCCTGGATGATACTGAAGCTCCACGTCATAATCCTTGATCAACTCCAACCATTTCCTCTGCCTCATGTTCAGCTCCTTCTGAGTAAAGATGTACTTCAGACTTTTGTGGTCTGTGTACATGTCCACTCGATCACCATATAAGTAATGCCTCCATAGCTTCAAAGCAAATACTACTGCCGCCAACTCCAAATCATGAGTTGGATAATTCTTCTCGTGGTCCCGAAGTTGCCTAGATGCATATGCTATCACCTTCCCATGCTGCATGAGGACACATCCAAGTCCTTTACCTGATGCATCACAATAAACGGTAAAACCTCCGGGTCCAACTGGCAATGTAAGAATAGGTGCTGATATCAACTTCTGCTTCAGATTCTCAAATGATGTCTGGCATTCTGCCGACCAGACGAATGGTACATCCTTCCGTGTCAAGCGGGTCATGGGTGCTGAAAGCCTTGCAAAGTCTGACACGAACCTTCTGTAATAACCCGCCAATCCCAAGAAACTCCGTACATCAGCTACGGTCTTGGGTACTGGCCAACTCTCTACTGCTTCTACCTTCTTGGGATCTACTGCTACTCCAGCTCCTGATATAATATGACCCAAAAATGAAATGTGATTCGTCCAGAACTCACACTTGCTGAGCTTGGCATACAACTGGTTCTCTCTCAGAACCTGTAACACTTTCCTGAGGTGGTCTTCATGCTCCTCTTCACTAGCAGAGTATACGAGAATGTCGTCAAGAAATACAACGACAAACTGATCTAAGTATGGCATAAAGATGCGGTTCATCAAATCCATAAATATTGCTGGAGCATTGGTCAAACCAAACGGCATTACTAAGAATTCATAATGCCCATACTTCGACCTGAATGTTGTCTTGGGAATGTCCTCCTTCCGAACCCTCACTTGATGATACCCTGAACGAAGATCTATCTTGGAGAAAACTCTAGCTTTGTTCAACTGATCAAACAAGTCGTCGATCCTGGGTAGTGGGTACTTGTTCTTTACTGTCGCCGCGTTAAGCTTCCTGTAATCAATGCACAATCTGGATGACCCATCCTTCTTCTCCACAAGTACCACTGGTGCTGCCTATGGTGATATGCTAGCTTGGATGAACTTCTTCTCCTTCAGTTCCTCTATGTGTTGATATACCTTAGCCTGCTCCGAGTCCGCCATTCTGTAAACTCGATCTGATATCGGTTTAGTTCCAGGTGCCAATTCTATGCTGAACTCAATATCTCTAACTGGTGGCAGACCTGGAAGTTCTTCAGGAAATACGTCTAGAAACTCTTCAACTACCTTCGGAACTTGAACTTCTTCCATTGTCGTTATTACTCCCTGCTCTTGTTGAGTTGCCTCTGATCTGACTAAGGTGAATCTCTTCATGCCTGGGATATCAAAAGATACACTCCCTCTACGACAATCTATTGTCGCATGACTGTCTTTCAGCCAGTCCATGCCTAAGATAACGTCAAAATTTCCAACAGGAAATTCTATCAACCGGGCGGGTAAGGAATGCCCGCAAACTACAACGCTACACGCTAGAATAACTCTACTAACTCCTACGAGCCCATTGCCAGTGAGTATATTCAACCTCCCTGGCAATGCCTCGAACTCCATTCCTAGCCGTGTCGCAAATTGTGCAGATATAAATGAGTGCGATGCTCCCGAATCAAACAATGCTACTGCGGGATAAGAGGCGACGAGAATGTTACCTGCCACAACATCTCCCGATGCCAATGCCTCTTCCAAGGACAGAGTGAATGCTTGCCCTCGACCTCCTTGCTGGTTTCCATGCTGCGGCCTAGCCTGGTGCTGCCGCTGGCCCCTGCCCTGGTGATGCTGGGGTGGTCTATGCTGGTGTTGCTGCATCGACGGTCCCTGCTGCCGAAACATCTGAGCCTGCGGTACTAATGGACGCTGTGCCAACGGCCTTACTGCCACTGCTGGTCCTCGATACTGGCCTGCCCCTGGTGCTGGCAGAGCAAGAAACTGCTGCCCTGGTCCTCCTGCCCTCGAATTCATGGGACATGTGGTAACCCGATGATCTGGATTTCCACATATCAGACACAGTCCATTCAATGTCCGACACACATCTCTAGTGTGTCCCATCTTCCCACAATAAGTGCAGCCCGCCGGGGGTTGCTGGTTCTTCCTCTGTTGCTATTGCTGTTGCCTGGGTGGTGGTGCTGGTCCTCGTATTGCCACATCGTGGATACGAATGCCAGTGGATGGTGCTGTTGTTCGGGGCACCGCTCCCCCTCCTCCTTCAATCTGACTATGGGATCTCTTCTGACCCCCAGTCCTCACCGCAAGCCTCTGAATAGTGATCTCATGCCTTCGAGTTGCCGTTAATACTTCGTCAAAAGTCTGGTAATTGTGCCCCTCTATCAATTGCAAGAGTTCAAGGTGAAACCCTTGCTGAAACCTCATGGCCCTCTGGCGCTCTGTTGCTACCATCTCTGGGGCGAACCTACTCAATCTGCAGAACTCCGCTGCATAAGCATCTACAGTCTTGCCGGCCTGCCTGAGGTCGATAAACTTCTGTTGTAGCTCAAACTGTGCCACAACCCTATAGTACTTGGTCTTGAATCTTGCTGTGAAATCGTCCCAAGCCACAGGACGTCTGATGCCTACCTCCTCTGATTCCCACCAATCACGTGCGAGATCCTGAAGTAACAACTTCACTAGATCCACACGTTCTTCTGCCGGCACCTTCGCTGCTGTCAGAATAGCCTCCATATCCTTAAGCCATGCATCTGCTGAGATGGCATCCTCCGTGCCCTCGAAACGGCGGGGATTGTACTTGCAAAACCTGGCTGATGCTCCTGAATCAGTCCTTACTCCTCTTTCCAATGCCGTCTGTAATCCTTGGTTAAGTAATACATTCTGCTCTTGTAGCTGAGTGTGCATGCGCTGCTGGACCAACATCTGATGTTGCTGAGTAGCCATCATTCCTCTCATGATCTCCAGAAGGGCTGGTGTGTCCACTTGGGTAGGTGGAACTATTGGTGGTGGTGGAACCTCCGGATACTGCGATCCAGCTGCTGCTTCCACTATCACTTCTTCTTGAATAGCCTCTTGAGGCGAGACTGGCCCTTGTTGCTGACCAACAGGGTCAGGTTGTCCATGTTGCTCCTGCTGTTGTCCAGCTCTGACCGATGCGGACGAAGTGCCCCTAAGAAAAGGGACAAGAGAACAATCAAACAACCGGACATGAAGGATCAATGAAGTCAAAGGATACCGGAATGTCAAGCAAGGGTTGAGAATAATGAATCATGAGATCAAGGGGGAACATGTGTGATTGAGACATCCTATAAATTAAAACACCCCACAAGTCTGAAACCAGACCTGCATGGGCCACCACTAAAACCTTGTCACGCCCCAGAACCAGAATACTGGAGAGCGGGGGAATGACTCAGCCAGCTACGTATTACGGGTAGATGAATACCGTATAATACGATCAATGCTGTCTAAAAGACAAGGGGGTACATACTACATGAAAGTCTCGCTATGGTCACTTCACATCTATTGTCTCAATCATTCGAACAAGGAAACAGAAATAGAGAACATATAAGATAAAGCAGTAAGGCGTCCCAAACGCTCCGTCAAAATGTTCTTGATATCTGGCTTTACAAAACATAGCCAGATGATGTAGCAAAGTATACACAATTGTTATCAGTTGCAGTCTGATTTAATTACAATTATGCAAAAGTAAGTGCAAGACAATCCGACTAACATGTCGGTGCAAAACGGCTAAGTATAAAGTAAATAACAAAACGAGTGGTGAAGTTAGGGAACCCACTCGAGTCCTCCTGCGATCATTCCTCTAGTATTGACCATCTTGGAGGTAGAAGTAAGCTGAGTCCTCGGGAACCGGCTCTAAATCTGGCCATGCAAAACCAGAGAGGTTAGACCTCTAATAGCAAGTACCGCAAGGAAGCACGATATGAGACATTAAACCAGTAAATAAGAGAATATAATAATAGACCTCTGCTTGCTACTGGGATTCACATAACATCACGACACTTCGAACCAACCTCCCAACCAAACAAGGACAGAAGTTGGCCCGTCATGTCCTGATGTTCTGATCATCTCAGTTAGGTAACAGAGTAGGTATAGTACACAAACAAATCAACTTAAACGGCCATCCAACTCCTACGGCTTACTACTGTGAGCTCCAAGTTATCCTGGAATTATGCAATAAAGATTTCTCAGTTCTTACTATGGACAAGCAAGGCTAGTCGATCCAATCAATCAATTGCGCCAATCATGAATTAGACGAGTCCCAGCGGGACGCCCGTCATCAATATACAATATACAATAAATAGTATTACCAGATACCGCTCCATGCCCGTGTGGCAGGTTTGCAGTATCTGTGGGGACCAGCCGGCCTGTCGGGCACTACTAGTCCCAAGTGGGCTGCCATGTAAGAACTCGGGAATCTATTCTCTCCATGCAATCATTATTTTTATTTAACTTAATAGTCTCTACGTTGAGTGAAATCCCATGCCGTGGATCATGGTCATTCGGAATGAGTACTTTCGTACGGGGTACGATATGCACAACTCTACAACGATGCCCGTGCGGTTAGGTTATAGGTCTTACATAGCGTAATGCAACAATCCAAACTAACCACGGAACAATCATGCCTTGACCATAAAATACACATGCTTCTTTTATAGTAAAATAAATAAATAAATAAATTGAAGTCTGCATGTATGCCTGTATGTCAATATTCGAGATCGGCCAATCGATTATAGTAGTTCATACTTAATATGAACGTGTCCTATTCCATTCATTTCAATAAGACGACTAGCCAGTCTCTTAGTTCCATCTAGGAACGCATGATTAATAATTAATCAAGATAACAATCAATGTTAATTAATGCCAAATTCGGAAAATAAACATTGGGAAATAAATAATGTTTGGGAAATAAAGAATCTCATGCGCTGTGGGAAATGATTGGGGAATAAATAAATCTCATGCACTGTGGGAAATGATTGGGGAATAAATAAATCTCATGCACTGTAGGGAATGTTTGGGAAATAAAGAATCTCATGCGCTGTGGGAAAGGTTGGGAAATAAATAATATCATGCGCCTGAGGGAAATGATTGGGAAATAATTAAACTCATGCGCTGTGGGAATGCGGCTGTGAGAAATAAATATCATGCGCTGTGGAATAAGATTAGAAAATAAATAATCCATGCGCCTGAGGAATGAGATTGGAAAACAAATAATCTCATGCGCCTAAGGAATGCGGCTGTGGGAAATAAATATCATGCGCTGTAGAATAAGATTGAGAAATAAATAATCCATACGGCTGAGGGATGAGATTGGGAAATAAATATCATGCGCTGTGAAATAAGATTGGAAAATAAATAATCCATGCGCCTGAGGAATGAGATTGGGAAACAAATAATCTCATGCGCCTGAGGAATGCGGCTGTGGGAAATAAATATCATGCGCTGTGGAATAAGATTGAGAAATAAATAATCCATGCGCCTGAGGGATGAGATTGGGAAATAAATATCATGCGCTGTGAAATAAGATTGGAAAATAAATAATCCATGCGCCCGAGGAATGAGATTGGGAAACAAATAATCTCATGCGCTTGAGGAATGCGGCTGTGGGAAATAAATATCATGCGCTGTGGAATAAGATTGAGAAATAAATAATCCATGCGCCTGAGGGATGGGATTGGAAAATAAATATCATGCGCTGTGAAATAAGATTGGAAAATAAATAATCCATGCGCCTGAGGAATGCGGCTGTGGGAATAAAGATTTTCATGCGCCGAGGAATGAAGATTTGATGCGCTGTGGGAATAAAGATTTCCATGCGCCGAGGAATGAAGATTTGATGCGCTGTGGGAATAAAGATTTCCATGCGCCGAGGAATGAAGATTTGATACGCTGTGGGAATAAAGATTTCCATGCGCCGAGGAATGAAGATTTGATGCGCTGTGGGAATAAAGATTTCCATGCGCTGAGGAATGAAGATTTGATGCGCTGTGACTGTCCTTCTTCTCCGAATTTTCTGAGAACAGAACCATGGGAACCATGGAAGCCATTGCTTCCAAGCTTCATAAATCCTTCATCCCAAGTCCAAATGTGGACTTCCATAGGTCAAAATTGGGTAGAACGAAATTCTCTACAACATGGAACCATCAAAACTTGAAGATAACAAAGTTTACTAGATCAAACCTAAGAAATCCAAAAATGTAACAAACTTAGATCTACAACAAATAAGCCATGGAAATTGAAAATGTTAAGTACTAAAGAGACTTAAAATCAAATAGGAAAGATGATGGAACAATAAAAATAGGGATCCATCAAGAAGCAAGTTGGCACTTGCCTATCTCTTCTAGGTTGGTGGGAGAGTTATGAGGAAGAAGAAGAGTAATGGTGAAGTAATGAAGAGAGAGAAAGGAGATGGGCTTTAAATGGAAGGGGTGGTGGTAGGTGGGGGTTTATTTCGGTTCATGATGAACCAACATAATTAAACCAATCTGAGCCGAACCCATAGCAAAGCTAAAGCAGAGTATAAAAGCAGAAAGTAAAGTGCAGAAATGAAATTGCAGGAAATTAATTAACATGAAATTAAAGAAATTTAAATAAAGAGCAATACATGATAAATATAAAATATTTACATTTAAACAGTACATGCATTCTAAAAATACGTATTCTGGGAATGAGAAGTGACAGCGCCGGGAGGAAGGCAGCTGCCGAGGCACGGGTAGGCGCGGCGAGATGGGCGACTGGAGGGGAGGGCGTCGGGGTGGGGTCCGCTACCGAGGTGGGGTTGGCGCGGCGGAAGGAAGCGCCGGGGGAGGGGGGCACAGCTGGGGCGGGGGGGGGGGCGACGGGAGGGGGGGTGCCGAGGCTGGAGCAGGGGAGACTGTCGGAGCTTGCAGTGTCCCGGGCGGAGGGCCAAGGAGACCAGAGGGGTCAGCCGGCGGAGGAGGGCCGGGCCGTCGGCGCCTAGGCCGGGCGTGGCGAGGACGCCAGTGAGAGGGACGACGCCGAGGGGGGAAGAGAAGGAGGGAGGGGAGAAATCCGAACGGCTAGTGGCCGCCCACAAGGCCGAGAAGGTCGACCAGCCATGGCGGGGCACCGACCACGAGGAGGGGCGGGAAGGAGCCGACGGGCGAAGGGGCCCGGCGCCCACTCCTCTGCCTACCGAAGGAACCCATATATAATAATAATAATAATAATAATAATAATAATAATAATAATAATAATAATAATAATAATAATATATACGTTTAATTTCAAATCTTCCATTGCTATTAAAACAATGGAAAGAACTGTCCAGGTCTCAGATAATGAACAAATAATTAAGCTATTATCTGAAGATGATATCTCTAATTATAGAGATAAATATAATTTCATTCATATTGGACTAATACAGGTAGTATTAAAACCTTTAACACTTCAAGGTTTAAATGCATCTTTACTGACATCTCTAAGGGATGGTCGGTGTTTGGACTGGGCACAATCCCTAATGGGAGTCATGCAGACAAGTCTCTGTCATGGTCCAGTATATTTTAATTTTTATCCCAATTTAAGCTTATCTCTAACAGATGCAAACCTGTTAGAAGCTGTGTCTTTGAATTTAAAGACATTTGGTTATAATTTTTATCCTGGATATGAAACTATATGGCAATAATCTATAGAGTTCATTTTATGGTGTTAAATACTTTAGCCCAAAGGCTAAACACCTTACTAAACTAGGACAGACTACTTTAATAGAGACTAATTTCTTGACTACTAAGGTAGCTACTAATAGAATAATTAAATGGAAAGAAATAAACTTTCCTAATGAATGGACCCTGAATATGGCTGTACCTCCGAAAGCCATAATGGATTCGGAAATAGATCAAATAATCCAGACTCCAGATGGAGATGTGGAAGTAAGGTTTACTCCACAGATAAAGGCTAGAATCTCTACATCAAGCTCTAGGAGATTCATAACTGAGAAATCTATCTCAGATAAGCAATCAGAAGGTGAATCTTCTAATATAGAAGAAAATAAAATACAAAAGATTCAAATAAATGAATCTAATGTCGTTCACCCAATATATGCTTCCAAATCAGATTCTCAGTCATCTAAATTAGATGAGGAACCGACAATGTCGGAAATGGCATTTAATTTTTAATGGATTGTAGACTCTCACCTGCTATGATTGAATGTTGTAAGAAAGAATATTACAGCGAAGAAAATAAAGAGTTTAGAGAATGGTTCCAACATCAATTCAAAGTTCATCAGCATAGAGAATATAGAAAAATGTATGAAGAACACCTTCCAAATATGCAGAAGGTGCGACGGTTCCGAGATTGGTTCTTTGAAGAATATCTTAGTGGAAGAATAAGACATATAAATGTAATAGAGGAGCAATTTAAGATTTGGACCACTAAGGGACGACAGAAAATAAAATTGTTATATCCTCCTAATGAATCTCTTAAAATATCTGCTCCATTTAATACTAATATTGAGGCTAATTCGTTCTATAAGGCTATAGAACATGAGAAAGATACAATAAAGGAAATACAAAAATTAATATTGCAAAATAATTACACTAATACCTTTATTCAGGTTATGGGTAAGCAATTAACTCGAATAGAGGAAAATATTCAGAAGTTGAATGATAAATTCAATTTGCTAAAAGGAGTAGAACTCCATGAGAGTCCTATTGTTAAACCCAAAATGGAAACAAGTAGGATTCCAATTAGACCTCCAATGGAAGTCACTGAATACAAGTTCAGATCTAAGTCAGAATTTACCAAGGAAGATCTGAAAGAGTTAGTTGAACAATTCAGAAATCAAAGCGTTAATGTACTCTCTAAAGAAGAATTAGAGTACGAACGACTTAAAGAAGAATTTCTGAATTATGATCATAATAAGACCAAGGATACTCCAATGCACCTTAATGTGCTACAAGGTGAATCCTCGACCCAGAATGGTCAAGAGTCTGAATCTGACTCTAGGAAAACTTGTTCTACTCAGGATGAACAAGTTAATCCTATTGAATTAGAGGAAATGTATAATTCTTTTAATTCCGTTCATAACTCTTTAGATGCGGTTCAGAAGGATATGAATCGAGAAAGAGTTAATACTGTCAAACACGACAAGCCCAATTTGATCAAATATTACTATAAAAGACCTTCTCCAATGGATGTTCTTTATGAGGAGAATGATTCTATAATTCAGAATCATTACTGTGATGGAGAAATCTATGAATGGAACATAGATGGTCTTTCAGATAAACAAATTCATGATCAATTACATAGAATATTGATGTACTCCGATGTTGCTAAAGCCGCCGGTAATAATGATCGACAAATTGCTTTATTTGTCGCCAGTGGATTTACAGGCATCCTACGAGGATGGTGGGATCATTGCCTGAGTAATGAGCAACGAATGAAAATAATAAATGTTACTAAAACAGAAGATGGACAGCAGAAATCTGATGCTGTTTATACTCTAATATATAATATATTAGAGCATTTCACAGGACATATTTCTGATGGGGGGAGAATTAGAACCCTATTACAGAATTTAAGATGTCCAACTTTGACTCATTTAAGATGGTATAAGGATACCTTTCTGAGTAGAGTCATGGCACTGGATGATGCAAATGCGTCACATTGGAAATCCAAATTCATTGATGGGTTGTCCAACCTCTTTGCTGAAAAAATATGGCAAAAGTTGAAGGAAAAGAATAATGGAGAAATACCATATCAGAATTACACTTATGGAACATTAATCAATGCTTGTGTTCAAGAAGGCTTAGCTTTATGTAATGATTTAAATCTAAAAAATCAATTAAAATCTCAGAAGCTTTCGGAGAGAAAGCAATTAGATGAATTTTGTAGCCAATTCGCTGTAGATGATTATAAGCCTTATGATAAGAAGGAAAATGCTAAGAAGGATTATAGTAGAGAAAAGGGAAATAAGCCCTACTCTAGGAGAAAAAGGAAGAAGAAATATCCTCAACAATATAAAGAAAGAGAAAAGGGGAAAGAGAAGAAATCTTCTCAAAAGAGGAAATCCTCTAAAGAAATAAAATGTTATAAATGTGGAAAAATTGGTCATTATGCTAATCGATGCTATACCAAAAAAAAAATTCAAGAAATAGAGGATGAAGGGTTAAAGGAAACCCTGTATAAAATATTGATAAATTTTGATGAAGAATTAGGTTCATCAGACGAGTCTAGTGATGATGAGTCGATCAATATGTGTGAATGTGATAGTGAATGTAGCTGTGAGGAATGTTCCAATGAATATGATCTTGAGTATTATAAGTCCATTGTCGAAATGAATGGATTGTCAATTAATGTATTGACTGCTCAAGATAAAGGAGAGATAATAAAATCTCTATTATCTACTGGAATCAGTAGAGATGCTAGAGAAAAACTAATAGATTTTCTTAGTATAGAAGAAAAGTCAACTAGCAGTTCTTTGAATAAGGAAGGAACTAATAAGAAAGAAAAATTTTACAGCATGGATGAAGTCCTCCGACGATATAGAAATAAGGAGGTAAAAACTGTTACAATACAAGATCTCCAAAATGAGATTAATGTATTGAAAAGAGAAATAAAAGAGTTAAAATCTCAAGATGAGAGGACTCAAATAAGATTGTCTAATTTGGAGACAGTAGCAAAGAATATGATAATTCATACTACCGAAAGAGGGGAAAATTCAAAAAGAAGTAATACTTCTACCCCTGGAGTTTCTGATGAGGAAACAGAGCCTCAACAGAAAGTAGAGAAAATAGATCTCTATGTTACCCAAAAATGGTACATTCAAATAGATTTACTTATTAATGATGAGTATTATATTAAGAATTTGATTGCACTAGTAGATAGTGGTGCAGATCTAAATTGTGTTAAAGAGGGTGTGATTCCAATCAAGTATTGTGAACGCACAACTCAAACACTTAGTGCTGCAAATAATAAAGCACTGACAGCACCTTACAAGGTTACAGATGTTAATGTCTGTAAAAACTCTGCAACCATACCACTACAATTTGTGGTAGTCAAGAAAATAACTCAGCATGCTATTCTGGGAACTCCTTTCCTAGAAAAACCCATGCCAATAAAGAATATTAATTTAAGAGAAATTTCTACTGTCTATAAGGGCAAAGAAGTAACCTTTGAATTTATTCGTGATCCAATGATCAAAATACTTAATGAAATAAGAGAAATTAATTTTAAAGAAAATCAAATCAATTTTCTCGGGAAGGAAATAAGGCAAATACAAATCTCGGATCAATTGAATAAACCAGAGATTAAGGATAGAATAAAACAAGTCGAAGAGGAATTTAAACTTCAGACTTGTAGCAATCTTCCAAATGCCTTTTGGGATAGGAAACAACATATTGTTTCACTCCCTTATGAGGATAATTTTAATGAGAAAGATATCCCAACCAAAGCAAGACCGTGCCAGATGAATCAGCAATATCTGAAAATATGCAAAAAGAAAATATGCAAAAAGGAAATACAGGATTTAATAGATAAGAAGTTAATAAGAAAATCCTACTCTCCATGGAGTTGCACAGCATTTTGTGTAATGAATAATGCTGAGAGGGAGAGAGGTGTACCAAGATTGGTAATTAATTATAAACCTCTCAATAAGGTTTTGAAGTGGATCAGATATCCAATCCCTAATAAGAGGGATCTGCTCAATAGAATTGTTAGAGCAAGATTTTTTTTCTAAATTTGATTTAAAATCAGGCTATTGGCAAATCCAGATAGCTGAGCAGGATAGGTACAAGACTGCTTTTACAGTTCTATTTGGGCACTATGAATGGAATGTTATGCCTTTTGGACTAAAAAATGCTCCGTCCGAATTTCAGAATATAATGAATAAAATATTCAATAATTATTCTGAATTTATTTTATCATACATAGATGATATATTAATATTTTCTAATTCTCTTGATGAACATTTCAAGCATTTAAGAATTTTCAAACATTTGGTCATCAAGAATGGGTTGGTGATATCGGCACCAAAAATAAAATTGTTCCAAACAGAAATAAGATTTTTGGGACATAATATAGCAAATAGGACAATAATTCCTATTGATAGAAGTATTGAATTTGCTTCTAAGTTCTCCGATGAAATAACTGATAATAAGCAGTTACAAAGGTTTCTTGGGGCATTGAACTATGTTTCTGATTTTTACAAGAACATAGCTCAGGATACAAAAATTTTGTATCAAAGATTGAAGAAGAATCCCATTGCCTGGTCAGAAGATCATACTAAGGCAGTTAGGATAATGAAGCAAAAGGTTAAGAATTTACCTTGCTTACATTTAGCAAATGCTGAATGGTTTAAAATAGTGGAGACAGATGCCAGTGATATTGGCTATGGTGGCATCCTAAAGCAGAAAAATCCTGAGACTAATAAGGAAGTTTTAGTCAGGAGTTCTGCTCGGGTAAATGGAATGATACCCAAAAAAATTACTCCACAATTAAGAAAGAAATTCTTTCTATAATAAAATGTATCCATAAGTTCCAAGATGATTTGCTTAATCAGAAGTTTTTGCTTAGAATAGAATGTAGTTCTGCAAAAACAGTCTTGGAAAAAGATGTCAAAAATCTAGCATCAAAACAAATATTTGCTAGATGGCAAGCTGAATTAGCTATTTTTGATTTTGACATTGAATATATTAAAGGAGAAGAAAATAGTCTTCCTGATTTTCTAACTCGCGAATTTTTACAAAATAAACCGGCGAGATAAGGGCAAACAGCCCTGGGAGCCTCCCAAATGGGAGCAACCCAAAAGTCGCAAGACTCATCGGAGACAGGACCAAATTTCTGTACGAAGAAATATTATTGTTTCAGCCAATAATGCCACAAATGAGCAACAGAAGAAAAAAAATTTCTATCAAGAGGCGGCTGCTCTTGCAGAAGTTGAGACAATATATACTCAGAAATTAGCTGAGGAAGACATAATATGTCTAGACAAGAATGATATTCCTTTGTCCAATGACACTTGGGATCCTTGGCAGCTCAAAGTAAAATACTTTGAGAGAAATTTTTATCCAATAAAAATGAGGGCGAGGAGTCATTATGAAGGAATGATTCTCTCTACTAATTCGGTAGAAATAGAGCACTTTAGGCAAAATCCTAAAGATCCACATTCGAAAATTGTATATAGTAAAATTACTATATATAAAATCCTTACCCCTTAATCATGGAGTTTGCATCCAAATTTCGAGAGAGCAATGATTTTCAAAAATAATACAACTTCAATGAAGTTTACTTACTGGGATTATATAGATGCTTTCTTTTACATATTTTATTATGAGAATGAGAGAAGAAAGCACTCCTGGTTCATCAAAATATGTCCAAAAATATTAGAACAGGACATTCCCACCTGGTTCAATAAGTGGTGGAATTATTTTGGAGCAAACCTGGAAATACTGTCAGGACCTTTGCTAAATATGTTCGACGAATGGGTCGAAAAGGCAAAAATTTACCAGAAAAAACAAAATTTTTATGATGAAGAAACAACTATGCTATTCTTTGTCTCTAACAATATTCTCCATATAATGAAGTGGTCTCTCAAATGTGCAGAGGGAGAATTTGGAATGTATAAATTAAAAAAAATTTCTCATCAAATGGTGGAACAGAATTGATGAGAAGGAAAAAATAGCAGAAATCAAGGCATCTCTTGCAGCAGAAGCCACAGAATCAGAAAGGCTGCAATAAAAAAAATAATGGATTATGAAGATAATTACCTGAGAAAATTTAAAGATTATATGCTCAAAAAAAATCCAAAATATCAAAAGAAGAATTAAAAAATCGTTGTCGCAAATATATTCATTCTCAAATGAAAGAAATATTTGGAGATACTATTTTCTTAGATCTTGATGATGACGATTCAATGAAGTCATCAGAGGCGTCAGTTGCAGCCCACGGTATTGAGGACGAATCTTCCTCTGAAAGCAATAAGAAGGTGGTGGTAGAATCGTCCGCCAGTCATGCGCCACGAAGGCGGCCCAGGAACGGTAAGGATGAAAAATAAAGGACAGCTGTGCGGCAGCAGAATAAATGAGGAATTCACAAAGACAGCCATAAATAGCAATAATGGTGGTAGTGGGGCCTACAATCCATTATCAGGCCAAGTTCAAGATAAGAAGGAATCTCCTTTAAAAAAGTAAAATGAGATGTGAAATAAAGTTGCAGAGACACGTAGGTGCCTAATCCACTACGTGTAACTTTAATGATATGACTCGAGGCGATTCCGCTGGACAGATGGCTTTGAATAACCGGATGCTGTCGGTTTGCTTCGAGTGCTTATGTATTATAAATAGAGGCCTCTTGCCTCATTTGTGGGTGTGCTAAGTTTTCTACTTGTTTTGTAAGAGTGTGAGCTTGTGTGTTCTTTTGTGCTGCTACTATTATCATCAATAAAGCTTTAAGTTTTCCTATCTTCTTCTAC
Organism: Iris pallida; assembly: GCA_029216955.1. Classification (NCBI taxonomy): domain Eukaryota; kingdom Viridiplantae; phylum Streptophyta; class Magnoliopsida; order Asparagales; family Iridaceae; genus Iris; species Iris pallida. The sequence goes on from JANAVB010010199.1 coordinate 5,124,950, forward strand.
TCTTCTGGCCTTATTGAAGATCCTGCTTATTATATATATATATATATATATATATATATATATATATATATATATATATATATATATATAATGGGAAGGCGGAAGAGCGTGGGAGCTCCTCTGCTCGCCACACCGACCCCCCCGATGTTCGGCTGGATTGGGTGGCCGGCCGGCCTCCTTGGCCCGGCCGCGCCTCTAGGCGTGTTCTTCTCCTTAGGCGGTCCCCTCGTCTTCCCACCCCTCGGCCACCCTATTTGGCCGTGCTCCGCCTGGCACGCCGCCGGCTTCTCGTCGCGCGGGATTTTCCTTTCCCTCCTCCCTCCCCACCACACTCGGCGGCGCCGCCCTCGCCGGCGGCATCGACGCCTCTGGGCCAGATCCGGCCCTTCGCCGAGCCTCCGCCTGGACCCACCGCCCCGGCGTCCCCCACACCTCCCACCGCCCCTCTCCCTGCGCCGTTGGCCGCCCCTTTGCGGTGGCCGCCCGCTCCCTCGGTCGGTCTCGTCCCGCGCCCAGCACCCGCGACGGACGCTTTTCTCTTCTTGCAGTGGCCCTCTTCCTCGGTCGTGCCCTCCCCGGCCCTCTCCTCGAGTCCGCCATAGGCTCCTCCCCCCCTCCAGCCCCGGTCCCCCCATTCGACGTGCCCTGGTGTCCCCCCCGGCGTCGGGCCTCTCCCCCTTCCGCGAGCGTCGAGCCCCCTTCGTGGGCGTTCGTGGCCGCGAGGCGTCCAGAGAGCTCGGCCTCCTCCTCGGTCGACCGTCCCTCGCCTGCGATGACGTCGCCCCTGCTAACGATGTGTCCGGCCTCAGGCGCTCCCTTCGGCTCATGCTGGCGGCCCTTCCCTCTCACCGTTGACAGGCTCAGAGCTGCGCCGGCCTGCCTCCCCTCTCATCGGTCGAGATCCTACCGCCTCGCGTGGCAGCACCCCCCGGCTGATCCTTTCCTCCTCCCATCCCGTTCGAGATCCCACCTTCCTTCCTCCCTCCCTTTCCCGTTCCCTCTGCCGGCACCCGCCGGGTTTCCTCCTCCTCCGCCCGGAGTCGACCTCCCCCTCCCTTACTCGGCGGCAGTCCCATCCTCCCCCTGGAGTCGTCCTTCCTCCGGTCGGCGGCTCCTGGAGATGCACGCTAGCGGGAGGGGGGACCCGAGGCTCCTCGAGCCGAGCGCCTCCCTCGGGCAGTACGCCCACTCGGGCCGCATGTCCACCTTGGGCCTAGTGCCCGCACTCTCGATTCTGACGTTTGTTTCAAACATTTGTAATTCGAAATTTCAAAATGCTATCTTGGTTGTATTTCGGAATTTCGGGTTTCCGCAATTTCGACATTTAGTATTTCTACTTTCAGCTTTTACTACTTTGCACAACAGGTCCTTTTTGTTGTTTTACGGTCCTGTACCTGTCTGTAAGCTCTTTTTGAGCTATCTTTTCTTTATCAATAAAATGCATTGTGTTATATATATATATATATATATATATATATATATATATATATATATAGAATACCAAAATGATATTTTAAATAGGAAAAAATATATATATATATTTATATGTACTTTTCATATGTACTTATGTATATCCATCTGAAAAATTGGGATACACATATATATCTATACTTTTCATTTTGGATAATATTTTTCCTATATATATATATATATATATATATATATATATATATATATATATATATATATATATATATATATATATATATAAAATATATTATATATATATATATATATATATATATATATATATATATATATATATATATATATATATATATATATATATAATATTAAAAAAATCATATATATATATATATATATATATATATATATATATATATATATATATATATATATATATATATATATATATATATATATATATATATGGTATTATCCCCCCCTCCCACAAACATATATATATATATATATATATATATATATATATATATATATATATATATATATATATATATATATATATATATATATTTGGTTCCCTTAATATTTTTTCTTAATATTCTCTCATCTCTCTCTTTGCTCTCTCCTCTTTCTTCACGCGTGCCAAATGAATTGACGCGCCCCCTCTACGTGCGCTAACTCAGTTGGCTCCTCCCATTTCTCTCTCCTTGTATGTCCGTGCGCCAATTAAGTTGTCATTTCCTTACCCCATTTACAAATGACCCAAACTTCTCATCTTTTATATAATTTAGGAAAAGTTCTTTACCCTATATGAAAATTTTTGAAAAAAAATCTTCTAAAAAATATTAAGTTTATCAGGTAGACATAAATTCAAACAATTATAAGACTTTTTGATATCCTTTTTCACCATCAACATAGGATCTTTGACGTGACAGGTTCGGACAACAAGAAATATGTCGATGACAAGACTTCACTTCAACAAATAGGACCTACAATAGCAGTTTTTCTATAGCGTTTAAGTGTCCCCACTATAAAATGTTATCAACAATAGCATTTTTTTTGCAGTGCTATAATAATATCTATCTATAGCGTTTCCTGAATGTTGTAGAATCTATAACATTCATATGTTTGTATGTCAAAGCAGATCTCACGTTCGAATTCTAGGAAGGTTTTTATTTTACATGCACTACAAGAAATTGTATTTTTAGCAACATGTTTTAGTGACGTAGGGTCTTTTATGTCTCCAAAAGCTAATTTTTTTTACGTGTTTTGGCGTCGTAAGTTTTACTATGTCGCGGAATCTACTCAAATTTTAATATAGGAAAACCACATAGCAATTCCGCCAAAAATTATCTACATATGACAACATCAACATGTCGCAAAATGATAACATGCATTTAGCAATATGTGGTTGTATGCCACAGAATGACACCATATATTTAGCGACATGTGCCTTTGTGCCGTAGACTGTTACCATAAATTTAACGACATGTGTCTGTGTGTCGCAAAACGACACCACAATTAATTTAAATGATATATACTATGCCAGAATTCTAATTCTAAATTCCCTCTTCAAATTTCGAAATCCCTCCCAAACTCCAAAATTCCATTTTGAATTCCTCCCAAATTCCATCGTTCCCTCCTTTCTAATATAAATTCACTTTTCCGCTTGGATAGATTTCAGCCCTTTGCCGCTTCAAGTACATGGCTACGACTCCTCTTACATCGTCATCGACATGGATCCGAGTACAGGGACTCTTTGGAGTCCAGTCGTCTTCAGTTGAGCTGGCCTTCCTGAAAACCCAATCGAATTACTGTCCGGTCGACTCCCACGATTGGCTCCAGGCAAGCAACGAATATCATATTTTTCCAATTTTTTTTCTTTCTTTCGTTGATGTCTCTGGTTTTGATTTACGATGGCAGTGGACGGTCTGAATTTCTTCAAAGCCCTAATTAACTGTCTGAAATTTGTTGCTATCTTATTGTATTTTTTTCCTTTCAAATGCTAAAGAAGTCGACGAGTTTTATTATTTTTCTCCTGATGGTTTCCTGTTATGCGGTGCAAAACTCTTGTTAAATTATTCAATGTTCCTTGAAATTGCTGTATATTTCAATCTGAACATAACATTACTTTTTCTCATATTGATTTTTATATCCATTAATCCATGCATCTTTATGTAGTTTACATTCTTGCATATAACATGTTTGATGGTTTTCCTTAACCAATCTAACTTGTATCATTATCTAGTTATGCTTGTTGTTACGAGTCTTACAAGCAACCAATTATTGGACTATCAACTTCTTTTCAATCTCCAGCCATGTTGCATCCTGTCGTGAACCATACCAATATGACAACACCATTAAGAGCCAACTGCTATTTACATTAAAAAAAAACTGCTCATTTATATCATAGAAGACATGGAAACGGTTATAGAAACAAATGATGACCAATATAAATGAAACATGAAAACAATAAAACTAAAGAAACTAAGATTATAGTAAGTTAAAGACTAATGAAAAATAACTAAGAAACTTGAACAAACATGTTGATCCTGAAATCAAATGATTAATATATACCGTTAAATGTATAAGGAAGCAGAATTAAGCTCTTATATAAAATGTAAGCTGACTACACCTGCAAAGCAAATATACCTCGCTTCTGTTGCCAGTAAAATGATCCTTAACAAGGCAGCAACTATTACTCCAAAGTCCATGATTTCTATATTGCCAGTTTTGCCACATTACATGACAATTGTTTAAGACTAAGTTGGGTCAGTACTAAAATAGAAACTCTCAACTTTATTCATTTGATCCAACTATGTGTAGCCACAAGCAGGGCAGCCAAATTGTATTAGACAGTTTCTTGAAACACTCAGTGTCAACCACTATATCAAATAACACAAGTTGGTTGATGGAAATGCCAACCTAACTGATATCTAAATTAACAATATAGTGAGAAAAACTATGTATAATGAACAAAGATAAAAGGTAAAAACATTAAAGAAAGAAAAATATTTGTTGAGTTTGTCAATAACCATTCAAGCCTTTAGGTAGCAAGAAATAGAACTTTTTCTCTTTAAATATTTTCCAAGTCATATACAAATGAACTTTAATTTCTGAGTAAAATAATTGCCTTGGAAGATGAAAAGTATTTTAATATGATATAGGCTTAGTAGTTCTCGAAGCCAGAACATGACTTTTTGGATATTGACTAACAATATGTAATTTTCCGTTTATGACTGATTAGTTATAGATCGGTTGCAATTTCAGTCTGTCACTTGTTTCAGGTCAACATTTGGAAATAGATATTTCAATTCCAATTTGAAGTGCACCTAAGTTTTTTCCCCCTAAAATTGTTATGTTATCCAAGAACACCTAACTTTTATCAAACTGATAAATTTTTATATAATTTCCTTACTTGATGTATGATTCTTGTTAGGGATAGGGATACTCTCAGTTATCCAGTTTACACCAAGAATATTGTCTCTAATCATTATTTTTTCTCTTGCATGTAGTTAAAGGGAGATTCATTATCGCTAGATTTCTTTTAATTGTGTGAGAAACTTTTGTACAGTTAGGCATCTGATTGAGAGGACTGAGGATGATAAAATCAAGATATGACAATAGAGGGCATCATTCCAACATGTAATTTTCAGTCACCAGATCTAGTAGCTGCCTATTGAGGAATTGTCTATAGAGATCCAAATTCATAATTTATTTGGAGGAATTGGTTCAACAATTGTTACACCAATTCCACGAGACATTAGAAATAATATAAATAATGCATTGCATGTATTTCTATTTACAGGCTACAAAAAAGGACTCCAAAATGCCACACAAAGCTAGTTTTGTTTGTCACGAGTTTAAAGCTTTTATCAAGAGCTTCGGTTTCTTTTAAGTAATTGCGAGTTAAAAGCCTTTATCAACAGTTTCTGTTTCTTTATATAACGCCTTCGTATAATTGCTCCATGGAAGAAGAAACACGGACAATAAGATAGGATGACAAAAAAATGCATGGCCTAAAGCTTTCTTAATGAGCTATTTGTCGTTCAATTAAGACAGAACGATAGTGTAGCATCCACTTTTTCATAGAAGGGTATTTTAGCCATTTTGGACTTTTTATGATTTTCTAGATATTTTGACTTGTGTTGTGCTAGCAACTGGTTTAACCTTAGTGGACATAGTATAGGAGCCTAACCATGCCTTAGAATTATTATTTTTACTTATTAGAATTTATTTAGGGCTTGAGTTTATTTTTTTAAGGCTTTAGTTGATTTTTAAGCCTTTTGCATGCAAGCCTTTTTAGCCTTTTTGAGTTGGACCTTATTCTTACTTAAGAAAGAATTAGCCCAAGTGAAACCCTAACCCTAGAGACCCCTACCCTGGCCGCCCACAGCAGTACACCCTCCCCCTTCTTTTCATTTGTGAAGTTTTAGCCTCCACAAGTGAACCCTAAGAGATCTCCTTCTCTAAAACTCCATTTTTCTTCATTCGGAGTCTGTTTCTTTCCAAACGAACTCCATTGCACTCGTCGAGGAGAGAAGGATCTGCTGGATCATTGCTAATGAGAAGGCGGAGGCAATTGCTTGAGGGGAATCGGCCGACACGACAACCGAGGGACTCCGTTTATTGAGTTTTCGACACTCAATAGGTAAACCCAATTCTACCATAGTTATTCTGGAATTTCTTTTATTTTTGCATCCATATAGGTGCCCTAGACTTGCCCATAAAGTTTGGTTGGATTTTGACTTCGTTTGATGGCGGTATCGGACACGTGTCGGTCCTTTACGGCACGTGTTCGACGAAATGCCACTTTGGATAGAAAGTTGCCGTTTTTCGATTCTATCTTCATGGATGTTTAGATAATATCATTTTAATAAACTTTTGTGAAGACGGGATTTAAAATTGATGACTTTTCAGCGGCGTTTCGGGCATCGGACGCACGTGCACGGATCCCGTGCATGCCCTGCTGTCAGTGCGTTGTATCTCGATGCACAAACCTTATTTTCGTCTGAAATTTCTTGAGCACGTGGGGACAACCTCTGCTCCCATGCTCGTAAAATTTCACGGCTTTTCGTTGAGCGAGCGCGAAGAAATCCGACGTGCATCGTTCAGCCGCACTGTGCATTCAGGCTGATTTTTGTCGCCGAAACGGACTTCGTGCGCGCTCTCGACGCGATGAGGACCCATTCCAGGACCTGGGACACATCGACCTATACCTAGACAACCCGAAGGACCAACCTTGAGTCGCAGCGTGGCCCGACGAGCGAGCCACGGAGGCCGAACCGCGCGTACGAAGGCGCACGGGCGCGCGCGCGCGCAGCAGGCCGCACGCAGGTGCGGGGCTGCGTGCGTCGCCTTGGCATGATGTGTCGCTATGTTGCCGTGTCCTAGACCTACCCCAGGACCCCCCCTCCAGCTACATGCACAAGCATGGAGCTTTTCGTTGTGTGTGCGGCGCTCAATCGAGCGGGAACGCACGCACACGTACACGTTGTCACGCGGTATCGGGTTTTTCCGATACGCGTTCTGTGGACACGACACGGATACGATTTCGAACCCGAGAGTACACGAGCACATCACGTGGGTTGAGACCAACGTGTATGCCGAGTTTCGCGGGTTCATTTTGTGTATATCTTATTTTGGGTCGTTGTTTGAAAATGAGTTTTTCTTTAAATGCAAATTTTGAGTTTGAATATGATATTTTGATTTCCAGTAATTTAACCTATAAAATCTGAGTTTTTAGTATGTATATGAGGTTTTGGACTTGTGGGAACCAACTCTTGGATTTATTTCATATTTTTTTTTATCAATTATGAGCATATGTGCTTTTCTTTGTAGCTATATATATATATATATATATATATATATATATATATATATATATATATATATATATATATATATATATATGAGTAAGACCCCGTTGAAGCCCATTGCAAGCATATATGTGTTGAGAATGGGTCGAGGGGAATTAATCCCAGATTTTGATTCATTAAAACTATTTCAAAACCATTGTCAATTCTTCCATTTGAGCATTGGTATATATATATATATATATATATATATATATATATATATATATATATATATATAGTTTTCCTATTTGTCTATATGTATATAATAGTATATTAAAATGAGGTATACCATGGTTGTGTTTTGATATTTATAATCTCAGATTTGACTCACTTCAGTAACTTACAGGTGACACGCACACACACACACACAACCATTTGTTAGAATTAAGAGTAGGCTTGTATTGTAAATACATGTGTATGTATATATACCTATATGTGTATAGTTATTTATGCTTGAGAATCCTTTTTATGATAGATCATAGTTGTGGTTGTAACCATAGGAGTCCTAGGACAGTTTTGGTTTGTCATTTTGAGCTTAGTTTAGTCGAATTGGCCGACAAGTTGACCAAGTTGACAAAAGTCAACTTTGGGTCAAACTTGATCCAATTCAACTCAAACAAACTCCGAATGACCTAGAATTTTGTGTATGACCTAAAAATTAGTAGACGGACTAGTTGACCAATGTTTGACCAGGTTTGACCAGAGTTGACCAAGAGTTGACTTTGACTATAGGGACCTAGAAGCATGTAGTCTTGCATTGTAGCTATTTCTTTTGATATTATATATATATATATATATATATATATATATATATATATATATATATATATATATATTTTATATATATATATATATTATATTATATATATATATATATATATATATATATATATATATTGTTTTCCTATTTGTCTATATGTATATAATAGTATATTAAAATGAGGTATACCATGGTTGTGTTTTGATGTTTTTAATCTCAGATTTGACTCACTTCAGTAACTTACAGGTGACACACACAAACACACAACCATTTGTTAGAATTAAGAGTAGGCTTGTATTGTAAATACATGTGTATGTATATACCTATATGTGTATAGTTATTTATGCTTGAGAACCCTTTTTAGAATAGATCATAGTTGTGGTTGTAACCATAGGAGTCCTAGGACAGTTTTGGTTTGTCATTTTGAGCCTAGTTTAGTCGAATTGGCCGACAAGTTGACCAAGTTGACAAAAGTCAACGTTGGGTCAAACTTGATCTAATTCAACTCAAATGAACTCCGAATGACCTAGAATTTTGTGTATGACCTAAAAATTAGTAGACGGACCAGTTGACCAATGTTTGACCAGGTTTGACCAACGTTGACCAGGTTTGACCAGAGTTGATCAAGGGTTGACTTTGACCAAAAGGGACCTAGAAGCATGTAGTCTTGCATTGTAGCTATTTTTTTGATATTGTAGACTTGGTTGTGACATGTGTATACTTTAAATAGGTTTATATTACCCCGGTTTAGGTACACTTCATCATCAGCAGTTCAGTTTGTCAGACGAGTATATTATCTGATCTTTTCATACTTCTTTGGATATGTTCTCTTGTTATAGACTAGTATACTTGATGTTGACACGATGTTCACACGGATTAGTACCCTATAGATCTTTTCATGCGATGTTATCCCCTCAGATACATCGAGTATATCATGTTCATGTACTTTATCGTGTTCATCATGTACTCCATGTATTCATATTTATCCATGTACACTCATATGTTATTCATGTACACTCATGACCATATGAGCTCCATGTATAAAGTAGTTGTTATCCATGTGCAATAATATATCATGTCTTGATCCTTGTGTATTGATTGGGGGCGGGGAGAGTGTAGTTGGTTATGTGATCATTATCCCCAGTAGGTATCCATGTGCAACTCCATAGTTTATCCATGTGCAACCCAACCCGTTTACATAACCAATTCATGCTCTAAATCACGTAGATAGTTAAATTTCTCTATTTATCATATTTATATCTCATCTTGATAGTCTCTCTCTTGTTGATTTTCTTTACAGCATTTCATGTATAGTTTTCTATAGCTTGCTTTATATGTCCAATCCTGATATGAACTGTTGTAAGAGATATGTGCTCGTTCCGTCCTGATTGGGCATGTTAAAAATTTTACAGGTGATGATGAAGAGTTCTGTCCTACTTATTATGGTATTGGCTTAGATGACACTGGTGACGTGGACCCTCAGGAGGATCCAGCAGTCGCTGAGAATTTGTCCATAGTCTAGCTGAGACTTAGTATTTTATTGTCTTTATTTGAGACATTATGAGTTGTACTTGAGATTTGTTCTGGTGGTTTACACCTAGACTTTTATTTATATCTGTGACTCTCTTGAGATTTATTTTTCTATTCCATCTTAGTGGTTGTGATTGAGTACCTATTATTTATTCTCCGTTCGGAGCATATTTTAGACTGTATTAGATATTGTGACTCAGGACAGCGTTCTACCGTCGATACTGCGGCGTAGGCTGGTCGTACTTCACTTCTCGTACCCTTTCACTGGGTGCAGGTCGTGACAGATAGGCAGCAGATTGTCTAATAAGCATCAAAAAGTACAAACAAAATATTGCAGGTAATTCATTAGGTCAGAATATGGAGTTACTTTTCCATTGCATTCCTGCCTAAATTGCTGGCGTGGTGGTCCTCTGTCACCTCTGCCGATCACAAATATTCAAATTCTACACCCTCTTCACTTAAAAGGGGACTACGAATCATAAATAATCGAATACAAATTCTAAGTCTTCATTGACGAGGTATCCTTCTGAAAGAAATTAGCACAAAGACTGGTATTCACCATTGTGATCCATTGACTCAAATCACAATTTTAGTAGATTTGCAGCAGCAACTAAATCAGGTTTCCCTCCAAAAGAATATGCTTAAACAGACTACAGCTACAATTTAACTCTAATGAAGTGTTCATTTTCATTGCGCTACCGATATCTTATGTCAATTCAGCTTTAATGTTAGTGGGGTGGTTGCGGTCCACAGTTCTGGTGTCTGCTTATCTATTCCACTATTTGGAGTGCGCATGTCATATCCGATATTGTCACGCTCCAGATCCAGAATACTGGAGAGCGGGGGCAGACATAGCCAGCTACGTATATAGAAGTGTATTCCACCTCCATATACGGTCACGACTGTCTAGATGTATGAGGATTTTTTCTACAAGTCAACAGTCCCTTATGGTTAGGAACAAGCCTATTGTCTCAATCTCAAGCAAGTAATAATAGTTGCAAGATGTTAGACCATTAGATAATCAATAGTAAGGTGTCCCATACATTTTATATACAGATGATCATGAAGCTAGTCGTACAAAATACGAGGACAAGCAAGAGTTTCAGTCATACATGATCAACCCTAGGATTTGTTAATCATGTTACAGTCCGTAGGCAGACAAGAAATATAAGTATTCAACACGAGCTAACACTTGCTCGGCGGCTAAACGCCTCAAAAGAATAATTTTACAATAGAGCGGGAGAGCAAAATAAAACCCACTCATTGCCAGGGTTTCTTCTAGTGGTCACCATCTGGCTAGAAAGCGGGGAGATCCTCAGGTGCTACTCCAAAATCTGGCCATACAAAACCAGCTGGGTCAGACCCCAGAAAGAGCAAGTACCACAAGGGAGGCTTCACATAGGTTCGCCTCGGATCGCTCTCCGGCAGCCAGGACCGCCCTGAATGGGATAGCGAGATTGAAATGGGATAGCGATGGAGATAAAAACTCGAAGTATTTTCACGCCTGTGTCAACGGCCGCAGACAGAAGTTAGCGATCCACCATACTATTGACGACAACGAAAACATCATCGCTGACCAAAAGTGCATCCAGAAGGCCGCTACGGAATTCTATTCCAAATTATTCACCAAAAAGACGGTTCACAAAGACAACGCCTTCCTGGAGCAAATCCCCCACCTCATCAATGATAACGACAATGCTCAGCTGGATCGCTCTCCCACTGCCCAGGAGGTGAAAGATGCGGTGTGGGCCCTGAATGAGCACAGTGCTCCCGGGCCGGACGGCTTTTTGGGGGTTTTCTTCTGCTCGTGCTAGGACATTATCAAGCAGGATATCACCGAAGCAGCTATTGCTTTCTTCGAAGGAGCTACATACCCTAAAGCCATCTCCAGTACCAAGCTCATCCTTATACCGAAAAAAGACAACCCGGAGTCTTTTCGTGACTTTCGTCCCATCAGTCTATGCAATTTTACCAACAAGATCATCTCTAAAATCATAGCAACAAGAATGGCTGGGTTACTCCCCAAGATTATCTCCGAGGAGCAAAGCGGGTTTGTCTGAGGGAGGAACATCTAGGACAACATTATCCTGGCACAATAGTTAATCACCTGCATGAAGTTCCCTGTCAGAGGGGGGGTAACATCGTCGTCAAAATTGACATGGAGAAAGCATATGACAGACTGGACTGGCAGTTCATGATCTGGGTCTTCAGGAGTCACTTTCCGATCCTGATATACGTATTCTTCATAGATTCTGTATACGGCCTCTGTATTTAGCATGTGCATAAATTTTGTTATTATTTATTAAATGGTGGCATGTAGCTTTTTTTTAGCATTGTCATTAGTGGAGTAATTAGGAAATTAGGGTTTTTTTAAACCAACCCAACCCCTATTTAATATCCTCTTCCTCACTGTCTCTCCTCATTCACTCTTCCATTTATTTCTCCCAACCACCACTCCACAGGCAAGTACACCTTGCTCAAAAGTGGAGATTAGCAAATTTTCCATTCTTGATTTATCCTTGATATTATTTATCTATATAATTCTTCTCTTCATTTTCTACAAGTTTAGTTCTTGAAGATTCTGATTTTTATGGCTAGATTTGTGTAGATCTAAGTTCCTAAAATCTAGGATTTTATGGGTTTTCATGGTTTTGATCTATCAAACTTGGCTATTTTTGAAAACTAATGGTCCTATATTGTAGGAAATTTGATTCTACATAATTTTGACCCTTGAAAAGTTAGATTTCGATTTGTTTGGAGAAAGTTATGGCCGGAACAATATTTGGGTTTCTCCGAGGTTCGCCTACGCTGGCTCTGGCAGGAAGATGAACAGTTCGCAGCCGTATGGCATTTTCAGCCACATAAAGCTTGCAGCCGTATGTGCATTCCCTAGCCGCATAAGCAAGGCAGTCGCATGGGTTCCCTGAGCCGCATGCGCCCCGTGTAATTTTGAGCCGCATAAGCCCGGTTCCTCTCTGAGCCGCATAGGGCCGCTCTTCCTTTAGCCTCATAAGACTCCCTCACTCTTAGCCGCATACGATTCGCATTTCCCAGCCGTATGCGCTTTTCCCTGGGTCGCATATGTCTGTTCTTTCTCCAGCCGCATAAGACTCCTTTCCTTTCCGTATAAGGCCCAGTGATTCACTTGCCGCATAGGACTTAGCTCTTTGAGCCGCATGCGCCCTTTCCTTCTGGCCGCATATGCATGATTTATCCCTAGCCGCATGAGCATCTCCTTTCCTTGCCGCATAGGCCCTAGCGCGGGTTTATTGCCGTATATGCTTGATTGGTTCCTGAGCCGCATAAGACTCCATCTTATCGCCGCATAGGTCTGCTTCCTAGCCGTATGAGCGTTGGCCGCATGAGCATCTCTTTCCTTGCCGCATAGGCCCTAGTCGCGGGTTTATTGCCGCATATGCTTGATTGGTTCTGAGCCGCATAAGACTCCATCTTACAGCCGCATAGGTCTGCTTCCTAGCCGCATGAGCCTCAGCCGCCTGTTCCCTTGAGTCTCGGTCCTCATTTCTAATCCGACTACCTATGTGATAGCTGGATGACCTTATGTGTACTGAGGTACAATCTATGTAAGCACCGAGGTGCAATCCTAAGCGCTAAGTGTTCCTATGTGATACCTGCCAGTACATTCAAGAGCCCAGCATTACTAACCAATGGTCGGTGGCAATGACGTGGTATGTGTTGTGTGTTGCATTACACCAAGAAGGGGGTACATATGTATGACTCCATGAGCCAGTACGGATTCCTTCTTGGGGTACTCGTACAATGTACGACATGGAGGAGCGAACATGTGACCACGACATGTGAGCTCTGAGGATAACCTAGGGATTAATTAGGTAACTAACTTAGTAGATGCATTGGGTGGGAAGAATCCCGAGATCGTACCATACTGGCCACCCCAGGTTCAGTCCTGACGTCGGGTTGGCTGCCACGAATGGTTTTATTCGCCTATAGCGGAAGGCTATATCCGACCTCTACGAGCTATGTGTTATATGTGTTAGCCCGGTAGCCCTCCGGGGGACTGGTGCATATTCAATGTGTTATATGTCTTATGGTTTGGCTAGCCCTGTTGGGTTGACACGATCTGAGGATTCCTTTTTCGGTATATCGGAGATAACTCCGCCAAATATAGGAAGCCGCAGGATTGAATGGCCGCTTAAAAAACGACTTGACTGTGCTTGAGTCTTCCGTTAGTAGCCGAGGGACATGGACTGTCTTGGTGCGTGGTCCAACCCATATCCTTGTTTGGTTGTTGGGTTGGTCTATCGTGCTAGGACAGGCTGTGGACCGAGGTTACGACCGGAAGCTTATTGTTATTATTAATATTAACGTGTGCCTGGGTTTTATCTCACTCTTTTGTGCCCTTGTGGTACTTGCTATTCGGGGCTGACCCGCTAGTTTTGTTTGGCCAGATCACGTAGCAGAGCCTGAGGATCCGAACTTCTTCCCTGACGTCAATGGTGCATACTAGGAGCATGGTTGGCGGGAGACTTGAGTGGTTCTTCTCCACCACTCTATGTATTTATATGTCCTGGCATTTAGCCTCCGACACCTGTTAGCAGGCTAATCTAGACATTTTGTCTTTGCACAATTGTAATTAAATCAAACTGCAGCTGAATACAATTTTGTACCTATGACTTTTGGGCTAGCTAACTTATAAAGCAAGACCTCCATGATCATTTTGATGAAGCGTCAGGGACGCCTTACTGCTTTATCTTATATGTTCATTAATTGATGTTTTTTTGCTAGAATGATTGAGACGTAGATGTGCTGTGACCATAAGAGACTTGATTGTAGTATACACCTCCCTGTCTCTCAACAGCCATGATCGCCGTATGACGTTTGTATACCTCATATAGAGTAGCTGGCCTAGTCCGTCTCCGTACTTCGGTACTGGGGCGTGACATCAGGGCTTTTGGTTTCTCCGAAAATTGGACCAACATCGTGTGGAGATCGATTAGCAACTCGTGGTTCTCTACAGTCATAAACGGCCACGCAGGATTTTTTAAATCCACTCATGGGGTTAAGCGAGGCGACCCTCTATCATCCACGGCATTCATCATAGCGGCTGATGCCCTCAGCAGGAACCTTAACAACATGACCAACACGCCGAACTTCCAGCATTACCACACATCCAGCGGATGTCCGATCATCACCCATCTGGCCTTTGCAGACGATTTACTCATTTTCTCCTCTGGGGACGAAGGGGCGGTGGCGGTCGTCCACAAACCCTGCAGAGGTACTCCACTTGTTTCGGCCAGAAGATCAATCCCTCCAGAGCGTCATCTATGCGCCCACAACACCAAAAGAGAACACGCCATCGGGCTCTCCAACTTAACATCCTTTACAGTTGACCATCCTCCATTCAACTGTCTCGGGTGCCCTCTGGTGTACGGTAAATCCAACAGCGGTATATTTGAGAAATTGATCACCAGAATCAGGAATAAAGTTAGCGGGTGACATAATGCCACTTTATCCCCCGGCGACAAGATGATTCTCATCAAAACACGTGCTCAACTTTATCCCCATTCACACCCTAGCCGCTTGCTCTCCGCCTTTGAAGGTGATTTCTTCGATCGAGCAGATCTTCTGTAATTTCTTCTGGGGTCATTGCAACGGGAAAGACAAGCATCACTGGGCTAGCTGGGACTCCATGGCTTATCCTACTGAGGAAGGGGGTCTGGGATTTAACAAGCTCACTCACATCGTTCGGGCATTTTCGATGAAATTGTGGTAGAAAATTCGTACGAGCAAGAATCTATGGACCAGGTTTATGAAAACCAGATACTTCAAACATATCCATCCGACTGTGGCCATATCCAACAGTAGATCCTCAGCGGCTTGGCGCCGTATCCTGAGTGGGCGAGATTTTGCTGAACCCGCTATTAGACTTCAATTGGGCAATGGAGAGTCAGATCCATTCCGGGAGCGATGGACCGGGGATAGCTTGATCCCGATGCTCACTGAGACCCCGAGAAGCAGCAGATCAGGGACTTATGGAACCCCATTACGGAAGACTGGAACTGGGACAAGATCCGCAAATGGGCCGAGATTGAAATTGAAGAGTGAATTCGATCGAGCGGGCTTCGTATTGGTAGCGATGGCGATGCGTTGACGTGGATGCTCGAGGCCTCGGGGGCATTTTCGGTGAGGTCGGCGAGAATCGCTAGCCGAGGAGTGGGGCGTCCACATCATGTCAGTGCGCATTATTGGCGCACCTGTATTCCCAAGAAGTGGTCCTTCCTCATGTGGAGAGTCATCAGGAAGAATCTGCCAACTTATGATATCCTCAACACCATTGGGATTAGCCTAGCATCGGCCTGCAATTGCTGCACCGAGCGTCAAACGGAGACAATCGACCAATCTTCTGTCAAGGGGCCCTGCCGACCAGTATCTGGAGAACCCTTAACCGGCAACTCAGTATAGAGCCAGGGGGTGCTCGCTTCCACGATCTCGCGACCTCATAAGGTTCAGCTTTCCACGGCCACCAGATCGTCGCAGCGGCCGCTACGTGGGCGATTTGGAAAAATCGCAACAAAGCTAGATACGAAGGTCACCAATACTCTGTCGACCAGCTCACTCGGGAAGTCTATCGCCAATGCCGTAAGCGGACCGCCCAGTGCTCCCACAGCTCTTCTGCGCTCTGTTTCGCGCTGGTACCATGAGTCATTTTGCCTCCCTTTTGTCCCTTTGTTGGTATACTTGTATAGGCTTCTTTTTGGCTTGTATACGTCTCAGGCTTCGGCATTTTGAGCCTTGATCAATAAAAGGGGAGGTTTTGTTTTATATATATATATATATATTATATATATATATATAATATATAATATAATATATATATATATATATATATATATATATATATATATATATAATATATATATACAATCTCCATAAAACCCAATTACATCCCAATAACTTTTATTCCTAGGGTAGGGCCTACCTATATAAATATGAACACATATGTTATAACATTTATTTGAAAAAAATAATAACAAATAGTAATATTATATTATTTAATAATAATCTCAATAATAATAATAATAATAATAATAATAATAATAATAATAATATATAATAATAATAATAATAATAAACGAAATTCATTAAACTAATAATGGTGTATATACCATCATACCAAAATACGTTAACACGAATGTCACAGGACGTCCCGCATGACGACATGGGTTTGGGCTTGGTACGGGTCCAGTCAGGGCTGGCTTGGTACAACCGGGTCTCTTAGACGTCAAATAATATTAATAATGATAATTAAACTATTTATAATGGTCATGTCACAACTTAGCTTGGTTTTCCTAGTTAGGACATCACTATGCTCGGCCTTTCCCGGCTAGCTAATACACTAGTCAAAGCACGTCACTGTACTATCCGTGCTATATTCCTAGTCACCTTGTACTCAAATCCTAACATGACTAAAATTATCTACCGTAATAATTAAATAATTAATTTTTATAATCTAAAATCCCCATTTAAATCAATTTAATAATAAATAAAATATTTTAAAAAAATCGGGAAGGGGAGCTACAAATCTACCCACCTTAAAAAAATTTTGTCCTCGAAATTATAATTCGTAACTATTCTTAAAATTTAAAAAGAAAGTCTACCTTAACTTAATCTCCTTAAATTTTAATTTCTCAAAATAGTATATCCTCCTCCTAGCCATCTGTAACTACGTAACCTCTAGGTCTTCTACCCACCTTTGATCACACTACTCCTCAAAACTAATATCTTATAATCTTCTAACTAGTTGCTAACAATCTACCAACAGATATCTACTGCTTATGGCATCTACAATCCTCTCAATCTATAAAGCAATCCAAATTTTAACAGCAACAAATTTACACCAGGAGTAAGAATATTGATAAATTCTATAGCATGGCCATTCGTCGCTCTGAAATAGAAAGGATGGAAGATAAGGAAGAATAATCAAGAGCAAATATAAAATTTCAAGAGCGGTAGAGTTATCCAATGATGCCGATAGAAAGAAAGTTTATGAACCATTGACTTATTTGCTAGAATGGGCTACTCTAGTCCAGTCACTGCTAAATCGAAGGACCCTTCATTTCTTAGAAGGGCTTGCAATCCATGCAATACAAAAATTTGTTCTCGAAATTCTAAACAAGGTTTATAATAGAACAAAATTTGAGAAATCAAGATTGTGATCTTTTTCGTGGTTATTTAAACCACGAGCAAGGGATATAGGTGCACTACAAGATCGTCTCGCGACATCCATGCGGCACTATTCATTCCTGCGGTACTATTCATTTCCACGGCACTATTCATCGTCCCTGCCAAATTCAGCACAGATGAACTAGAAAATGCTCAAATCTTATTTTGGCCTTAATTTTCTCAAAATAAGTCGAAATCTAACTTTTCAAAGGTCCATTTGGGTAAAATTGAATTCTCTACAACATAGAACAATCAAAACTTGAAAATAATGAAATTTGGTAGATCAAAACCCAAGAAAACCGAAAAGGCTACAAACTTAGATCTACAAAAATCCATCCATCAAACGCAAAAATGTCAAGTGCTAAAGAGGCTTAAAATCAAGTAAGGAAGAGAATGGAATAATAAAAACTTGATATCCATCATGAAGCAAGTTGCACTTGCCTAGGACTTGGTAGGGGAGGAGTGAATGAAGAAAATGAAGAAGTAAATGAAGAAGTGAATGAGGAGAGAGAGAGAAGGAGTTGGATTTATCAACCCTCTCCATCTCATGCCAAGCCAAACCAAGTCAAATTGAACCAAACCTATCAAATAAACCAAGTCAAGATTAAACCAAGACTAGGCTAAGCAAAACAAGTCTAACTAAGGTCCACCTGATAAATGTCAAATCTCGTATACGCATACGAAAATACGTATAACGGAAAACGGGAGTGACAGATATGTTTCTGAGATGAGATGATACAATTGGGCATCAATTTTCGATTATTTGTGCTCACATTATGAAATGTAACCAAAGATACTGAATCGGTGAATTGCGATAAGTATTTTCACTTTTATGCTTTATATAGGTGTATACTAGCTTATTCCTTGTAACAAGTATATCCGAAGAAGGAAATGACTTGTTTTTGTTGCATTTGAAGTTTTTCAATAGAAGCAACTGCAAGGAGGGCCTAATGCTAGGTTGCATCTAGATGTTGTACCTAGATATTGTACAACTTGAGGTACTTCATATTCTTGCATGCTTTTGGTGATTAAGGACTTCACTACTAAAATATGCTATATTAGCGATGTCGTTTAGCGACGGAACAAAATACCGTCGCTAAATATGTAATATAGCGACTTCCTTCTATTGACATCACAAATCGTCGCTGAATAGCGACGTTCAGCGATAGTAGATAAATTATGTCGCAGAATAGCGACGTTTAGCAACATATTATAAAATATATCGCCATATATTAAAAGGTTACGACGTTTAGCGACGTCAACTGTTGACGTCGCTAATTTTTTACTTAGGGCACAGTTCTGTTTTTTTTCTCCCTCACTCGAAAATTTTATATTTTCATTTTCCCTCGAGCTCTCGGCGACTCCCTCCCCCCTCCGGCGACTCCCTCCCTCGGAGACTCCCTCCTCCTGGCGACCCCAACCCCCCCCCCCCGTCGAGCTCCTCCTCTCCCAATCCGAACTGCTCCTTCTCTCCGGTAAACCCTAACACTCCTCCTCCTTCTCCTTCTCTCCCCCCCACACACAGAGACACACATACACACACACGGACACACGGACACATGAATACATGTGTTAGTATCTATGTATTTTTGGCCTACAAGTCATTTGTAGGTAGATACATGAATTTGGTATATATTATTATGTGGACTGATTTGGGGGTTACTGTAATATATATTATTTTATATATATATATATATAAAA
The DNA here is from genome assembly GCA_029216955.1 of Iris pallida. Lineage (NCBI taxonomy): Eukaryota > Viridiplantae > Streptophyta > Magnoliopsida > Asparagales > Iridaceae > Iris > Iris pallida. Next base: position 5,144,426 of record JANAVB010010199.1, read on the forward strand.
TATATATATATATATATATATATATATAATTAATATATATATATATATATATATATATTGAAAAAAAAAATATATATATATATATTGTGTGGTGTGTGTTGGTAGTGCCTTGAGGTGGTAGTGCACTTGTGAGTGTGCTTGAGAGTGGTGTTAGTTGTATGTGTGTTTTTGGTGAGAAGTGAGAGAGTTAAGTGTGTTATGTGTGTAGAGAGGAGTATGTGTGTTTGAGTGCTTGTGAGTGTATGTGTTGTGGGGAATTTAGATATGGGACGTGAGGGTGTTAGTATGTGTGATAAAAGGGGGGATCATAGCATAATGGCTGCAGGATGGAGCAGTAGCAGCTACAAGTAGCTGCAGTGGCAGCTGCAGTACATGGCAGCAGGGTAGCAGCATACAGGGTGCACCTGCGGCAGCGGCTAGGCAGCAATTGCAGCAGTAGCAGCTGTAATAGGCAGCGGCAGCGGCTAGGCAGCAATTGCAGCAGTAGCAGCTGTAATAGACAGCGGCAGCGGCTAGTTCCTATATATGTGTTAGAGATAGATGTTAGGATATCTAGGATACATAAGATGTTAGAGGATACGTTTAGTATCCTAAGTTAGCCAGTTAATATGTTAGAGTTAAGATAGTTTCCTAGGATTCTAAGTAGTATCTTAGGATATTGGTTGATATTATATTCAAGTCTTGTCAATAATGTCTTTGACTTTGTCATGGGGTCTTAGATATCGGTTGTAGGTGACATTATATATATATGGTCTGCGATATCGAAACGAATCTAGTGTGTCTGAATGAGATATCGGTTGTAGGTGACATTATATTCATGGGGTCTACTTGACTTTGTCATGGGGTCTTTGATATCGGTTGTAGGTGACATTATATCCAAGTCTTGAAAATTGATGTTAATTAAGACAATTTTCAACTTGACCCTAGCGATATCGAAACGAATCTGTGTCTGAATGAGATTGGCATCAGTAGAATCGATAGCGTATGTGTACGTTGGATGCACAAGAACTTATGTGCGATATTGCATGGTTATTAGTAACTGTCCGCTACTAATGTGTGTCCCATAATAAGACATAATATACAAATTTGTGCCTATTGGATAATGTGTGTCCATCTTTGCAGAATTATTTCCAAATAGATATGAATTACTACTTGCGAAATCGTTCATGGATGTACAATCGTCGTCCTGATAATATGTGTGGTGTGCGGGATGAATATATAGCGGGAGTAAAGCAGTTCCTGTAGTTTGCTAAGGCGTTCCCTCAGTACATGGACGGCACCAAAATTAAGTGTCTGTGTGTGAAATGTCATAACGTGAAATATTATCCAGAAGTGGAAGTGATATTATTTGTACTCGAGGGTTTCACGCCTAATTACTATCAGTGGACCACACACGAGAACTTGTATCTTTAGCATCAGAGCCGGAGCCTTATGTTGAGCCATATATGCATGCGGGACCTAATTTTGTTTCAGATAATTATACATACGATGACGGGTGCGTGAACATGGTTTTCGACGCTGCGGGGCCTAGTTTCGTTCATGATGCAGCTGAGGAGGCACCGAATGTCGATGCTGCAAAGTTCATGGAGTTGCTGGAGAATGCAAGGACTCATTGTATCCTGGTTGTGAGGATCATTCACCGTTGGAGGTGGTTACAAGACTGTTGAGTATTAAGTCAGATTTTAACATGTCGCAAGAATGCTACAACCAAGTGGAGTTGATTATAGAGATCTTGTCGGCGGGTGCTAAGTTACCTAAATACTTCTATCGGTCTAAGAGGATGGTGAGATCGCTCTGGATGGGATACGAGAAAATTGATTCTTGTCGCAATGGGTGCATACTTTACTACAAAGACGACAAGAACGCAGATGTGTGCAGATTTTATGGTACAGATCGCCATAAGACCACTAGTACAGGAAGGTCTATCGGTGTAAGAAGACCGACCGATTCAATGCACTACTTGCCTTTAACGTCGCGGTTGCAAAGATTATTTATGGTGAAAGAGACGGCCGAAAATATGAGTTGGCATATGCGAGAACAGATTGAAGGAGTGTTGGATCACCCATCCGATGGAGAAGCGTGGAAGCACTTTGATCGAGTGTATCCTGATTTGCTTCAGATTCGCGTAATATAAGGTTGGGGCTATCTTCTGACGGTTTTACTCCTTTTGGTCTTTCGGGATCCCAGTATTCGTGCTGGCCTGTGATTGTCACTCCGTATAACCTACCGCCTTGGATGTGCATGAAGACTCAGTACATGTTTCTAACCGTTATAATTTCTGGTCGAACAATCCCAAGGGGAACATTGATGTGTACTTACAGCCTTTGATAGATGAGTTGAATCAGTTATGGGTAGTAGGCGCTAACACGTACGATGTTTCCAGGAAGTAGAATTTTCAGATGAAGGCAACCCTTATGTGGACCATCAACGACTTTCGGCCTATGGATATATCTGGATGGAGCACTCATGGCCGTCTCTCATGTCCGTATTGCATGGACCGTACTAAGGCTTTCCGCTTGAAACACGGAGGAAAACCGTGCTTCTTTGATTGTCATCGGCAATTTCTGCCAAAAGATCATCCGTTCAGAAGGAACAGGAATGCATTCCGTACCGGCGTTGTAGAGAAGGGTGATCCACCACCAAGGTAGTGCGGAACCACGATATGGGAGAAGGTTAGAGATTTTCCAAGTGCTATCGAAGTTCCTACAACTGGGTACAAGTGCGATGGATTTGGTAGAGATCATAACTGGACAAAGAGGAGCATATTCTGGGATCTGCCATATTGGAGTACCAATCTGATCAGACATAATCTTGATGTCATGCATATTAAGAAGAATGTGTTTGATAACATAATTAATACTGTGATGGACGTAAAGGAAAAAATGAAGGACAATCCCAAGGCCAGTTTGGACTTAGAAGAAATATACAAACGCCCTGCGTTGCATTTGATAGAGGAGAATGGAAAACAGTTCCTGCCGAAGTCAATTTTCTCACTGGACAAGGAGGATAAAGTGAGACTTTGTCGGTAGATCCAGGGCCTAAAATTTCCAGACAGATATGTGTCAAATCTGAGAAGATGTGTCGATCCGAAGAAAAACAAGTTGACGGGTATGAAGAGCCACGATTGTCACGTATTCATGGAGAGGTTAATTCCAATTGCATTTTGGGAATTCTTACCACAGGCAGTTTGGGATCCATTGACGAAGCTTAGCATATTCTTCAGGAATCTTTGTTCTAAGAAATTGCTCGTTGATCCTCTAAAAAAGTAAGAGAATGACATTGCGGTAACACTGTGCAAGCTAGAGAGGGTGTTTCCTCTTAGATTCTTCGACTCTATGGAGCATTTGCCGATTCATCTATCCTATGAGGCATGTTGGTGGACCCGTCGAATATCGATGGATGTACCCGTTCGAGCGACATTTGAATCACCTAAAAAGAAAGGTGAAAAATAAGGCACGGGTCGAGGGTTCTATTTGTGAAGCCTATATTCACGAGAAGATCACAAACTTTTGTTCGATGTATTTCAAGCATCATGTTGCAACTAATAGAACGAGAGCTTCCAGAAACGACGACGGAGATCATGAATGTAATGATACAATACTGAAGGTATTCAATGCCCCAGGAAAGCCATCGGATAAAATGAAGAAGAGATATCTGAACGATGATGAGCTATGGGCTGCTCAGGTGTATGTATTACTCAACTGCGACGATGATGAAGTAGAAGCTGGAGGGGTAAGTAATTAATACGTCTACATTATTTTAATAGTGTTGATTATTATACTATTAAATTAATTGAACAATGTTGTTTTCAGCATATTTAAATGAATGTGAGGTCATGTAGGCCACACATAACAGAAGAAAACTAGAACAAGAAATGAGGCTATTTTCCATCATGGTTGAGTGCATATGTAAGACTTGAGAACTCTGTAATTACCTTTCTGTATATGCACTTGAGAATGAGCTTAATTTATTTTTTGTGGTATTTAGGTCGATCGTCGATACGCAAGACTTGAGAATGAGTCTATTGGAACGCTAGCCAAGGGACCAATTTATGCTGCAAAAATATGGCCAAGCTACTGTGTTAATGGGTTTAGGTTCAAGTCAACAACTTGTCCGATCAGAGACAACTTTGTGGATCTCGATTCCACCAAAAACAGTTGTTTGTGTATCAGATCTTCGAACTACAAAGATGTTGATGCGGGCAACGATTTCTATGGCGTCCTACGGGAGATTGTGGAGCTGACATATAGTTATGGAATAGAGCCTGCTAAGATTGTATTATTCATGTGTGATTGGTTCGATCCGATTAAAGGTCGAGGGTGGAAAGTAGACAAGTACGGTCTTGTGGATATAAACTATCGGCGTCGATATCAAGCCGATGAACCATTTGTCCTTTCAAGTCAGGCTCAGCTCGTGTACTTCACAAGTTATCCTAAAGGGGAAAACAAGGTCGGACTGGTGGGCAGTATGCAAGACCAAAGCTAGAAATACCTTGAGGTTGACGATATAGCTTATCAGGAGGATGAACTACCTCTTGTAACAAAATTATAGAAGTGGACACGACGAAGTTCTCATTACACATCTAATTGTGTAGAAGAAGTAGAATTATCTGAAGAGGAAGATGCAGATGAAAGTGAAGATGTAGGAGGAAGAAGAAGAAGAAGAATAAGAAGAAAAAGATGAGCTAAATGAACTAGATGAATTTTCAGAAGAGGATTAGATATGTACGTTTGTTTTATCATCATATTTGACACTTTAGTGACACTTTTATCATATAAATCTGTGACACTTTAGTGACACTTTTATCTGTGACTATGAGATTTTTGAAAAATCTGTGATGTCTATCATATAAATATGTATATTTGTTTATTGTCATATGTTATTATCAGGTATGACTAGACCTGGAATGTGGAGGATATTATGTTAGGCAGTCCCGTCTGCCTCGGGCAGGGGATGCAGATTCTGTACCCTCATCCTCATCTTCGAGTACGCTAGTGTACCATTATTCCCTGTCCATTACCGGGACAGGGCAGTTCCAGCTGGTTGGCGACTCCTCCCTCGTCGTCTAGCATTCCTGATCCGCGTCCAGCATTCCTCCTGCCGACGGCTCCATGGGGAGAGCCAACGCCGAGCATATAGAGGACGGCGATTAGACCGATCATGCCCAGCCAGGAGGTGAGAGCGACCCTCCATGCGCTCCTCCGGACGAGACGCGTATGGAGATTTGGACGGACGGGCCTACGAAGTAAGTTAATTAGTTAATAATATTTCTCAAATGATTATATGTACATATATATCATAAAATTTATTATTGTATAGATATCGGCCTCCTGCAGTACAGAGACAGCTGGGGTTATTTCTGAGGCAGAACTATGGTGGGCCTTGGATTAACTACTCAGATGCTCCCGCAGATAGGAAGGCCTTTTGGTTGGCCCACTTCTAGGTAAAAAATTTGTTTATTTTTAAATTTTAATAATCATTTTGTATATTATATAACTTTTTTATTTTACTTCTTGTAGAGGACCTATTTCTATCCACCATACCGGGCGGCGAAGATCGAGGCCCAATTTTCTGCAGTCGTAGGCAAGCTCATCCGTGATGCGATCCACGACCAGAAGCCTCGTGATCGCTCCGGAAAGCCGATCCATGGTTGGATAACGCCAGAGTAGTGGACCGCGATGAAGGCTAGATTCGCCGAGGCCAGGTACCAGGAGCGGTCTGACAAGGCAAAGTGGTGCGGTCGAGCGCCAGTAAGTGGGTGGTGGCTCCATTCCGATGACGAAGCATTTTCGTCTAGTACGTTTCCTATGACGGACATCATTTTATATATAGTTGGATAGAATATTTAATACTAATAATAGATAGTATATTTTAACAGGTAAAAAGGGTGAGGACCCGAACATGGTGACCGTATTCCTGGTCACCCATCGGAGGGCTGGGAAGTTCATTGACGAGAGGACGACACAGGCATATGTACGTTCTATTCTTTATATTAATTTACTATAATTTAAAAAACAGGAAAATAGATATCAATATAGACTTTAGCAAACACTTACACGTTAGCAAACATTGTTCTAGGCCGAGTTTGTTCGGCTACAAGAGGAGGCGGCTGCTGCTGCTAGTACGCCAGCACAGGAAGGGGCTGGTACTTCCTCCAAGTCGTCTACAGCTCCATCGTCGGACGACCTCTGGATGACCGCCGTTGGCGGTCTTCAGAAGGGTACGTACTACGGTACGGGATCCTACGGCACGTATTTAGCTTCGGAGTCATCCCGGGCCCCCTCTGTCAGTGTGCAGTCTCCGGCTTCGCAGGCGTCGTCACGAGCTCAGGATATTCGTCGTCAGATCGACGAGCTGCATCGCAAGTTGCAGCAGCAGATTTCTGATCACCTTACCGCAGAGCGACGATCCGACCCTCCGATGATCACCGGACGATTTGATGCGGTGGAGCGCAGTATACAGGAGTTGATGAGTCTGCAGCAGCCTACAGCTGCCATCTTGCACACGCTCACCGAGTCTACGTAGCGCACAGAGCGTGACAGGTCGAGCTGGAGGGATCACAGAGGACCATGTCTGCCTCACTCACTCAGGTATCGGCTTCGATTGAGGAGAGTACTCAGAGGATGGTGAGTATTGTACCCCTAGAACCAGAACACTGGAGAGCGGGGCAGACATAGCCAGCTACGTATAATAAAATAGGATCCATTCCATTATACGGTCACGGCTGTCTAGATATATGAGGGTTTATCTACAATCCATAGTCTCTTATGGTCAATAACAAGCCTAGTGTCTCAATCATAAGCAAGTACGTAAATGTTACAAGATGAAGATCACCAAATATACAATAGTAAGGCGTCCCAAACATTACATATTCAGCTGATCCTGAAGCTAGTCGTACAAAATGTGAGGACTAGCAAGAGTTTTAGTCATACATGATCAACCCTAGGTTGCCAATCATGTTACAGCCCGTAGGCAGACAGTAAGTAAAATGTACACGAGCTAACACTTGTTCGACGGCTAAATGCCTCAAAAGAATAATTTTATAATAAAGTGGGAGAGCCAAAAATAATCCACTCGTTGCCCTGGTTACGCCTGGTGTTCACCATGGGCTGGAAAGTCGGTAGATCCCCTGGGGTTGCTCCGATATCTGGCCATACAAAACCAGCTGGATCAGACCCCAGAAAGAGCAAGTGCCAAAGGAGGCTTCACTTAGGAACTAAAACCAGCAATTAGCACGAGAATATAATTACATAAAAGACAGTAATGAAAAGGCTTGATATTAAAAGAATAACAACAGCAAACTGAGTACGAAGAAACCATTCAAGTAGCCAGGTCACAACCCTTAAACCAAACAAGGACCGGGGTTGTAACCTTCGTCTGAATATAACTCTTGTCTCCAAATCTTGTTGGTAAGGTAAAACATATCAAGCATGACAGGTGATATACGATGAGATAACCATGGGACTATTCAGATAACCAGGTTACAACCCGTAAACCAAACAAGGACCGGGGTTGTAACCCTTTGTCTGAACAGAACTTGGCTTCTCCCACCATTTATCGGGGTAAATATAAGAAATCAGGACATGTAACAATCTCGTACAGAATCAAGACAAATAGACTGGTAAACTCCATCCAATATTTCACGGCCAAGCAATAAGTACGGCTTGATACTTTAACTAACTAGGGTTATCACAGGCCTAGTTACTAGCAAGATGTAGTGAGATTATTCCACACACAAGCAGCCATCCAGGTTATCCAGGTCGAATATTAGTACAATAAGGGTGCAACACATGACAGTGTGCTGGAAATGTGCCCTACTCGTCGGCAGGCTACAGATCCCAAGTGGGGCGCCCAGATAACGGGATTGCCTGTAGCTGGAGAAATCTCTTCATGACTACTGGATTATTCTAGTTGTTAGTCTTAGCCATTTACAGTGGGTACCCCTGACCGTGGTACTCAGGGGTCCCCGTCCTAGACATGATGCAAGACAAGACGGGTTCATTTACAAGCACAATCGTCCACGGTGTCCAAGTTATTCAATCTTGTCATGTCGTGTTAGACGTCGCAACAGCATTTCGAAAATATATCATGTCAGGTTTATCATGTCAAGAGTGCGCCACGACGGGCCACTGTCAAGAATTATCATGTCAAGTTATCATGTCAAATTGTCAGGTCAAGTTATCTTGTCGGAGTGCACACGCGGGTCACTATCAAGTCATGACATTTATCAAGGAGGGGAGAAACTTGTGCAAAAATAATAATATATATATAATATATATATTTTTGAAGCCAAGGAGAAACTATACAACTTTCATGTTGGGAGTGGGAAGAAATTCTTACCACAATTCAAGCAAATAAATATTTAAACAATCAAAGTGGACCCCATGCGGCCCAAAAGTGGGAGAACATACATACGGCCAAAGAGAGTGGGAGGCCACCCATGCGGCCAGCCAAAGCTTATGCGGCCAGCAAATAACTAAAGGGGGCCATGCGGCCACAAGGTAAGCTTGCATTTAGCAGGCAAAAAAATGTCATGGGTCCCACAAAATACAACTATAAAAGTTTGCCCTGCGGCCTATGCAAATAAGGCCACGTGGCCAAGCAATTATTTTCATGCGGCAACTAAAGTGCTGGGCCAGGCTGGCAATTTAATGCATGCAAGCAGTTGATAAATTCCATGCGGCTACAATTAGCATTTGCAAGCAAATGCAAATATAAGAGATTAAATAATACACCACTATATAGAGCCATGCGGCTCATATTTCTTAAGGCATTAAGTACCAGCAAATGATATGCGGCCGAGATACAAGCGAAGTGCTAATACATGCATTATTATGCATCCAATACAATGCATTAAAATAATGCATGCAACAATTACATGCATGCAATTCCATGCATAAAGCCTACTGTACGTTCATATGCATGTACTAACAAATGCATTATAAAATGCATTTTTAAAGCAACTTTGCTCCATGTGGCTATAGGCATTAATATGACTTGCTCCATGCGGCTACCTTAGGAAAAATATTAACAATGCATTAGGAAATGCATTCAAGATGCATTAAAGTAATGCCTGTTCCATTCATATGCGGCTTACTTTAGGAAAAAGTAATAACAATGCATTAGGAAATGCATTCAAGATGCATTAAAGTAATGCCTGTTCCATTCATATGCGGCTTACTTTAGGAAAGTATTAGGAAATGTATTAAAGTAGGAAAAATGCATTAGGAAATATTAAAGAAAATGCATTAAATGCATTCTTAAGGGCTTATGCGGCTAGGCTTGGTATTCCAAGCCAAAAATGCACAAGCTAGTGCATGCTTGTATGAGTTAATGCATTCATTGGCATATACATTAAATTAATGCATGCATTGGATTATCCATTATAGTGGCATGCGGCTGCTACTGAACATGTGCAGTCTTTTATGCATTAAATTATAGTGCCTATGCGGCTGAGTGCTAAAAAGGTCCATGCGGCTCAGCAAAGTCCCATAAGCCAAATTGGACAAAACGAAATTATCTGCAACATGGGATCATCAACTAGCAAAATATACAAGTTTAATAGATCAAACTCCCGGAAAACCGAAAATACCACAAAGCTAGATTTACAAGAATTTAACCATGGAAATGAAAAATGCCAATTACTAAAGAGGGTTAGAAACACATGAGAAGACAATGGAACAATAAAAATGGACTTCCTCCATGAAGCAAGGTGCACTTGCCTAAGCTCTCCACTCTCTCTCAGGTTGGTGAGGAGTAATGGTGAGGAAGAAGAAAGAATAATGAGTAATAATGGAAGAGAGAGAGTGGGATTGATATTTATGGTGGGAGTGGTGGTAGGTAGGAGTGGTTCTCCACATGACAAACCAAAACAAGCAAGGTCAAATAAACCGAACCGAACCAAGCCAATGCAATTACCATGATGAACCATAAGCCAATTAAACCAATAAACAAAATTAACTAATCATGATTAACAAAAATATGGGTCCAAAATACGTATACGTACACTAAATACGTATCAAGAATTTAGGACACTACAAGTACCCTTGCTGCGCATGGTGAGCGACTGCGAGAGCTGGAGCAGATACGTCCTCCCGGTCCATCGACGGCGCCGACTCCAGACATTGCACTGCCTCCTACGGCCCCTACGGTACAGCACACAGGAGAAGTATGAGTACATGCTATCCCAGATGCGCGGCAGGGGTCCTCAGTGATCTAGTAGATTTTTTTTATCATCTTTGTATTTATTGGCCCTATGGGCCCATTGACCGTTTTGTACACTGATTTTCATTATTATTTGACTTGTTGGACATGCATGTTTGTTGGACATGTATGTTTGTGATATTTAATTTGTTGGTATTTTTATTGAGTACATGTATGATATTTAGTTGTAGACTGTTATGATGGGAGACGTTATTCATCTATTAGTTGTAGACTGTTATGATAGGAGAATGTTAATTATGATGATATCTGCGACGGGGATGACAAATATACCTACACTGGGTTATAAGCGATGATCTGATATACAAAGGAGGTGCTGCCCAAATTTTAAAAAAATATAATGTGTATTTTTGTAATGATGTGTGTCTGTGTTTACAGTGTATGTGAAATGCAGTATTCAGAACCATCGATAGTTTCGATTACTGTTATATGTTTTATCTTGGACAGAAAGAGCAACTGTTCAGGGTATACTTCTGAGAGCTTCATTTTCACATCCTTCACTCTCTCGGGACGTCGTACAGGATCCCGAGAAGGTGAAGGACGTGAAGAGGAAGCTCAGAGAAGTGCATCATGAACTGTTGCTCTTTCTATCCAAGATAAAACATAGAACAGTAAGCGAAACTGTCGATGGTTCGAACACTGCCCCACACACACTGTAAACACAAACACACAGCATAACAAAAATACAAATAATATTATTTTTAATTTTTTTCAGTATTCTACGACGGATAGCGACGTATAGCGACGGATACGCGACGTCGCTATACGTCGCTAATTAGCAGCGTTACGTTGCTGTACGTCGCCATTGCTGACGGCAGGCATGCCACGTCATCACGTAAATAGAACTAAACGTCGCTAAGTAGTCGCACTATGTCTCTAATTTTGCGACGTAAAGTTTTCGTCGCTCTCCTCGCTAACTTTGCGACGACCCAGCGACACGGCAGTGACGTCGCAAACAGCGACGTAGGGCGACGAATGTGACATCTGCGACTAGCTTAAAAGCGACCTTCATTTTTCGTCGCTAAAGTCGTCGCTAATTACGATTAGCGACGTATTTTTCATTATTAGCGACGTATAATGACGTCGCTAATTTGCCTTATTTTAGTAGTGCTTGTCTGATTTTTCTTTTCTTGTCGTTAGACGATTATGGCCATGATTCATCATTAGGATAATGTACTGAACTATATCATAGTGTTACAATGCCATTAATTTTCTTTTTCTTTTCTTTTTTATCTCATTTGTTCCTTATTATCGTGTCTGTTATGATAATGTGTTTTTTATATCTATTATCTGTGTTGCATGGATACAAGTTGATACGGACACGGTGACATAAAATACGATACTGATTTTAGCATGTACTTCTGTATTTGAGCTTTTAATGAAAGACATGTGTCCGAGAACTTGACAATTATATATTTATATTATTCCAATAATATATTTCCATGCAAACTATAACATGAGTACAATAAGGGATTAAAGTGTATCTCTAGCAGAGAATTTTTGAGAAATTCAAAGTTCAAACTGAACGGATTCAATGGATCGAAACTGGATACTACTCTTATCCTCCCAAAGCTGCAAACACTTCATATATTCTGCAGATACCATAATCACAAACCATCCTAATAGAATCACATCATTATGGTTTAAAGACGAAAAAAAATAGAACGAACTATAAGTTGCAACACCTCACATGCATAGCCATTTATCTGTAAAATACCATGTCAAAGTTCCACATGAACCATATATGTCTCTTCTAAAAATCAAAATACTGATAACAGGAGTTCACATTATCCAAATATGTAAGGCAAAAAGAATCAGATTTACTCAGACAAGGAGCATTGTCGAAATAAAAAACCAAAGCAAATTGTACCCATGGAGTCTCTAGTTTCCCTTCCTCGACTAGTATCGTCAGTATGTGTAGGGAAATATTCAAACTTTTGGACAGAAAATATGAATGTTTGAAGAATGTGATAGGAGGTTAACACTGATCCTGTATTTGTTAATCTGAACTGTGGAGGTTAACACTGATCCTGCATTTGTTATCATAGATATAAAGTAGTATCACTGAAGATGCAATCATTTTATCTCATAGCAAAGTCACTTGTAGCACTAGTCATTATAATTTAAAAACACTAGGATTGTAACTTTAACCACCTCAGTTTTAAGAGTTGATTGCACAATAGCATGGTTCTAGAAGGTTTGACTTGCAAGCTTAAATATTGATGTTGAAATGTTCCATATGAATTCTGATTTAAATACTTGATAGTGAGGGGTATGCTTATATTGATTTGTGGTGTTTAATATGCTGGCAGTGGCAGTGGCAGTGGTAGTGGTGGTGTATGACAAAATACTATCAATGACTGATACACTACCTATTTTGTGGAACTTAATTCTTTTTCTTGCATGTAAATGGAAATACTATGCATCATTTGTTCAGGTAAATGTGATATTGTTGAAGTAATATATGTATTTCTCAGTGTTTGTTTGGCTATTAATGAGTGCAGCGAAGCAAAAGTCTTGGCTGAATGATAAAAGGCAGCAACATGAAGCCTTTCCCAAGCATGCAACTCAGTTCTCCTTTCTGCCGATATCAAAAGAAGGCTGAGGCATTAGACACGTAAGACAACATTTTTAATATATTTTTTATAATAAATGTTCAATAGTGCCATGTATGTAGAAATCTCACTTTATGTTTTAACCTGATATATACTTTAATGTGTTCATGGAGGAAGAAATCTAGGGCATCCTTGTCATGACATGTTTATCGATGCAAAAATAATTTTTCAAAATTTTTAATATTCTTCTTCCTCATTCAATTCCCTTGAAATTTGCTACTTTTTATTTGTTTGTTTTCCATTTTTTGTTAAGTTGGAGTTCTATTTTGTGATAGCTGAATGTCTACAGGTGGTGTCATATACCTAATGTTCAATAGTATCAGGTAGCTGAATTTCTAAGAGTGGTGTCTTGTACCTTTAATGTTGCAGCTATCATCTATGAGTGCCATTATCCTGTAAGATCATTATCGTGCAAGTTGCAGGCCAGTTAATGACAAAGCCTAGAGAAAAAGGATCTAGATGTGCATATTGAGAAAGGATTGCAACATGGTTAAAATATTGTACTCCAAGGACAAGATGATGAAGCTGTAAGTAGAAGTACCTTTTGGTAATTTGGCTTATTTAGTCTATTGTATGAAAGAAGAGAGTATAGATTGAATCTTAGTGTGTATTCTGGCACTTGTACACACACACTCTTTCTAGTCCATCTTTTTTCTTACAAAAGTTTTGTAGATGTATTGCATCTTAGTGTGTATTCTGGCATGTAGTTAACATATATAAATTGATACCAGATCGTTAGAAGTAGGAGGAATACTGGAATACAAATGCAACAAAGATAAATGTTTATGGAATACATGGATACATGATCTTGTGTGAACTTATTTTTTATATAATAATGCTAATGTATTTTCTTCTCAATTTAGTGTAGGTTGGCGTGTAAATTTTTTATGGTTGTGGATATAAGCTAGAAAGAAAGAGTCGATCGAGCTGCATTTGAGCCTACAAACATTTTGTATGGAAATACTACTACAAAAAGACCTATTAATAACGCTCGACGAGGCGTTTTAATAACGGCTGATACCTAAGCGTTATCAATGTTTAGAATCCATTCTTTCAATGACAGTCTGAACTAATTATGGACTTTTTATAACGTTTACAATATAAAATGTTATTAAAATTTAAAGGCGGTGGCAAACTTGTAATTAATAAACTTCCAACAAACCCTTCACACCCGATCTTTTTAGAGCTTCCCTCCTCCTCTTCCCCTCTCCCTGAACCCTAAAATTTTTCGAAGCCCTTTCAGTTTCTTGCTCATTTCCATCTCTTTTACTCCACCTCTTATGTAAACTCTAATCTTCTCCTTCTCCTCCTTTCAACCTCTTACAAACCCTAACCTTAGCCCCAACGCCCCCTCCCACAAACCCTAACCCTAGCCCCGACTTCATTTTCGGAGAGGAGGAGCTCGAGAGGCCGAAGGGAGCAAAATCAAGTCCTCCCCAATTGTGAGCCCTAACTCCCAAATTTTATGTTATCGGGAACTCTCCAATTTCTGATCTTATTTTTCTGACGGATTTTGCAGTGAAAAGCATCGAAAAGATGAGCTTCATCTTCCGTGGAAGCCGCAACGACATCGAGACTGGCTTCCATGGATTCATCCCAGAGGCGAGCTTTGGTTTGTTTCTTCCTCATTTTTTTGGATTTTTCTGTTTTCCTATGGTTTTTTTATGAATTTGTTATAATTTATTGATCTAGAGAATGCATCCTGGTGGTCGGCTTGTAAATTCCAACTCGATGGCATTTCTCATTACCGTATAATGTTTCTTCTTAATTTGATAGATTTTGGAATCTAGAAAATCTGTTTATATTGGGGAAAGAAATTTTATACGTACATTGCTGTTTTCTTCAGTGCTTTTGTTGTTCATGATCCTGAACTCGCAAATGTCCCCTAGCTTTCTTGTATGGATGCATGTTGTTATTTGTTGATGATTGAGATGGTGAAGATGATTGATATGGTATTTGTTTGTAGCTTTGGCTGGTCTTGGGGGTGTTTATGATGGCCACCGGGCTTAGGATGTACGCCACGTGCCAACAACTCCAGGCTCAAGCACAGGCTCATACTGTTGCGGCAAATGGATTGTTCAGGCACACGGACCTGAGGCTGCATGTGCCGTCGTCCATTGCACTTGCGACGAGAGGGCGGTTGCAGAGCCACAGGCTCCAACTTGCTCCTCGACCGGGAGTTTGACGATCTCGGTATGGGAATGATGTTGCATGAATTATTTGTAATCTTAACTAGTAGATAATGATGGATGATAAAAGAGGAGGGAAGGAGAGGTCAAGCCAGAATCAGTGAATAGAGACTGCTGTAGAATGGCTAGTAAGGAGAGGAAGAAGGACTTTCCAGGTTTGTTCTTCCAATCCCATTCTTTATTTTTGTTTTGACCGATTGTAAGGTGTCGATAAAATATCCCTGAGAAGTTTTGCTTCTCTTGCAGCAAACTCTAACAGTTTCGAGAATTTTTGTTCTTGGCTTCTATTCAAGAGTTCTGCTTTCGACAATTTTTAGTGATCTTTGTTTGTAATTCCGGAAAGGATTAAAGATAAAACAAATAATTGTAAAATAAAGAAGCTTTAATCATCATCCTTCCTCTCTTCCTCTCATATTGTCCCATCACCATTCTCTGTATTCTCTATTTCCATGCAATAGAAATGTCTAGTGGACTTTTCATTGTTCCATACCAGAACAAGATAAAATTGTGGATAGCATTGAGTTCATCAACGCATGCTGATTGATAATGTACAGATCCATCTCCCACCACCCTTAGCATAAAAACCCTTTAAGAGGAATCTCTTTGCATTAATACCGACTCCATGTCTTCAGATTCAATTGTTTAAGGCCTTTCTAAATTGGGTGGAACACTAGGAGTGCACATCGGATTACAGACACACACACACAAAATTTTATTTCCAGAGTCAGATTCATTCCTGGTGTATTAATAAATGAGGGCATTATTTTCATGGTCCTGGGGGGATCTTTTAGCTTATGCATAGGTGACCTGGTGTATCCTGCCTGGTATTTGTGTAATCTTCTCCATTTTTTTCATTTCTTTTTTGTTTCTCAAGTTAACTTTAATATGCATTAAAAAATTACTAGCGATATTTTTGAGTGTTCAAGTAATGAATCACTCAATGAATCACTCAAACTTTAATATGCATTAAAATTTGATTGAATAGAGGTGGCTTCTCAAAATAGATCTATGTTCCATGGCTGACCCATTTTTGATGGGCAAAGGTTTACAAGGTGACGATGATTAATAAATATGCAGTATTGGTGATACTTGTAGGTAAAAGGAATGAGTTTAGCCTCCTACTGATTCAAAAGAATGCTGCTTGTAACTAAGCACTTGGAGCAAGATAAACATTAAGGTTTTATACATCTACATTATTTTTTTAAAAGAAGTATGTATTATAAATGAACCATTCATATATGTTTGCCAAATATAAATATATGGTAAATGTGGTGTTACATATACTTTCTATGCTTTTATGAAGCCGACAATTGAATGTCGTCTCTTTACTCCTCTCTGCTGATGCTTTCCAGGAAACAACCTTTTATTAAGTTAGATCTGTTTTTAGTTTCAAAATGAAACCGTTCTATTTTTATGCGTCCATGAAACGTCTGGTTTTTGTGGTCTATGTTTTGTCATTTACATTGATGCTACACAATGGTGTACTGGATCAATAATGCCTGTAGGTTCATTACAGTCTGTTCGTATAGATGTGCTCTGTAACTAGTGCAATTGATCGTGTAGACGTGCTATGTAACTAGTGCAGTGCCATGCCAATCCTTTCAGTGCAGTGCGCGCAATGCCAACTCTTTCATAATGCCCATAAAACTGCATATAATTAGTTTTTAGTATGCAAACTGATATCATAATGCCCAGAAAACTGCTGACTTACATTTTGAATATATTCTTTGCTTAGTTACATTTGGAAATGGTAAGAAGTTGCATTCTGATATAATCTTTGCTCAGTTAGATTTTGAATATTCCTGGCTTTATCAAATTCTCTACTGCTAAATTGGATTGTTCAGGTTGTACAACCTGATGCCCAAAATGTTGCTGCTGCAATCTGCACTTTGGAAAATACTGCTATTGTAATCTGTGGTTTGCAAACTGATATCAAAGTGCATATAGAAATGGTAAGAAGCATATAAATGGTAACATAGAAATGGTTGGCTCTTATTGCAAACTGATATCAAAGTGCCACTACAACAAAAAGGCCTATTAATAACGATTGACAAGACGTATGATGACGCCTGATACCAAAGCGTTATCAAAGTTCGAAATACCTTTTTTCTATGACGGTTTGGGCTAATTCTGGACTTTTTATAATGTTTAAAAAAAACGTTATTATATTTTAGAGCGGTGACGAACTTATAATATTTTTTAACTTTTTTTTGGCAAAATCCTTGCTGCACCCCGAGCTTCAACAAAAATTTTCCTCTACCAAATAGTTCTGGTCGATCTTCTCCTCTCCTCCTTTCTTCTCCCTCCTCTCCCCTAACTCCAAAACCCTAACCCTAGATCCAAAACGCAAAACCTAGTTAGAAAGGGGAGGAGGAGGGAGGGAGCTGGCGGTATCAGTCAAGGTTCTTCTCTCCTCCTCCACTTTCCATCCACTCATCCCAGCCCTAACCCTAACCCTACCCCAATCTACTCCTCCTCTTCCTCCCTCTCCCGATGGACGACAATCGGGTCCTCCTCATGCAAGATCCGTTCTGATCGCTACCCGCAACCCAACAACAACGGAGGAGCTCCTCCGACGTCGACTTCGCCGACGTCTTCGGCGGACCCCCGTGCCGCTCCTCCGTGGCGGACCTCCGCCGGAGCCGGGAGCGCTCGATGGACTCCTGGTCCCGACCCGGATCCGGGATCGGGGAGAAGCCGGTGTTCGGAGGGGAGACGAGTAGCCCCGCTAGGAGCGCCACCTCAAGGACGACTTCTACAGCGACATCTTCGGCAGCGACGGCGAGTCCCCGTCCTCCTCGCCGAGGCAGGAGTTCTTCCCGCCGTCGTCTCCGGGATCGCGAATCTCCAGTCCGACCCGGTCGTCACTCCCGGCGCAGATCAGGTGACAAATTATTGATTCAAAACCTTACGCTTCGTTTAGTATTTGGTTGCGTTTATGTTCCACTATGCGCCGGGAAGCTCCAAGAGTTAATTTTGGAATACGCGTATGTATGGAGTTTGAAAACAAATATTAAAAGAATACACAGCATAAAATATGGTAAAAGTGGTTGATCCTAATTTCGGTCTGTTTCGAATGCAATTACGGTGAGTCAGATTGTTGTGTCGACAATAATTTTATCATGTTTTTGGGTCTATTCATGGATTATTATGTTATTTCGGTCTATTTTAGGATCAATTTGCCAAAATTTGTGTTGATTCAAAATTTTGACTTGACCGAGATTCACAACTGACCGGAATCTTACAATCCAGCACTTACCATTCTTCTGCAACCTTGCTCCGGGTTCTTTACCAACACTTTTTTAAAATGAAGATTTTTAGAAATCCTCTGAGGATTTTGTAATATAGTCTTGGTTTCTCAAACTTTAGTCGAGTATAACATCCAACTAAGAAAAAGTTTACTTGGCATTTACAAAATTCTTACCATATTCTTCTGCAATATATATATGGTGGATGGAGAATGACATTTGTCACCGGAATTCCCTACAGTATTGGTTGTTGAGTAGATATTGATGAAATGTGACAATATTTATTAACAATATATACTTAACCATAAATCACCGTACTTTTTACTTGTATAAAGATGCTCATAACTGGTAAGTTTCTTGTTTTATATTCATTTCTTTCCAGGAAGGCTTAAGAAAAAATTAATCGGTAAACCTTCCAGTATTCAATTCACTGTTTTAATCTTGGAAGCATTTGTTTGTCTCACATTATAAAGTTCATTCGGTGATTTCCTTCAGTTATTTCTCTTTATCCTAATTTTGTTCTTTTCTCATAACAATCCGAAGTCCTAACCTATAGTTTGTGAAAAAGCACTAGATTTTGATTGTATTGATTATGTACTGTTAAATCAGCTTTCTTAAATGTTTCTCTTTAGGGATTGATTCCACCAAATAGCTTCTGATGCGAGAATCAGTTGTTCATATTTGACTGGGGGATGTTTTTGGATAAGGAATCACTTGGAAAAAATATTCCTTGCTTAGCTTGGTGACCAAGCATAATTGATGTCGATGTGTTGATTCGACGCCCAGTAGTCATGCTAGGTACCGAAGTCATTTAGCAGATATTATCCAAATTATGTGGGAAGCAACTCTTGAACAGAGCTCAAGGAGTTAGGTGTTAGTTATTGTGTTCCTGACAAAGGAATATGTGCCAACATATAATCCTTTTGATTTGAAATGTTAAAGCTCCTAGGGTTTAAAGTCTTAATTCTAAGGGAATTAGTTAGCTACACGAGTATTGCAGAAGAATATGGTAAGAAAAAGTTCTACTCAACTAAGTAAAATTTACTTGTTATTTACAAAATTCTTTCATTCTAACTAAGAAAAAGTTTTTCTACAGTCGTTCATTTTTGTTGGACTGCAATTAATTGTTACATCAATCTTTTGTTGCCTAGTCTCTCTATGAAGTCGGTGAAAGACCAGCCAGTATTTGGTTTCTCCCACCCATCGCCCTATTTATAAAAGTGATGAAGGATCTCTTCCATCTTCCTCAACCTCTAGAGCAGTTACGGCACAAGATGACCTGAAACTTGATGGGCATGGATTATATCGTCAAAGCCCTTTGTCTCGGCCAAATTCTCAAAGCACTGAAAGCTCACCAGAGGTCACTGATTCACTTGAATTCATTCACAAAAGGATCAAGCTAGTTTGGAAAGTTATATCAGCGTGGTCAGTTCCACTTCTCAACATACAGATGGGCAGGCAAAGGAGTGAAACTGGTCACGGCTTCCAGTTCAAAGAGTAAGTATGGAAGTATGTTTGAAAAATACCAGATATAGTTGTGGAAGAAGTTGACATGAATCTCGAGAGTGAATATATCTCGACCCCCAATGCCGGTATCGGTCAGTATATGATTTCGGTTGGTATCGGATTGGGACATGCCAAATCTTATCGGTGTCAGCCATATTGTATCGATATCGGCCGATACCTTAAACTATGAGTTACAAATTATAATCCCAAATTATGTTGCCAGCTAGATTTGCTTGATGACCATTATGTGGTTTTGTATTTATGATATAATAAAACAAGTTTTGATGGTCTTTATGTGCTTCACTGTTTTTCAGGTTCCCAAATTTAATGGAAGAGGTTCAAAGTCTATTACACGGCATTGTTTCAGCTAGAAATATTTCTTTGCCATAACACAAAGTTTGATTCTTCTTACCAGTCATAATGATCTATTACATTAATGTAAAGTTTTATTTTTCACTTATATATAAAGTATATTGAACCTTGTTTTTATCTTTTTTAGGGTTTTGCTACATGCTGTGGACAGTTTTGATGTGGCCAAGTTTTGATGTGAACAATTTTGGTAGTTGTAAATATATATATGTATTTGGATATTCTATTTTGAGAATGAAGATGTTGATATGTACTCTATTTTGAGAAATGTAATAAAGTGGTGATATAATGTTAAGTTTTTGGAATGTATAATATATAATGTGAAGTATAGAGCGTTATAATATGCTAATTTTGAATAGTATAAGTATTATAAATGTGTGCTTGAGCCTATATATTATCTATTCATAACGTTTTAAAAATGTCCTGAATTGTGCACTATATATTAACTTCATAACGCTTTATATAAACTATTCATGACGGTTTTTTTATAACGCTTTTAAAAAATATTTATAACACCCATTTTCATAACTGTTGCTTTGAAGAAAAAAAGCGTCATGATTTGTCATTAATGACGCTTTTTAGCCGTCATTAAAAGGGTTTTTTGTTGTAGTGTGCACATAGAAATGGTAAGAAGTTGCATTTTGAATATATTCTTTGCTCAGTTACATTTTGCAAAGTTGATAATTGTTTCATAGATGGTGGTTATTTTGGCACAGACATGATACTACACCAACATACTAGTGTAGTATACTCTGAGGATGTAAATTTAGATAAATTTGTTTTCTTATCCATGCTATACAGTATTACTTGATCAAGCAAAACTAAATAGAGACAATCTATTGGTACATACACCATTATCCCGAATAAGAGAACAAAACTCAAGTAGAGATTACCACCAATCTTCTCCATCGTCACCTTGTAAACTTTGTGAGACATTTGCACTGAATCACTCATCGTCTAATGTGACAATTGTAGGAATCTGTCCATGATCCAAAAATCAATCTTGTTGAGCCTCAAGCATACTGGATCGAGTTGGCAAAGTATGATTTTGGAATTTCTACATGCCATTTGGTCGCTTCAATACCTGGGATGCACGAACAGAGTTCTTGTTATGCCAAAACTAACCATTTCCTATCTGTAAGTGGTTGTATGTTCCCTTAATATCATAATTTTTGTCTTTCAAGTATTTGCTATAAGTGACCAATTGTTCCTGCATATGAAATTTCTAGCTCTTCCCATACATTATGCAACTCATGGGAGTCTTCTCAACCTGGATGAAGGTCCCCCAAACAACCACCTAAATTCTCTTGTGTTTATGTCTATTTATATAATATTCTGAAGCTATTTCAGTTTTATATAAAATTCTAAAGATGCATTTTTGGCCTTCTTTGTGTTTTTTTTCCATTCTTGCATAGAAAGGAAATAATAAGATGTAATGAAGTGAAAGTTGTTGAACCTTGTTATATGGGCACCAATGTAAGTTTTATTTTTCACATTATACTACAAAGTATATTGAACCTTGCTTTTATCTTTTTCAGGATTTTGATACATGTTATGGAAACAGTTTTGATGTGGCCAAGTTTTGATGTGGACAATTTGTTAGTTGTAAATATATAAGTATTTGGATATTCTATTTTGAGAATGTAATGAAGATGTTGATATATACTCTATTTTGAGAAATGTAATAAGATAGTGATATAATGTTAAATTTTTGGAATGAATATATAATGTGCAGTATATAGCGTTATAAATATGCTAATTTGAATAGTATAAAGTGTTATAAATGGCTGGATTAAGCCTATCATATTATCTAACGTTTTAAAAATGTCCTGAATTGTGTATATATATTTACTATCCATAACGCTTTTATAGAAACTATCCATAACGCTTTTTTTATAACGCTTTTTTTATAACGCTTTTAAAAAATATTTATAACACCCGTTTCATAACGCTTGCTTTGAAAATAAAAGCGTCATGGTTTGTCATTAATGACACTTTTAGCCGTCATTAAAAGGTTTTTTTTCTTGTAGTGAAATGGAATGGTTTAGTCAAATTTAGGTTACAATATTTTGTACATGTGGATCTCTTTACATGAAATATTTATTTTGGATTACTATTTCGATCGCTTTAGGCGTACAAGAACTTTTGTACATTTTGAATTTTAATAAAAAATGTATGAATTTATTTATTTGGCAATCTTTTCTATATCTTGATTGATCGAAGTGGAAGTTACGATTGAAATTGTTGAAATCAAAATTGTGATTCAGCATGAATTTTTTGATGCACAGGTTAATTGTATGTGATACAGAACATGTTATTCAGATATGAAATTGTGTAGCAGATTTATAGCACTCAAAAAGCTATAAAAATCGTAACAATCAGAACGCTATAATAAATCAATATTAAAGAACGCTATGCACCATCTACAGCATTCATGAACTATTATTCATCAACAGCATTCAAGAACGCTATAGACCATCCACAACATTCATGTACGCTACAATTAATCTACAGTATTCACGAACGCTATAAACCATCCATAGCGTTCATGAACACTATAATCCCTCTACAGCATTTAAGAACGCTATAAAGTTATAACGTTCACTTACTATAGGGGGAGCAATTATAGCGGACAAAATACACTATAGAAGGATTTCTATAGCGTTCGACGCATGCTATTGTAGGCCATATTTGTGTAGTGCTTGACGATTTTGTTGTAGCTCTCCTCATTTGGTTGTCGTTGTAGTACAACGATAATGGCAAGGTCTCGGTTATGATTGAGGTTATTAATTGAAATGAAACAGAGGAGGAGAAGTGTTTGTACGGAATCTTTTTAGTATACATTGTTTTGTATTGTACAATGTACGCGAGATATGTTGGAGGGGTGGGGTTCCCAACCTATGTGGAGAAGACTCCGGAGTGCAACGAGCACCGTCGTGTGTCAGAGAAGCTCGAGGAGGTGACGAGGCCATTCGGAGACGAAGAAGAAGCTCGGGAGCTACCATAGTACTTTCTGGAACAGGGGAGGCAGAGTTCGGGCCGAACTCTGCCCCCTTGGTTCCAGAACTGTTCTGTCACGAAAACACAGAGTTCTGGCCGAACTCTGTATCGACGGGCTGAGGCTGATTTCAGGATATTTTTATACCGTTGGATCGTATCCTACGGTCCAGGTTTTGCTGCGGATTTGGGAATTTATACATGGTTTTTCCTAACCATAAACACAACACAAAAAAAATAGAGAGAAAAGAGTGGAGGTAGAAATTAAAAAAAAAATAGATGGACTGCTGAAGGACAGTACTACTGGTGTGGACTGTGTGGGATGAAATTTGAAGTAAAAACTAAACAGTAGAGTGACTTTTTTTTTTGCATTATCGAGACTGTGGCTTGATCCTGAAACCGCACGCCACCCACCCGCACTTCAGCCTTTTGCCTCTCTTATTAAGCAACATGGAAAACGCATTAATTTTCTTGTGGAAGAACTATGTGAGGATGGTGCGAAGCTAGTGCGTGACCTTTGTGTCGGAATATGGCCCTCAGGCTAAGTTGTACGCTTTCGGACCATTATAATATTCATCTTTTCGAATAATATATATATATATATATATATTATATATATATATATATATATATTATACAAAACACAAAGGTTTTGAATCCTAGGGCTGACTGTGCCAAGATAAAGAGTGGTTGGGATTTAATCTTCGTGAATCAACGGTTGTGGATTTATGGAAAATCTAAAGAGTGGGGTTTGCACTCATAATGGTTGTGGATGAGCATTATTGAGAGTGGGGTTTTATGGAGAATGCGCATTATTGAGAGTGGAGTTTTATGGGGAATCCAAAGAGTGGGATTTCG
Source organism: Iris pallida (assembly GCA_029216955.1). Lineage (NCBI taxonomy): Eukaryota > Viridiplantae > Streptophyta > Magnoliopsida > Asparagales > Iridaceae > Iris > Iris pallida. Next base: position 5,168,429 of record JANAVB010010199.1, read on the forward strand.
CTCATAATGGTTGTGGATGAGCATTATTGAGAGTGGGATTTTATGGGGAATCCAAAGAAAATTCACATCCAGCAGTGGTTGGAATTAATATTTTGAGGGGGGCTCATAATTATTATTGTGTTTAAAATTGGGGGTCCAAGATTTGAGGGAGAATACCTTAAATGAACCATGCCCTATGGGCACGAGTTAGATATATAATATATATAACAAGATGTTAGAAAGTCCAATCCAAGCAAAATTTTAAAATGAAGATTTCACAGCCATCTCTCTTTTGCAAATGTAATGGAGTCTGATTAATTAGAAATAAATTAATATTTCCGCATTCAAACAAATACGAAATGTTATCAGCACTTTATTTAAGTAAACAAATATATGGCTAGCGTGTGAAGTCCGCTCTATACCTAGCACATAATGACAAGTAAATCTAAAAACACCGAAAAGCAACTTTTGTTAATCGACTTAAACTATAAGGATAATCAGCGCATTCCAACCAAAGAGTCATATTCTATCAGCAAAGCTTCACCATTGTTCCCAGCAACGCAGATTCTAATAAAGTGAACCACTAAAAATGTCTATATCTCTATCTCAATTTTCAAAAGTATACTCAGATATTTTATATAACTTTTCCAACGAGTTAAAGAATTTCAAAGGAAGTCTTCCTCTTCATGTCTATCACAATTCAGGCAAATTTATTTTATTGATGAATTATTGATCGCATTACGAGCGAGTAAGGATGAGATTCGGTTTATTCATTTCAATCGAAACTAAATAGTCAAAACTCAATAAAATAAAATTCTAAAATACCAAAACCGAAACTGAACAGAAATGAAACATAACCGAAACCTAACCGAACTAATATTTATTCGATTTGCTCGATTGGTCAATTTTATTGTTTAATGCGTCATGTCCAAAATTGAGATTGTAGTAAAATTATATTAAAATTTATAATTTTATATATATGTTTGTGTATTTTAAAATTGGACCCAAGAACTAATTGTTAAGTTATCAAAGTTGGACTTTAAACACATATTAATTTTAAAATATATAAATTTTTAATCATAAAATATTTATAAAATTGAAGGTATTAATAATTAAATAATTAGATAAGTCTTATTTGATTTCTAATTTTGACCAAATCAAAACCGAAACTAAATAAATTTTTTTTACTATTTTTAAAATCGAAATTAAATCGATTTTTTTCTTCTAAGTTAAGCCGACTCGGATACTCAAAAACCGAGTAATGCTCGCCATACCAGCAAATGTTTGAATACTACTATCTAGTATACACCACGTAGGGGTGAGCATTATTCGGTTTTGAACCGAAAATCGAATCGAACCGAACCAAATAAGAGATTCGATTCGATTTTTAAAAAAATCAGTTCGATTTCGGTTTTGAAAATACTAAATTTCTTATTCGGTTTCGGTTTTCGGTTTTGGGTTTCGATTTCGGTCCAAAACCGAAAACCGAATAAAAAAATTTAGTTTATATATATATATATATATATATATATATATATATATATTATATATATGGAAAATTCTACAATACATCTACCCATTTTGGATGTATCGATACATCCGAAATCTGGACCGTTGGATGTTAATCCAACGGTTCAGACTAAATTCAGATGAAATAATGCAGAGACATCATTTAATGTTGTTTTTGACTTTTGACCTCTTGTTAACTTGCTATAGAAGGTCATTCTTCAATGCAATTTTTCAATGAACACCCTAAATTAACTCATATTTACTTTCTCTTTCGTCCAGGTAATTTAATATTTTGTGCAACTACGTATATAAAACAATAATTGTGTGTCGGCCGGAAAGGAAGGACACAGCGTGTCCAGGTCTGTAGGCTATGTAGACGACTTCACCACCGCCGCTGGCTGGCGATCTAGATGGTGACACCGACGACGAATGGTACATTTAGCACGGAGAATGGTACATTTAGGAAGCTGATAAAAGCTCGTTCTCTCAAATCTCTTCTTTGTGTAAATTAAATTCAAGGAGGACACAATCTCTAAGGACACATTGTGTCCAGATCTGTAGGCGATGTAGACGACACCACGCGCGCTGGCGATCTAGATGAGGACACCGACGACGAATGGTACATTTAGGACGGAGAATGATACACTTTGGACAGAGAATGGTACATTTAGGAAGCCGATAAAAGCTCGTTCTCTCAAATCTCTTCTTTGTATAAATTAAATCCAAGGAGGACACAATCCCTAAGGACACAGTGTGTCCAGGTCTGTAGGCGATGTAGACGACACCACCGTCGCTGGCGATATAGATGAGGACACCGACGACGAATGGTACATTTAGGACGAAGAATGGTACATTTAGGACGGAGAATGGTACATTTAGGAAGAGAATGGTACATTTAGGATGGAGAATGGTACATTTAGGACGGAGAATGGTACATTTAGGAAGGAGAATGGTACATTTAGGACGGAGAATGGTACATTTAGGAAGCCGATAAAAGCTCGTTCTCTCAAATCTCTTCTTTGTGTAAATTAAATCCAATGAGACACAATCCTAAGGACACAGTGTGTCCAGGTCTGTAGGCGATGTAGACGATACCACCGCCGCTGGCGATCTAGATGAGGACACCGACGACGAATGGTATATTTAGGACGGAGAATGGTACAGTTAGGACGGAGAATGGTACATTTAGGAAGCGATAAAAGCTCGTACTTCAATCTTCTTTTGTGTAAATTAATCTAAGGAGGACACAATCCCTAATTTTAGTTATTGCTTAGCAGAGTCCGCTTAGTTGTTGTAAAATTGTGGTGTTGCTTCTGTTGACACTTTCATCTTTAATCTCATGTTTTCTATGAATATGTGTTCTGTTTGATTTTGATTTACTAATATTTCTGTAATTAGTTTTTTTTGTTTCATCTAACAATTTAATATTTTTGTTATAAAGCTACAGACCATGGTGGTGGTGGTGGAAGGAGAAACGGAGATGAAGAAGGAAAGAAGAAGAAGTTCCGGTTCGCGGCGGACTTCGTCGAGTTCCTCAATCAAGCGGAATTAAACCTCTTATAGAGTTCCTTAATTGAATTTGATCATGATAACCTTTTGATTTTCAAACGGCTAGTAAATCTTCCTCGAGCCCTCCTAAATCAAACGGCTAGTAGAATCTTCCTCGAGCCCTCCCCAATCAAACGGCTAGTAGATTGTTTGCTAGTCTCGAAATTTATTTGTCTTTCCTCTTCCTCACTTTTTGTACTTCTATCTTGCTAATATACAATAGTTTTCTTGTTTCATAGTACTATTATTCTTCTGAAATACATAGAATAGTTTTCTGAAATACAATAGTTTCTTGTTCTCAAGATGTCTACTCGTGTGGTGGAAAATGTAGAAGACGTAGAAGATTGATTGCCAGCTCCAAATGAAACCTTCATTCCGCGTATGTTGCGCAAGATTGAAAAATCTGTCGACGATTTCAGCTGAAGTTGTAAAGATCAATTCTAAGCTTTTTTTTATTAGAATTGAACAAATGAATTTATCTCGGCGTTTTGAGAAGATT
>JANAVB010010199.1:5171976-5299476 GCA_029216955.1 Iris pallida
TATATAGAGCCATGCGGCTCATATTTCTTAAGGCATTAAGTACCAGCAAATGATATGCGGCCGAGATACAAGCGAAGTGCTAATACATGCATTATTATGCATCCAATACAATGCATTAAAATAATGCATGCAACAATTACATGCATGCAATTCCATGCATAAAGCCTATTGTACGTTCATATGCATGTACTAACAAATGCATTATAAAATGCATTTTTAAAGCAACTTTGCTCCATGTGGCTATAGGCATTAAATATGACTTGCTCCATGCGGCTACCTTAGGAAAAATATTAACAATGCATTAGGAAATGCATTCAAGATGCATTAAAGTAATGCCTGTTCCATTCATATGCGGCTTACTTTAGGAAAAAGTAATAACAATGCATTAGGAAATGCATTCAAGATGCATTAAAGTAATGCCTGTTCCATTCATATGCGGCTTACTTTAGGAAAAGTATTAGGAAATGTATTAAAGTAGGAAAAATGCATTAGGAAATATATTAAAGAAAATGCATTAAATGCATTCTTAAGGGCTTATGCGGCTAGGCTTGGTATTCCAAGCCAAAAATGCACAAGCTAGTGCATGCTTGTATGAGTTAATGCATTCATTGGCATATACATTAAATTAATGCATGCATTGGATTATCCATTATAGTGGCATGCGGCTGCTACTGAACATGTGCAGTCTTTTATGCATTAAATTATAGTGCCTATGCGGCTGAGTGCTAAAAAGGTCCATGCGGCTCAGCAAAGTCCCATAAGCCAAATTGGACAAAACGAAATTATCTGCAACATGGGATCATCAACTAGCAAAATATACAAGTTTAATAGATCAAACTCCCGGAAAACCGAAAATACCACAAAGCTAGATTTACAAGAATTTAACCATGGAAATGAAAAATGCCAATTACTAAAGAGGGTTAGAAACACATGAAGAAGACAATGGAACAATAAAAATGGACTTCCTCCATGAAGCAAGGTGCACTTGCCTAAGCTCTCCACTCTCTCTCAGGTTGGTGAGGAGTAATGGTGAGGAAGAAGAAAGAATAATGAGTAATAATGGAAGAGAGAGAGTGGGATTGATATTTATGGTGGGAGTGGTGGTAGGTAGGAGTGGTTCTCCACATGACAAACCAAAACAAGCAAGGTCAAATAAACCGAACCGAACCAAGCCAATGCAATTACCATGATGAACCATAAGCCAATTAAACCAATTAAACAAAATTAACTAATCATGATTAACAAAAATATGGGTCCAAAATACGTATACGTACACTAAATACGTATCAAGAATTTAGGACACTACAAGTACCCTTGCTGCGCATGGTGAGCGACTGCGAGAGCTGGAGCAGATACGTCCTCCCGGTCCATCGACGGCGCCGACTCCAGACATTGCACTGCCTCCTACGGCCCCTACGGTACAGCTCACACAGGAGAAGTATGAGTACATGCTATCCCAGATGCGCGGCAGGGGTCCTCAGTGATCTAGTAGATTTTTTTTTATCATCTTTGTATTTATTGGCCCTATGGGCCCATTGACCGTTTTGTACACTGATTTTCATTATTATTTGACTTTGTTGGACATGCATGTTTGTTGGACATGTATGTTTGTGATATTTAATTTGTTGGTATTTTTATTGAGTACATGTATGATATTTAGTTGTAGACTGTTATGATGGGAGACCGTTATTCATCTATTAGTTGTAGACTGTTATGATAGGAGAATGTTAATTATGATGATATCTGCGACGGGGATGACAAATATACCTACACTGGGTTATAAGCGATGATCTGATATACAAAGGAGGTGCTGCCCAAATTTTAAAAAAATATAATGTGTATTTTTGTAATGATGTGTGTCTGTGTTTACAGTGTATGTGAAATGCAGTATTCAGAACCATCGATAGTTTCGATTACTGTTATATGTTTTATCTTGGACAGAAAGAGCAACTGTTCAGGGTATACTTCTGAGAGCTTCATTTTCACATCCTTCACTCTCTCGGGACGTCGTACAGGATCCCGAGAAGGTGAAGGACGTGAAGAGGAAGCTCAGAGAAGTGCATCATGAACTGTTGCTCTTTCTATCCAAGATAAAACATAGAACAGTAAGCGAAACTGTCGATGGTTCGAACACTGCATCCCACACACACTGTAAACACAAACACACAGCATAACAAAAATACAAATAATATTATTTTTAATTTTTTTCAGTATTCTACGACGGATAGCGACGTATAGCGACGGATACGCGACGTCGCTATACGTCGCTAATTAGCAGCGTTACGTTGCTGTACGTCGCCACCTTGCTGACGTGGCAGGCATGCCACGTCATCACGTAAATAGAACTAAACGTCGCTAAGTAGTCGCACTATGTCTCTAATTTTGCGACGTAAAGTTTTCGTCGCTCTCCGTCGCTAACTTTGCGACGACCCAGCGACACGGCAGTGACGTCGCAAACAGCGACGTAGGGCGACGAATGTGACATCTGCGACTAGCTTAAAAGCGACCTTCATTTTTCGTCGCTAAAGTCGTCGCTAATTACGATTAGCGACGTATTTTTCATTATTAGCGACGTATAATGACGTCGCTAATTTGCCTTATTTTAGTAGTGCTTGTTCTGATTTTTCTTTTCTTGTCGTTAGACGATTATGGCCATGATTCATCATTAGGATAATGTACTGAACTATATCATAGTGTTACAATGCCATTAATTTTCTTTTTCTTTTCTTTTTTATCTCATTTGTTCCTTATTATCGTGTCTGTTATGATAATGTGTTTTTTATATCTATTATCTGTGTTGCATGGATACAAGTTGATACGGACACGGTGACATAAAATACGATACTGATTTTAGCATGTACTTCTGTATTTGAGCTTTTAATGAAAGACATGTGTCCGAGAACTTGACAATTATATATTTATATTATTCCAATAATATATTTCCATGCAAACTATAACATGAGTACAATAAGGGATTAAAGTGTATCTCTAGCAGAGAATATTTTGAGAAATTCAAAGTTCAAACTGAACGGATTCAATGGATCGAAACTGGATACTACTCTTATCCTCCCAAAGCTGCAAACACTTCATATATTCTGCAGATACCATAATCACAAACCATCCTAATAGAATCACATCATTATGGTTTAAAGACGAATAAAAAATAGAACGAACTATAAGTTGCAACACCTCACATGCATAGCCATTTATCTGTAAAATACCATGTCAAAGTTCCACATGAACCATATATGTCTCTTCTAAAAATCAAAATACTGATAACAGGAGTTCACATTATCCAAATATGTAAGGCAAAAAGAATCAGATTTACTCAGACAAGGAGCATTGTCGAAATAAAAAACCAAAGCAAATTGTACCCATGGAGTCTCTAGTTTTCCCTTCCCTCGACTAGTATCGTCAGTATGTGTAGGGAAATATTCAAACTTTTGGACAGAAAATATGAATGTTTGAAGAATGTGATAGGTGGAGGTTAACACTGATCCTGTATTTGTTAATCTGAACTGTGGAGGTTAACACTGATCCTGCATTTGTTATCATAGATATAAAGTAGTATCACTGAAGATGCAATCATTTTATCTCATAGCAAAGTCACTTGTAGCACTAGTCATTATAATTTAAAACACTAGGATTGTAACTTTAACCACCTCAGTTTTAAGAGTTGATTGCACAATAGCATGGTTCTAGAAGGTTTGACTTGCATAGCTTAAATATTGATGTTGAAATGTTCCATATGAATTCTGATTTAAATACTTGATAGTGAGGGGTATGCTTATATTGATTTGTGGTGTTTAATATGCTGGCAGTGGCAGTGGCAGTGGTAGTGGTGGTGTATGACAAAATACTATTCAATGACTGATACACTACCTATTTTGTGGAACTTAATTCTTTTTCTTGCATGTAAATGGAAATACTATGCATCATTTGTTCAGGTAAATGTGATATTGTTGAAGTAATATATGTATTTCTCAGTGTTTGTTTGGCTATTAATGAGTGCAGCGAAGCAAAAGTCTTGGCTGAATGATAAAAGGCAGCAACATGAAGCCTTTCCCAAGCATGCAACTCATGTTCTCCTTTCTGCCGATATCAAAAGAATGGCTGAGGCATTAGACACGTAAGACAACATTTTTTAATATATTTTTTATAATAAATGTTCAATAGTGCCATGTATGTAGAAATCTTCACTTTATGTTTTAACCTGATATATACTTTAATGTGTTCATGGAGGAAGAAATCTAGGGCATCCTTGTCATGACATGTTTATCGATGCAAAAATAATTTTTCAAAATTTTAATAATATTCTTCTTCCTCATTCAATTCCCTTGAAATTTGCTACTTTTTATTTGTTTGTTTTCCATTTTTTTGTTAAGTTGGAGTTCTATTTTTGTGATAGCTGAATGTCTACAGGTGGTGTCATATACCTGTAATGTTCAATAGTATCAGGTAGCTGAATTTCTAAGAGTGGTGTCTTGTACCTTTAATGTTGCAGCTATCATCTATGAGTGCCATTATCCTGTAAGATCATTATCGTGCAAGTTTTGCAGGCCAGTTAATGACAAAGCCTAGAGAAAAAGGATCTAGATGTGCATATTGAGAAAGGATTGCAACATGGTTAAAATATTGTACTCCAAGGACAAGATGATGAAGCTGTAAGTAGAAGTACCTTTTGGTAATTTGGCTTATTTAGTCTATTGTATGAAAGAAGAGAGTATAGATTGAATCTTAGTGTGTATTCTGGCACTTGTACACACACACTCTTTCTAGTCCATCTTTTTTCTTACAAAAGTTTTGTAGATGTATTGCATCTTAGTGTGTATTCTGGCATGTAGTTAACATATATAAATTGATACCAGATCGTTAGAAAAGTAGGAGGAATACTGGAATACAAATGCAACAAAGATAAATGTTTATGGAATACATGGATACATGATCTTGTGTGAACTTATTTTTTATATAATAATGCTAATGTATTTTCTTCTCAATTTAGTGTAGGTTGGCGTGTAAATTTTTTATGGTTGTGGATATAAGCTAGAAAGAAAGAGTCGATCGAGCTGCATTTGAGCCTACAAACATTTTGTATGGAAATACTACTACAAAAAGACCTATTAATAACGCTCGACGAGGCGTTTTAATAACGGCTGATACCTAAGCGTTATCAATGTTTAGAATCCATTCTTTCAATGACAGTCTGAACTAATTATGGACTTTTTATAACGTTTACAATATAAAATGTTATTAAAATTTAAAGGCGGTGGCAAACTTGTAATTAATAAACTTCCAACAAAACCCTTCACACCCGATCTTTTTTAGAGCTTCCCTCCTCCCCCTCTTCCCTCCTCTCCCTGAACCCTAAAATTTTTCGAAGCCCTTTCAGTTTCTTGCTCATTTCCATCTCTCTTTTACTCCACCTCTTATGTAAACTCTAATCTTCTCCTTCTCCTCCTTTCAACCTCTTACAAACCCTAACCTTAGCCCCAACGCCCCCTCCCACAAACCCTAACCCTAGCCCCGACTTCATTTTCGGAGAGGAGGAGCTCGAGAGGCCGAAGGGAGCAAAATCAAAGTCCTCCCCAATTGTGAGCCCTAACTCCCAAATTTTATGTTATCGGGAACTCTCCAATTTCTGATCTTATTTTTTCTGACGGATTTTGCAGTGAAAAGCATCGAAAAAGATGAGCTTCATCTTCCGTGGAAGCCGCAACGACATCGAGACTGGCTTCCATGGATTCATCCCAGAGAGGCGAGCTTTGGTTTGTTTCTTCCTCATTTTTTTGGATTTTTCTGTTTTCCTATGGTTTTTTTATGAATTTGTTATAATTTATTGATCTAGAGAATGCATCCTGGTGGTCGGCTTGTAAATTCCAACTCGATGGCATTTCTCATTACCGGTATAATGTTTCTTCTTAATTTTGATAGATTTTGGAATCTAGAAAATCTGTTTATATTGGGGAAAGAAATTTTATACGTACATTGCTGTTTTCTTCAGTGCTTTTGTTGTTCATGATCCTGAACTCGCAAATGTCCCCTAGCTTTCTTGTATGGATGCATGTTGTTATTTGTTGATGATTGAGATGGTGAAGATGAGATTGATATGGTATTTGTTTGTAGCTTTGGCTGGTCTTGGGGGTGTTTATGATGGCCACCGGGCTTAGGATGTACGCCACGTGCCAACAACTCCAGGCTCAAGCACAGGCTCATACTGTTGCGGCAAATGGATTGTTCAGGCACACGGACCTGAGGCTGCATGTGCCGTCGTCCATTGCACTTGCGACGAGAGGGCGGTTGCAGAGCCACAGGCTCCAACTTGCTCTCCTCGACCGGGAGTTTGACGATCTCGGTATGGGAATGATGTTGCATGAATTATTTGTAATCTTAACTAGTAGATAATGATGGATGATAAAAGAGGAGGGAAGGAGAGGTCAAGCCAGAATCAGTGAATAGAGACTGCTGTAGAATGGCTAGTAAGGAGAGGGAAGAAGGACTTTCCAGGTTTGTTCTTCCAATCCCATTCTTTATTTTTGTTTTGACCGATTGTAAGGTGTTCGATAAAATATCCCTGAGAAGTTTTGCTTCTCTTGCAGCAAACTCTAACAGTTTCGAGAATTTTTGTTCTTGGCTTCTATTCAAGAGTTCTGCTTTCGACAATTTTTAGTGATCTTTGTTTGTAATTCCGGAAAGGATTAAAGATAAAACAAATAATTGTAAAATAAAGAAGCTTTAATCATCATCCTTCCTCTCTTCATCTCTCATATTGTCCCATCACCATTCTCTTGTATTCTCTATTTCCATGCAATAGAAATGTCTAGTGGACTTTTCATTGTTCCATACCAGAACAAGATAAAATTGTGGATAGCATTGAGTTCATCAACGCATGCTGATTGATAATGTACAGATCCATCTCCCACCACCCTTAGCATAAACAACCCTTTAAGAGGAATCTCTTTGCATTAATACCGACTCCATGTCTTCAGATTCAATTGTTTAAGGCCTTTCTAAATTGGGTGGAACACTAGGAGTGCACATCGGATTACAGACACACACACACACAAAATTTTATTTCCAGAGTCAGATTCATTCCTGGTGTATTAATAAATGAGGGCATTATTTTCATGGTCCTGGGGGGATCTTTTAGCTTATGCATAGGTGACCTGGTGTATCCTGCCTGGTATTTGTGTAATCTTCTCCATTTTTTTCATTTCTATTTTTTGTTTCTCAAGTTAACTTTAATATGCATTAAAAAATTACTAGCGATATTTTTGAGTGTTCAAGTAATGAATCACTCAATGAATCACTCAAACTTTAATATGCATTAAAATTTGATTGAATAGAGGTGGCTTCTCAAAATAGATCTATGTTCCATGGCTGACCCATTTTTGATGGGCAAAGGTTTACAAGGTGACGATGATTAATAAATATGCAGTATTGGTGATACTTGTAGGTAAAAGGAATGAGTTTAGCCTCCTACTGATTCAAAAGAATGCTGCTTGTAACTAAGCACTTGGAGCAAGATAAACATTAAGGTTTTATACATCTACATTATTTTTTTAAAAGAAGTATATGTATTATAAATGAACCATTCATATATGTTTGCCAAATATAAATATATGGTAAATGTGGTGTTACATATACTTTCTATGCTTTCTTTTATGAAGCCGACAATTGAATGTCGTCTCTTTACTCCTCTCTGCTGATGCTTTCCAGGAAACAACCATTTTATTAAGTTAGATCTGTTTTTAGTTTCAAAATGAAACCGTTCTATTTTTATGCGTCCATGAAACGTCTGGTTTTTGTGGTCTATGTTTTGTCATTTACATTGATGCTACACAATGGTGTACTGGATCAATAATGCCTGTAGGTTCATTACAGTCTGTTCGTATAGATGTGCTCTGTAACTAGTGCAATTTGATCGTGTAGACGTGCTATGTAACTAGTGCAGTGCCATGCCAATCCTTTCAGTGCAGTGCGCGCAATGCCAACTCTTTCATAATGCCCATAAAACTGCATATATTTATTAGTTTTTAGTATGCAAACTGATATCATAATGCCCAGAAAACTGCTGACTTACATTTTGAATATATTCTTTGCTTAGTTACATTTGGAAATGGTAAGAAGTTGCATTCTGAATATAATCTTTGCTCAGTTAGATTTTGAATATATTCCTGGCTTTATCAAATTCTCTACTGCTAAATTGGATTGTTCAGGTTGTACAACCTGATGCCCAAAATGTTGCTGCTGCAATCTGCACTTTGGAAAATACTGCTATTGTAATCTGTGGTTTGCAAACTGATATCAAAGTGCATATATAGAAATGGTAAGAAGCATATAAATGGTAACATAGAAATGGTTGGCTCTTATTGCAAACTGATATCAAAGTGCCACTACAACAAAAAGGCCTATTAATAACGATTGACAAGACGTATTGATGACGCCTGATACCAAAGCGTTATCAAAGTTCGAAATACCTTTTTTCTATGACGGTTTGGGCTAATTCTGGACTTTTTATAATGTTTATAAAACAAAACGTTATTAATATTTTAGAGCGGTGACGAACTTATAATATTTTTTAACTTTAATTTTTGGCAAAATCCTTGCTGCACCCCGAGCTTCAACAAAAATTTTCCTCTACCAAAATAGTTCTGGTCGATCTTCTCCTTCTCCTCCTTTCTTCTCCCTCCTCTCCCCTAACTCCAAAACCCTAACCCTAGATCCAAAACGCAAAACCTAGTTAGAAAGGGAGGAGGAGATGGGGAGGGAGCTGGCGGTATCAGTCAAGGTTCTTCTCTCCTCCTCCACTTTCCATCCACTCATCCCAGCCCTAACCCTAACCCTACCCCAATCTACTCCTCCTCTTCCTCCCTCTCCCGATGGACGACAATCGGGTCCTCCTCATGCAAGATCCGTTCTGATCGCTACCCGCAACCCAACAACAACGGAGGAGCTCCTCCGACGTCGACTTCGCCGACGTCTTCGGCGGACCCCCGTGCCGCTCCTCCGTGGCGGACCTCCGCCGGAGCCGGGAGCGCTCGATGGACTCCTGGTCCCGACCCGGATCCGGGATCGGGGAGAAGCCGGTGTTCGGAGGGGAGACGAGTAGCCCCGCTAGGAGGCGCCACCTCAAGGACGACTTCTACAGCGACATCTTCGGCAGCGACGGCGAGTCCCCGTCCTCCTCGCCGAGGCAGGAGTTCTTCCCGCCGTCGTCTCCGGGATCGCGAATCTCCAGTCCGACCCGGTCGTCACTCCCGGCGCAGATCAGGTGACAAATTATTGATTCAAAACCTTACGCTTCGTTTAGTATTTGGTTGCGTTTATGTTCCACTATGCGCCGGGAAGCTCCAAGAGTTAATTTTGGAATACGCGTATGTATGGAGTTTGAAAACAAATATTAAAAGAATACACAGCATAAAATATGGTAAAAGTGGTTGATCCTAATTTCGGTCTGTTTCGAATGCAATTACGGTGAGTCAGATTGTTGTGTCGACAATAATTTTATCATGTTTTTGGGTCTATTCATGGATTATTATGTTATTTCGGTCTATTTTAGGATCAATTTGCCAAAATTTGTGTTGATTCAAAATTTTGACTTGACCGAGATTCACAACTGACCGGAATCTTACAATCCAGCACTTACCATATTCTTCTGCAACCTTGCTCCGGGTTCTTTACCAACACTTTTTTAAAATGAAGATTTTTAGAAATCCTCTGAGGATTTTGTAATATAGTCTTGGTTTCTCAAAACTTTAGTCGAGTATAACATCCAACTAAGAAAAAGTTTACTTGGCATTTACAAAATTCTTACCATATTCTTCTGCAATATATATACTTGGTGGATGGAGAATGACATTTGTCACCGGAATTCCCTACAGTATATTGGTTGTTGAGTAGATATTGATGAAATGTGACAATATTTATTAACAAATATATATACTTAACCATAAATCACCGTACTTTTTACTTGTATAAAGATGCTCATAACTGGTAAGTTTCTTGTTTTATATTTCATTTCTTTCCAGGAAGGCTTAAGAAAAAATTAATCGGTAAACCTTCCAGTATTCAATTCACTGTTTTAATCTTGGAAGCATTTGTTTGTCTCACATTATAAAGTTCATTCGGTGATTTCCTTCAGTTATTTTCTCTTTATCCTAATTTTGTTCTTTTTCTCATAAACAATCCGAAGTCCTAACCTATAGTTTGTGAAAAAGCACTAGATTTTGATTGTATTGATTATGTACTGTTAAATCAGCTTTCTTAAATGTTTCTCTTTAGGGATTGATTCCACCAAATAGCTTCTGATGCGAGAATCAGTTGTTCATATTTGACTGGGGGATGTTTTTGGATAAGGAATCACTTGGAAAAAATATTCCTTGCTTAGCTTGGTGACCAAGCATAATTGATGTCGATGTGTTGATTCGACGCCCAGTAGTCATGCTAGGTACCGAAGTCATTTAGCAGATATTATCCAAATTATGTGGGAAGCAACTCTTGAACAGAGCTCAAGGAGTTAGGTGTTAGTTATTGTGTTCCTGACAAAGGAATATGTGCCAACATATAATCCTTTTGATTTGAAATGTTAAAGCTCCTAGGGTTTAAAGTCTTAATTCTAAGGGAATTAGTTAGCTACACGAGTATTGCAGAAGAATATGGTAAGAAAAAGTTCTACTCAACTAAGTAATAATTTACTTGTTATTTACAAAATTCTTTCATTCTAACTAAGAAAAAGTTTTTCTACAGTCGTTCATTTTTGTTGGACTGCAATTAATTGTTACATCAATCTTTTGTTGCCTAGTCTCTCTATGAAGTCGGTGAAAGACCAGCCAGTATTTGGTTCTCCCACCCATCGCCCTATTTATAAAAGTGATGAAGGATCTCTTCCATCTTCCTCAACCTCTAGAGCAGTTACGGCACAAGATGACCTGAAACTTGATGGGCATGGATTATATCGTCAAAGCCCTTTGTCTCGGCCAAATTCTCAAAGCACTGAAAGCTCACCAGAGGTCACTGATTCACTTGAAATTCATTCACAAAAGGATCAAGCTAGTTTGGAAAGTTATATCAGCAGTGGTCAGTTCCACTTCTCAACATACAGATGGGCAGGCAAAGGAGTGAAACTGGTCACGGCTTCCAGTTCAAAGAGTAAGTATGGAAGTATGTTTGAAAAATTACCAGATATAGTTGTGGAAGAAGTTGACATGAATCTCGAGAGTGAATATATCTCGACCCCCAATGCCGGTATCGGTCAGTATATGATTTCGGTTGGTATCGGATTGGGACATGCCAAATCTTATCGGTGTCAGCCATATTGTATCGATATCGGCCGATACCTTAAACTATGAGTTACAAATTATAATCCCAAAATTATGTTGCCAGCTAGATTTGCTTGATGACCATTATGTGGTTTTGTATTTATGATATAGAATAAAACAAGTTTTGATGGTCTTTATGTGCTTCACTGTTTTTCAGGTTCCCAAATTTAATGGAAGAGGTTCAAAGTCTATTACACGGCATTGTTTCAGCTAGATAATATATTCTTTGCCATAACACAAAGTTTGATTCTTCTTACCAGTCATAATGATCTATTACATTAATGTAAAGTTTTATTTTTCACATTATATTATAAAGTATATTGAACCTTGTTTTTATCTTTTTTAGGGTTTTGCTACATGTTCTGTGGACAGTTTTGATGTGGCCAAGTTTTGATGTGAACAATTTTGGTAGTTGTAAATATATATATGTATTTGGATATTCTATTTTGAGAATGTAATGAAGATGTTGATATGTACTCTATTTTGAGAAATGTAATAAAGATGGTGATATATAATGTTAAGTTTTTGGAATGTATAATATATAATGTGAAGTATAGAGCGTTATAAATATGCTAATTTGAATAGTATAAAGTATTATAAATGTGCTGCATTGAGCCTATATATTATCTATTCATAACGTTTTAAAAATGTCCTGAATTGTGCACTATATATTAACTATTCATAACGCTTTTATATAAACTATTCATGACGGTTTTTTTATAACGCTTTTAAAAAATATTTATAACACCCATTTTCATAACTGTTGCTTTGAAGAAAAAAAAGCGTCATGATTTGTCATTAATGACGCTTTTTAGCCGTCATTAAAAGGGTTTTTTGTTGTAGTGTGCACATAGAAATGGTAAGAAGTTGCATTTTGAATATATTCTTTGCTCAGTTACATTTTGCAAAGTTGATAATTGTTTCATAGATGGTGGTTATTTTGGCACAGACATGATACTACACCAACATACTAGTGTAGTATACTCTGAGGATGTAAATTTAGATAAATTTGTTTTCTTATCCAATGCATATACAGTATTACTTGATCAAGCAAAACTAAATAGAGACAATCTATTGGTACATACACCATTATCCCGAATAAGAGAACAAAACTCAAGTAGAGATTACCACCAATCTTCTCCATCGTCACCTTGTAAACTTTGTGAGACATTTGCACTTAATGAATCACTCATCGTCTAATGTGACAATTGTAGGAATCTGTCCATGATCCACAAAATCAATCTTGTTGAGCCTCAAGCATACTGGATCGAGTTGGCAAAGTATGATTTTGGAATTTCTACATGCCATTTGGTCGCTTCAATACCTGGGATGCACGAACAGAGTTCTTGTTATGCCAAAACTAACCATTTCCTATCTGTAAGTGGTTGTATGTTCCCTTAATATCATAATTTTTTGTCTTTCAAGTATTTGCTATAAGTGACCAATTGTTCCTGCATATGAAATTTCTAGCTCTTCCCATACATTATGCAACTCATGGGAGTCTTCTCAACCTGGATGAAGGTCCCCCAAACAACCACCTAAATTCTCTTGTGTTTATGTCTATTTATATAATATTCTGAAGCTATTTCAGTTTTTATATAAAATTCTAAAGATGCATTTTTGGCCTTCTTTGTGTTTTTTTTTCCATTCTTGCATAGAAAGGAAATAATAAGATGTAATGAAGTGAAAGTTGTTGAACCTTGTTATATGGGGCACCAATGTAAAGTTTTATTTTTCACATTATACTACAAAGTATATTGAACCTTGCTTTTATCTTTTTCAGGATTTTGATACATGTTATGGAAACAGTTTTGATGTGGCCAAGTTTTGATGTGGACAATTTTGTTAGTTGTAAATATATATATGTATTTGGATATTCTATTTTGAGAATGTAATGAAGATGTTGATATATACTCTATTTTGAGAAATGTAATAAAGATAGTGATATATAATGTTAAATTTTTGGAATGTAATATATAATGTGCAGTATATAGCGTTATAAATATGCTAATTTGAATAGTATAAAGTGTTATAAATGTGCTGGATTAAGCCTATACATATTATCTATTCATAACGTTTTAAAAATGTCCTGAATTGTGTATATATATTTACTATCCATAACGCTTTTATAGAAACTATCCATAACGCTTTTTTTATAACGCTTTTTTTATAACGCTTTTAAAAAATATTTATAACACCCGTTTTCATAACGCTTGCTTTGAAAAATAAAAGCGTCATGGTTTGTCATTAATGACACTTTTTAGCCGTCATTAAAAGGTTTTTTTTCTTGTAGTGAAATGGAATGGTTTAGTCAAAATTTAGGTTACAAATATTTTGTACATGTTGGATTCTCTTTACATGAAATATTTATTTTGGATTACTATTTCGATCGCTTTAGGCGTACAAGAACTTTTTGTACATTTTGAATGTTTTAATAAAAAATGTATGAATTTATTTATTTTGGCAAATCTTTTCTATATCTTGATTGATCGAAGTGGAAGTTACGATTGAAATTGTTGAAATCAAAATTGTGATTCAGCATGAATTTTTTGATGCACAGGTTAATTGTATGTGATACAGAACATGTTATTCAGATATGAAATTGTGTAGCAGATTTATAGCACTCAAAAAGCTATAAAAAATCGATAACAATCAGAAACGCTATAATAAATCAATATTAAAGAACGCTATGCACCATCTACAGCATTCATGAACGCTATTATTCATCAACAGCATTCAAGAACGCTATAGACCATCCACAACATTCATGTACGCTACAATTAATCTACAGTATTCACGAACGCTATAAACCATCCATAGCGTTCATGAACACTATAATCCATCTACAGCATTTAAGAACGCTATAAAGTTATAACGTTCACTTACTATAGGGGGAGCAATTATAGCGGACAAAATACACTATAGAAGGATTTCTATAGCGTTCGACGCATGCTATTGTAGGCCATATTTGTTGTAGTGCTTGACGATTTTGTTGTAGCTCTCCTCATTTGGTTGTCGTTGTAGTACAACGATAATGGCAAGGTCTCGGTTATGATTGAGGTTATTAATTGAAAATGAAACAGAGGAGGAGAAGTGTTTGTACGGAATAATTTTTAGTATACATTGTTTTGTATTGTACAATGTACGCGAGATATGTTGGAGTGGGTGGGGTTCCCAACCTATGTGGAGAAGACTCCGGAGTGCAACGAGCACCGTCTGTGTGTCAGAGAAGCTCGAGGAGGTGACGAGGCCATTCGGAGACGAAGAAGAAGCTCGGGAGCTACCATAGTACTTTCTGGAACAGGGGAGGCAGAGTTCGGGCCGAACTCTGCCCCCTTGGTTCCAGAACTGTTCTGTCACGAAAACACAGAGTTCTGGCCGAACTCTGTATCGACGGGCTGAGGCTGATTTCAGGATATTTTTATACCGTTGGATCGTATCCTACGGTCCAGGTTTTGCTGCGGATTTGGGAATTTATACATGGTTTTTCCTAACCATAATCACAACACAACATTGAAAAAAATAGAGAGAAAAGAGTGGAGGTAGAAATTAAAAAAAAAATAGATGGACTGCTGAAGGACAGTACTACTGGTGTGGACTTGTGTGGGATGAAATTTGAAGTAAAAACTAAACAGTAGAGTGACTTTTTTTTTTGCATTATCGAGACTGTGGCTTGATCCTGAAACCGCACGCCACCCACCCGCACTTCAGCCTTTTGCCTCTCTTTATTAAGCAACATGGAAAACGCATTAATTTTCTTGTGGAAGAACTATGTGAGGATGGTGCGAAGCTAGTGCGTGACCTTTGTGTCGGAATATGGCCCTCAGGCTAAGTTGTACGCTTTCGGACCATTATAATATTCATCTTTTTCGAATATATATATATATATATATATATATATATATATATATATATATATATATATTATACAAAACACAAAGGTTTTTGAATCCTAGGGCTGACTGTGCCAAGATAAAGAGTGGTTGGGATTTAATCTTCGTGAATCAACGGTTGTGGGATTTTATGGAAAATCTAAAGAGTGGGGTTTGCACTCATAATGGTTGTGGATGAGCATTATTGAGAGTGGGGTTTTATGGAGAATGCGCATTATTGAGAGTGGAGTTTTATGGGGAATCCAAAGAGTGGGATTTGCGCTCATAATGGTTGTGGATGAGCATTATTGAGAGTGGGATTTTATGGGGAATCCAAAGAAAATTCACATCCAGCAGTGGTTGGAATTTAATATTTTGATGGGGGGCTCATAATTATTATTGTTCGTTTAAAATTGGGGGTCCAAGATTTTGAGGGAGAATACCTTAAATGAACCATGCCCTATGGGCACGAGTTATGATATATATATATATATAACAAGATGTTAAGAAAGTCCAATTCCAAGCAAAATTTTAAAATGAAGATTTCACAGCCATCTCTCTTTTGCAAATGTAATGGAGTCTGATTAATTAGAAATAAATTAATTATTTCCTGCATTCAAACAAATACGAAATGTTATCAGCACTTTATTTAAGTAAACAAATATATGGCTAGCGTGTGAAGTCCGCTCTATACCTAGCACATAATGACAAGTAAATCTAAAAACACCGAAAAAGCAACTTTTGTTAATCGACTTAAACTATAAAGGATAATCAGCGCATTCCAACCAAAGAGTCATATTCTATCAGCAAAGCTTCACCATTGTTCCCAGCAACGCAGATTCTAATAAAGTGAAGCCACTAAAAATGTCTATATCTCTATCTCAATTTTCAAAAGTTATACTCAGATATTTTATATAACTTTTCCAACGAGTTAAAGAATTTCAAAAGGAAGTCTTCCTCTTCAATGTCTATCACAATTCAGGCAAATTTTATTTTATTGATGAATTATTGATCGCATTACGAGCGAGTAAGGATGAGTATTCGGTTTATTCAATTTCAATCGAAACTAAATAGTCAAAACTCAATAAATAAAATTCTAAAATACCAAAACCGAAACTGAACAGAAATGAAACATAACCGAAACCTAACCGAACTAATAATTTATTCGATTTGCTCGATTGGTCAATTTTTATTGTTTAATGCGTCATGTCCAAAATTGAGATTGTAGTAAAATTATATTAAAATTTATAAATTTTATATATATGTTTGTTGTATTTTAAAATTGGACCCAAGAACTAATTGTTAAGTTATCAAAGTTGGACTTTAAACACATATTAATTTTAAAATATATAAATTTTTAATCATAAAAATATTTATAAAATTGAAGGTATTAAATAATTAAATAATTAGATAAGTCTTATTTGATTTCTAATTTTGACCAAAATCAAAACCGAAACTAAATAAATTTTTTTTACTATTTTTAAAATCGAAATTAAATCGATTTTTTCTTCTAAGTTAAGCCGACTCGGATACTCCATCCAAAACCGAGTAATGCTCGCCCATAATTACCAGCAAATGTTTGAATACTACTATCTAGTATACACACGTAGGGGTGAGCATTATTCGGTTTTGAACCGAAAATCGAATCGAACCGAACCAAATAAGAGATTCGATTCGATTTTTAAAAAAATCAGTTCGATTTCGGTTTTGAAAATACTAAATTTTCTTATTCGGTTCGGTTTCGGTTTTGGGTTTCGATTTCGGTCCAAAACCGAAAACCGAATAAAAAAATTTAGTTTATATATATATATATATATATATATATATATATATATATATATATATATATATATATATATATATGGAAAATTCTACAATACATCTACCCATTTTGGATGTATCGATACATCCGAAATCTGGACCGTTGGATGTTAATCCAACGGTTCAGACTAAATTCAGATGAAATAATGCAGGAGACATCATTTAATGTTGTTTTTGACTTTTGACCTCTTGTTAACTTGCTATAGAAGGTCATTCTTCAATGCAATTTTTCAATGAACACCCTAAATTAACTCATATTTACTTTCTCTTTCGTCCAGGTAATTTAATATTTTGTGCAACTACGTATATAAAACAATAATTGTGTGTCGGCCGGAAAGGAAGGACACAGCGTGTCCAGGTCTGTAGGCTATGTAGACGACTTCACCACCGCCGCTGGCGATCTAGATGGTGACACCGACGACGAATGGTACATTTAGCACGGAGAATGGTACATTTAGGAAGCTGATAAAAGCTCGTTCTCTCAAATCTCTTCTTTGTGTAAATTAAATTCAAGGAGGACACAATCTCTAAGGACACATTGTGTCCAGATCTGTAGGCGATGTAGACGACACCACCGCCGCTGGCGATCTAGATGAGGACACCGACGACGAATGGTACATTTAGGACGGAGAATGATACACTTTGGACAGAGAATGGTACATTTAGGAAGCCGATAAAAGCTCGTTCTCTCAAATCTCTTCTTTGTATAAATTAAATCCAAGGAGGACACAATCCCTAAGGACACAGTGTGTCCAGGTCTGTAGGCGATGTAGACGACACCACCGTCGCTGGCGATATAGATGAGGACACCGACGACGAATGGTACATTTAGGACGAAGAATGGTACATTTAGGACGGAGAATGGTACATTTAGGAAGGAGAATGGTACATTTAGGATGGAGAATGGTACATTTAGGACGGAGAATGGTACATTTAGGAAGGAGAATGGTACATTTAGGACGGAGAATGGTACATTTAGGAAGCCGATAAAAGCTCGTTCTCTCAAATCTCTTCTTTGTGTAAATTAAATCCAATGAGAACACAATCCCTAAGGACACAGTGTGTCCAGGTCTGTAGGCGATGTAGACGATACCACCGCCGCTGGCGATCTAGATGAGGACACCGACGACGAATGGTATATTTAGGACGGAGAATGGTACAGTTAGGACGGAGAATGGTACATTTAGGAAGCCGATAAAAGCTCGTACTCTCAAATCTCTTCTTTGTGTAAATTAAATCTAAGGAGGACACAATCCCTAATTTTAGTTATTGCTTAGCAGAGTCCGCTTAGTTGTTGTAAAATTGTGGTGTTGCTTCTGTGACACTTTCATCTTTAATCTCATGTTTTCTATGAATATGTGTTCTGTTTGATTTTGATTTACTAATATTTCTGTAATTAGTTTTTTTGTTTCATCTAACAATTTAATATTTTTGTTATAAAGCTACAGACCATGGTGGTGGTGGTGGAAGGAGAAACGGAGATGAAGAAGGAAAGAAGAAGAAGTTCCGGTTCGCGGCGGACTTCGTCGAGTTCCTCAATCAAGCGGAATTAAACCTCTTATAGAGTTCCTTAATTGAATTTGATCATGATAACCTTTTGTATTTTTCAAACGGCTAGTAAAATCTTCCTCGAGCCCTCCTAAATCAAACGGCTAGTAGAATCTTCCTCGAGCCCTCCCCAATCAAACGGCTAGTAGATTGTTTGCTAGTCTCGAAATTTATTTGTCTTTCCTCTTCCTCACTTTTTGTACTTCTATCTTGCTATATATACAATAGTTTTCTTGTTTCATAGTACTATTATTCATTCTGAAATACATAGAATAGTTTTCTGAAATACAATAGTTTTCTTGTTCTCAAGATGTCTACTCGTGTGGTGGAAAATGTAGAAGACGTAGAAGATTGATTGCCAGCTCCAAATGAAACCTTCATTCCGCGTATGTTGCGCAAGATTGAAAAACATCTGTCGACGATTTCAGCTGAAGTTGTAAAGATCAATTCTAAGCTTTTTTTTATTAGAAATTGAACAAATGAATTTATCTCGGCGTTTTGAGAAGATTGAAGAATCTCCAGCTTTGAAGAAGGCATCTTCATCTGGATCATTTAATAATGTGAATGTGGTTTCCGTTGAATCTTCTTCCGATGAGGAGGACGTGGAGCTACAGTCTCGTAGTAAAGCATTGGACCGAATTCTCGCATTGTCTCCTACAGAAGAAACTAACTTGAGCAGTTCTTCTAAAAGAATGCGTGAAAATTTAGATCCGGTCACACCATCGAAAAGTTTAACAAGGGGTTCAACCTCGAAGCCTAGCAATTGTACTAGTGGTTCTTCGAGTTATTACGACTATATTTTTGCCGATGATAGACCAGACGAGTAAGTAATATGAGTTTTGATTTAATTCCAACAGTTTTTTTCTCCTAATTTATTCATTTCTTTTCTTAGAGAAATAATATCATCTTGCAACAAAATCTATGTGTCTCGGTTTGAGATGAAGACCTTAGCTCCTTTAACGAGAATTGGAAATGGGGTATATATAGAGAGTATATTTCTTCTTAGATGCCATCTATGTTTACTTCGATTCCATCGCTTACATTTTTAATAATTTATTCAGATTGTAGGCATTGTCTCTGCTCGTCTCACCCGGAGGAACGGAAAAGAACCTCCAATAAAGCTAATGTATGGTTTTTACATATCGGTGAGTGAGCATTTTATTCTTCAATGCATATGCATTAACAATTTTTTCGTTTGTTTGTCCTTCGTAGTGTATTAGTTGATGTGTATGTAGAAAGAAACGTTACCTCCATCCGACAAAAAGTTTCATGAAATATGGAAGAAGTATAAATATTTTCAGGATTACATGGGATCTTTAAGCACTTGTAACGAGGTATTAATGTATTTCTGTTTAAATATTAATCCTAATTTTTTGAAAATTTACTAATTTGTTTTACCTAATTAATCCTGATTCAGATATACATACCCATTCATTTGGACGGACACTATACTCTTGCAAGAGTTCTGGTTAAAAAAAAGGACTGTTGAAATTTGGGACTCACTTGTATCTAAAGATGATCCGATTCAAAACAAAACAGTCATAAAAGAAATAGTAAGCTCATATTCATCAATTTTTATGAATTGGGTACAAGATACGCGGTATACTAATACATATTGTATTCTGGTAATTATAGTTTTTAAATTTGGATCTCTTTCTCGAAGAAGAGATTTTGAAGTTGAGAGATGCTAGGTTCAGCTTTTCTACTTTTGCAATAAAACGTCCTTCTTATGTTCCCCGCCAAGACAATTCTGTTGATTGTGGGATTTTTGTAATTGCATTCATGAAAGACCGATGTAGTCTAGACTACCGTTCTCTCGATGTAAGTCTGAAAATATGTCGTCAAAAACTTACACTTTTTAGAGCAATATTTTTGATGTTATGTTTGTTATATGCAGTTTGATGCGAGAATGGAAAGACGCAAAGCTGTTGAATGGATTACAACTTCAGAGCACAATGAAAAGCTAAAAGAAGTCCAATCTGAAATGATTGAATATGGAAGATGATGATTTTTTTTTCTTCTTTTATATCTAATGTATGGAAACCCCTAATGTATTATGTTCATTTGTTTTGTTGAGTTGTAATGACATTTTTGCCAAACGGCTTCGATTCTTTTTGATTAAGCAGAATCATTTTTGCTCTTCAAATTAATATAATTAAGCAGAAAGGAGTCTTTTGTCCTTCCATCGAATGATATTTTTGCCCTTCTAATTAATTCAAAACACCCCTGAACCCTTTTATTACAAAAAAAAACCGTTTCGATTCTTCCTCTTCTTCCATACTCCACTCTGTACTCAAACCTAGGTCATTCTCCTCCAAAATCTTCAAACCTTCCTTCCCCATTCGTAATCTTCACACCATGTCAGCATCAGCGACAGAATCATCACCGGTAGCATCACCAATTAGAGAAGATGCACCAGTTACAGAAAATCCAAAAGCGATAGACGAAGAACAACCGAAACTCTATTCTAAGAAAGTTGCACAAAAAAAAAGAAAAAGTTGCTAAACAAAAAGAAGTGCAAACAGAAGGTATAACTTTGACTTTATGTTCGCAAATTCTGTATATATTACAAGGAAAATGACATTCTCCGTCATAAAACGCATTTGAATGTTAAATTCTATTCGCCGTTTAATTTGGAACGGAGAATGGCATTATCCGTCTAATTTGAAACGGAGAATAACATCCCAGTGTTAAAACACATTAGAATGTTCATTCTCCATTTTATTTTAAACGGAGAATGACACTCTCCGTATCATTTGAAACGGAGAATGACATTCTCCGTGTTAGTTTACACGGAGAATGCCGTTTCCAGTGTTAAAACCCATAAGAATGACCATTCTCCGACCTAATTTTTTGTTTTTTTATTTTGTAGAAAAAAATCTGTCAGGAATAAGGATTCAAGACTTTTCCATTCTACCTTCAAGCCAATGCTAAATCTTATGGAGGAGGTCAATCAAGATGTTGGCCGTTTACCTGAGCCAGTTATTGGTTCCTTGAAGAATACCGATTTCTGGAATTTTGTTGAGATTTTCTACCAAAACAGAGTCCATGTCTCCGAAGTGGCCATGGTAATGGAAGGGCTTGAGAATTTAATTGCAAGTTACACAGAAGAAGAAGATGGCGTCGGGTGCTTTGAATTGAGCACCACTGTTAAAATTGTGCCAAGCGTCGACGATATGACAGTCATATTCGGTCTACCGCTGAATAAAAAAAGTGATGATGATGTTTCTTATAGAAGATTGATAAAGGAAAAACAACAGCAGCCCACACCACCAGCATCATTGAGCCTGTGTAGAGATCACTTCACAAGATTACTGGCTAATACTAAGGGCAAAAACTCAGAAGTCACGAATAAGGAAGTGAGAGACAAGTTCTTTGAATTGTTACGACGGCTTCGTGGCGGAGATAAAGCTGTTAATCCAGATGATTTGGTCAAGCTAATAATCTTCCACTTGTGTCAAACAGTATTCTTCACAAAGTCAGGCGGTTCAAATTTGCCATACAGATTCTTGGCCTTGGTAGACAGTGTGGACGTCATCAACAGTATATGCTGGCCAAGGTTAATCCTGGCATATGTAATGGATAACATAAAGAGGAGTAGAAGCAAAACTGAACAGGAGGATTACTCAATGGCTTTCCATAAATTAGAAGGTTGCACAATATACTTCCTCTATTGGTTTGCAGAACATAGTAAATTTGTGGAAAGGAACTTTGCCCCAATTCCTGATTACCTAAGATTTTTCACATGGAATGGGTACGAAATCTCAAACTTCCTCAAGGCCGAATATCACAACAAAATGAGATCGAAGATGATATTGGAAGATCTGGTTATACCTATTGGGGAAGAAGAAGGGCACAAAGAAGATGTGCCATCTATAGAGGAAGTTAAAAAAGAGGGAGAGAAAGAACACCAAGAAGCAGGTGGGGATATGTGAAACCCGTAACTTTTAGTTAATTATTTTGAATAACTTAAATTAGTTAATTAATTAATTCTGGAAATTTTAGTCAAAACCCGTAAATTCGATTTTGTCATTTTTGTCTAATTATTAAAAATTGCGTGTTTGCTAAATTAATACTTTGCCAGATTATTATTAATAGCTAAATAGAAAATTATTGATTTCAAAATAATCATGGAAATTTTTTTATTTTGGCTGACCCAGACTAGAACTCGTTCCCGAGACCTGAATCTGTCTAGAACCTTTCATTTTTTTAATTAATTGATTGAGTATTTAATTAGCTAATTATTAATTTAGGAAATGATATTTTTAGAAAATTATTGTTTCTGGAATTTTAATGTTTAGTAAACCCGTAAAACTTTATAAATTGTTTGCTAAATTAATTATTATTATTTATGAAAATATTTAATCTTAGAATTTCAAATGTTGGTCCTGACCTGTGCCTGACATAAATCCGACTCGAACCCAGATTTGTTTTTCCGAAATTAATCAAATCCATTAGTATTTTATTACTTCTATTTAAAGAAATGATATCTATGTTAATAAAACTTTAACTCATATTCTCTTTAATATTAATCCTGAGAGAAGAAACCATTCATTTCTCTGTCCCAGCGTTGGCTTGGTCGACTCCTTCAGCTCCCAACCGCCGACTCCTCCATTCACCTCCCGAACGGCCATGGCCGTTGGGTTCCCGTAACCCCCAAAACTTTCTCCTATATAAACCCTACCTTCACTTCCATTTCCATCATCATCTTCAAAATCATTTTTCCCTAAAGTCCAAAACCCTAACCATGCCCTAGCCACTTCCGGCGAGCCTTAGCCGGAGTTCCGATCCCGACCACCAGGGCTCGACGCTTCTCCAACGCCCAGGTCAGCCTGAGCCCGGCGTTCCTCGCCGCCCGCTCGCCCCTGGGCCGCCGCTCCGGCGCCCGACTCCAGACCGGCCACCCTTCGGCCTCTGCGCTGGCCGCACCCGCCGGCTTCCCCAGCCCAGTCTCCGGCGTCGCTCCTCGTGCGCCGATCCCGACTCGTGCGCTGTCCGCCGCAGCAACTCCGAGTCCAATCTGAACGCTGTCCAGCGTCTCCCCGTGTTCGACTTGCTGTTCCGAGTCTGAGGCTACCTTTCAGATTCTATCAAGTTTTGGGTAACCTCTATTAATCTCAGTAGTTGACCCTTGGGTTTGCGTCGATGATGAAATTGGTCCTGATTCCGCAACGGGAATCGATTGTGAGGTTTCCGACTCTTCGAAATTTCCGAATTTGCCTTTGGCAAGTTCTGTAGATTTTCAGTTTATTGTTTCTGATTTAGTTTCGGGTTTTTCGATTCCAATTCAGATTTTTTCGAGAACTCTTCGGAATAGTTTCTGTGATTCTCGGATTTTTCCGAATTGATGGTTTAATATGAGCTGTGATGTTTTCCAAGTTAGTTTCGGGATTTCCGTTTCGTTTCGGGTTTTCCGAAATTGTTTCAGAAATATTTTTTGTGGACATAATTTATATAATATTTTGTTTTCTCTGGTTTGGGATAATTGCAGAAATATTGGCACATTTTCCCAGTTTTTGGGTTGACCGAAAATAGAGGAAGTGCTGCCGGATTTTTCTATAAAATTTAATTATTTTAAATGGTTTTTCGGGAAAGATTGTATTTTTGAAATTTTGGACGACGACCGTAATTGGTCAATGGGCCGTGGCTAAGTGCAAACGAAATCGGTTTCATCCGGACGTTGAGGCATTAGCTATATGATGATTGGACCAAAAATCTGAGACTCATTAATTAATTTATTATTAGTTTTATTCTTGAAATCAAATTGTAGGATTTTTAGAGACTAACAATTATCTTCTTCTTATTTAAATTTCTGTAATAAGGTCTGTAATAGGGCATAAGTCCAGTATTTCTCTTTATTTTCTGCGGCTCTGTAATAATGTAGCGTAACTTTTTATCTTTATTTTCTGGTTTATTAGTTTAAACACGTAGAATAATAAAATGACTATTTATTTTTGAAATGGAAAATTAATAACATTTTTCTCACATTAAATAACTAGTAAAAATTACAAGTTTGCAATTTAACAAATTCACGTTTTCTCATCTAAAAGAAAAATCTTAGTTCATTATATAATATTACAAAACATAAAGTTTTGCTAAATAATCGGAAAAGTGCGAGTTTTTCCAATAAAAGATAAATTGATTGTTCTTTCGTAATTTTATAAACTAGCAAATTTCATCGATAGATGTGTTTCGGTAGTTCTTATTAATAACATAAAACTGGATTAGGATAAAACTTCTAGAAATTGAAACTAGCACACCTAGAGATGGTATCAATTTTTAGTTCTAAGATAGGATTCTCAAACTGTAGGATTTTCAAGGACGAACTTGAGTTTCTTCCCGGTACCGATATCTCACTCCAGTTATAAACAAGGCAAGTACAGTTTGTGGTAGTTTACAATTATTTATTAATAGTTTTACTGGAAATTTAAACCACGAGGCAACACGAAGCATTGACTGTTTAACCGTTGGGTACTGGGGGAGTAGTGTAATGAGTATGACCACATCCAAAATAGTATAATGACTATGTTAGCTTACCCCTCATACACACGGGGATAAGCCATATCGTATCAATAGGATACAACTGTACAACCCAATTCGGTCATATTTCATTGCCTATTCACATCACACTGTTTTAACTGCTGGAAAACTATTTACTTCAAAATTGTTTAAAAGTGCATAATTCCATTATTATTTCAATTGTTAAAATATCATAAATTGTACTTTGCTCCCTCCTGACTGGAGACTATATTTTTAGGTCCTATTGATGATGTAGAACTACTGATTAGTAGTTACTATGATCCTGAGCTGTACCCGGCGATTCTACCAGGGGATGATGATGAGGAGATTGCTAATTAGTTTTATTTTCAGTTTATGTTATTGTGAAAGACAAATATTTTATTTCAGATGTGGGTTGTATTGAAAACTTTGTGTTTGGACAAGTTTTAATTATCGAAATATTAAAGTTGTGACAATTTAAATTTGTGTTGTTGAATACCTGCATGAGTATTACAGCTTACTGCCGCCGTCTCAACAACGGTGCAGGCTGGGCATGATTCAATTCGACCCAAGAAATTGGGACCGGGTTGTGACATGTTTTTAGTGGTGGCCCATCCAGGTCAGATCAACGACTTAGGAAAACTTTTAGAAACATTTAGAACACTAGAACATTTATTTGTCACAACATAGGACCGTTATATATTATAAATATTTTTGCTTGTTATAGACTGGTAGGCTACCTTGCTTATGCTTTTATCCTAAACCTTCCAAAATACGGCCACAAATCCTGCTAGCGATGGGGTATTTTCACCTGAACACACCCCACCTCCTCAACCAAGTCCGGATCCTACACCTCGGCAGCTGGCCGACCGTCCCCATAATACAATGGTGGATCCATCATCTTCCCAGACGGAGATGCAGCCCCCTGTGGTAGTACCCCCTCCAGCTGCTCCACCGGTGCCTGTGGACCCCACCGACCTCATAGGTCTGCTATGAGGAGTGCTAGAAGCCCAGAGAGCTCAAACGGAAGCTCATCAAGAGCAAACCGTGATAATGAGGGAAAGCATGGAGAATGCTCATAACGTGGCTATGACTGCTCTGGGAAGACAGGAAGCTGCTCAACTTGAACCAAGGCCTGCCAAGGTAAACATAAATCTAAGGATAAATTTATGTAACATTAAGGCCATTTAAATTAATGAGGATCATATTGCCAAGGTGGGCGATATTGAGAGTTTCAAGAAGCGGAACCCTCGACCCTTCAAGGGAACCGAGGGAATCGTCTATGCTGATGAATGGCTCGATAGCATGGAGCGTCTCCTAAGCGTCGCTCGACTTCCAGAAGACCTCAAGGCCGAAGCAGTGGGACTCCAACTGCAAAGTATAGCAAGCACCTGGTATCAGAATGAACTCCGACTCCAGGACAGGCAGCTTGACTGGGACACCTTCAAGAGGTTGTTCAAGAGGAAGTTCTTTCCAACATCAGAGTTGCAGGAGATGGAGAGGTAATTTCAGAATCTGAAGCAAGAAAATATGACTGTTGGAGAGTATGTAGCAGAATTCGGCCAACTCAGCCATTTTGCCAAGAACTTGGTAGCTGACCCTGAAGACCGTGCTGAAAGGTTTAGACATGGGCTGAGAGAGGAGATCCGCACCCATGTGATCTCAGGCGGTGCTAAGACCTATGAAAGGATCCTGGAGCGAGCTCAAGATATAGAGAAGAGCCAACCCGCTCGTTCAAAGAGGGATTATCCTGGAACTAACAACTTCCACGGTAATCGGAAGAAGCTCAACCACAACAACAACAACAACCGGCCTCCTCACCACCAGCAGCAGAACCAACAGGCAAGGAACAATAATAGAGCACCTCAGAGACAGATCTCTGTCTGTGATTTTTGCAAGAGGCTAGGGCAGCAGTCGAACATTTGCAGGAAGAGGATAGGACACTGCCTAGTCTATGGGTCTGCCACCCACCAAGTAAAGGACTGCCCCTCGGCAATGCACCGGACTGGAGCTACTCAGCAGAAAGGTCCTTTGCCCACTCAGCAACAACAATTTGGACAGCATCAACAGAAGACTGGGCGAGCTTTTGCCCTAGTAGCAGAGGAACAAGAGCCAGAGCAGGAACCAACAGCTGATGTCATCGCAGGTTTCATTTATGTGCATTCCTATCCTGCCTTAACTTTATTTGATTCGGGTGCATCACATAGTTTTATATCCACAAAATTCATCTCTGCACACCACATAGATACGGACTTTAGCAAGAAGATATGTAGAGTCATGACCGGTGAAAAAACCCTACCCATCACTGAGACCTGTAATTGCCCTATCACCATATCAGGTCACCAATTCATAGCACCTTTGTTTGTGATCCCCTTACCCAATTATGATGTAGTCCTCGGGATGGACTAGTTGAGTAAGCAGCATGCGCTGATAGACTGTCACAGTGGATGTGTAGTTTTCAGCCCATCTGGAGAGCCGGAGTTTGAAATCTCTCGAACTCCGGAAGATATGGAGTGTGTTACCTACACCTCTATCACAGAAGAACCCGGACCTCTCTATCCTATCATATCAGAATTTATGGATGTCTTCCCTGATAGTCTTTCCGGGTTACCCCCAGACCGAGACATAGAGTTCACCATTGACCTAGTCCCCGGCTCTTTCCCTATTTTTAAAGGATGCTACAGAGTCAACCCGAAAGAGGCCAAGGAGATGAAGGATCAGATCAATGAACTGAAGGCTTTAGGATTTATCCGAGACGGAGCTTCACCCTGGGGAGCACCTGTCTTGTTTGTTCCCAAGAAGGACGGAACTGTAAGAATGTGCATCGACTACCGGGCGCTGAACAATATCACCATCAAGAACAAGTACCCTCTGCCCCGGATCGATGACTTGTTTGATCAACTCAGTGGAGCCAAGGTATTCTCGAAGATAGACCTCAGATCCGGCTACCATCAGATCAAGGTCAGGAAGGAGAACATTCTCAAGACGGCGTTCAATACCAAGTATAGGCAATTTGAATTCTTGGTCATGCCGTTTGGACTGACGAATGCTTCTGCTGTGTTCATGAACCTTATGAATAAGGTTTTCCATGAATACCTAGATCAGTTTGCCGTTGTCTTCATCGATGACATTTTGATCTACTCGAAGACTGAGGAGGAGCATGAAGAGCACCTCAGAAAAGTTCTAGGAACTTTGAGAAAAGAGAAGTTATATGGTAAGCTATCCAAGTGTGAATTCTTTCTAGACAAGGTGGATTTTTTTGGCCATGTTGTCACAGGAGAAGGAATTTCGGTGGACCCTAAGAAGATAGCTGTTGTTGAGAAGTGGTCTACCCCAAGCTCAGTTGCTGAAATCAGAAGTTTCTTGGGCATGGCTGGCTACTACCGAAAGTTTGTGAAGGATTTTGCCAAGATTGCTGAACCAATGACGAAGCTCACTCGGAAGAATGAAGAGTTCATCTGGACGGAAGCTTGCCAGGCGTCGTTTGAGGAACTGAAGAAGAGGCTTATAACAGCACCGATACTTGCGCTACCCGCAGGTACCGGCAGTTTTTCAATCTACAGCGATGCCTCTAGAAAAGGACTGGATTGCGTTCTTCAATAAAATGGGAAAGTGATTGCTTACGCATCTAGGCAGTTACGGACTCATGAGAAGAATTATCCCATACATGACCTGGAGCTTGCTGCAGTCATCTTTGCATTGAAGCTATGGAAGCATTATCTATATGGAGAGGGAGTGGCAATATATACAGACCACAAAAGTCTGAAATATGTTTTCACTCAAAAAGAGTTGAACATGAGACAAAAAAGGTGGCTGGAACTGATGAAAGATTTTGACATCGACCTGCAGTACCATCCGGGTAAGGCTAATGTGGTTGCAGATGCACTTAGTCGATACCCAGTGGCGATGTTCTTGACCAAGGAGCGGCACTTGTTGGAGGACATAGAGAAGCTTGGTCTGGAGATCGTACTGCTTGAGGAGAAGATGAAGGAACTGGGGCGAGAAGCTGATGTACCTGGAGCTGACTCAACCATGATGCAGTTGCAATTGCGTTCAAGTCTGATGGACAAAGTCAAGGAGACACAATTCCAAGACGAGACGCTTTATAAACTCAGGGATGAAGTGCTGGCAGGAACACTTGAAGGATTCTCTATCGCCAGTGACAGAGCATTGAAGAATGGTACAAGGCTGTGTGTACCATCTGGCGAATTGAGGAATGAGCTGATGCAAGAAGCGCACCAGTTGCAGTATTCCACACATCCTGGAGCTAATAAGATGTATCGGGATATGCGTACCATCGTTTGGTGGTATGGAATGAAGAAGGATGTATCCAGATTTGTGGCTAGATGCTTGATTTGCCAACAAGTGAAGGCTAGCAGACAGAAACCCGCAGGACTTCTACAGCCGCTGGACATTCCGGAGTGGAAGTGGGAGCATATAACAATGGATTTTGTGTCAGGATTGCCTCGATCCCAAGGAGGGAAGGACGCCATTTGGGTTATTGTGGACCGACTGACTAAGACGCTCACTTTATTTCCTTCAAGGTTGGTTTATCCACCGAGAAGTTGGCGGCACTGTACATGCAGCATATCTACCGAATTCATGGAGTACCGGTAAGTATTGTATCTAACCGAGATACTAGATTTACCTCTCACTTTTGGAAGAGTTTGCATGACAGCTTGGGAACAAAAATGAAGTTCAGCACAGCCTATCATCCCCAAACTGACGGACAATCTGAGAGGACCATCCAGACGCTAGAGGACATGCTGAGATCTTGCGTCTTAGAATTTGGAGGGTCTTGGGAAGACCACTTGCATTTGGTAGAATTCTCCTACAACAACAGTTACCAAGTTAGAATTGGTATGACCCCATTTGAAGCTCTTTATGGACGTCGTTGCCGCACTCCACTTGCAAGGGACGACGTAGGAGAAAGAGTACTGCTGGGGCCTGAAATGGTGACTGACGCAGCAGAGAAGGTGAAGGTGATTAGAGACAAACTCAGGATTGTCCAAGACAGGCAGAAGCATTGGGTAGATAGTAGTCGTCGACCATTGGAGTTTGAAGAAGGAGATAGTGTCTTTGTGAAGATTTCTCCTACCAGAGGAACTATCCGATTTGGCAGAGCTGGGAAGCTGAGTCCCAAATATATCGGACCATTTGAAGTTTTGAGCCGAATTGGTGAAGTAGCGTATCGATTAGCTCTACCAGCTAATCTTGAGGGCGTGTACAACGTCTTCCACATCTCGCAGCTCAGACGCTACATTCCGAATCCGAGTCACATTCTGGATCATTCAAAGCTGGAGATTGGACCGAGTCTTATAGTACCAGAGAAGCCTGTGGCAATTTTGGACAGAGGCGAGAAGAAGACCAAGACTTCGGTGACTCCCATAGTCAGAGTTATGTGGAGACACGATTCCTCAGGCAAGTCTACCTGGGAGAGAGAAGATGAGATGCGGGAGCAGTACCCGTACTTGTATGAAACCTGAGGTAATTCCTAACTCTATCCTTTAAATTTCGAGGACAAAATTTTCTAAGGAGGGAAGGTTGTGAAACCCGTAACTTTTAGTTAATTATTTTGAATAACTTAAATTAGTTAATTAATTAATTCTGGAAATTTTAGTCAAAACCTGTAAATTCGATTTTGTTATTTTTGTCTAATTATTAAAAATTGTGTGTTTGCTAAATTAATACTTTGCCAGATTATTATTAATAGCTAAATAGAAAATTATTGATTTCAAAATAATCATGGAAATTTTTTTATTTTGGCTAACCCAGACTAGAACTCGTTCCCGAGACCTGAATCTGTCTAGAACCTTTCATTTTTTTAATTAATTGATTGAGTATTTAATTAGCTAATTATTAATTTAGGAAATAATATTTTTAGAAAATTATTGTTTCTGTAATTTTAATGTTTTGTAAACCCGTAAAACTTTATAAATTGTTTGCTAAATTAATTATTATTATTTATGAAAATATTTAATCTTAGAATTTCAAATGTTGGTCCTGACCTGTGCCTGACATAAACCCGACTCGAACCCAAATTTGTTTTTTCCGAAATTAATCAAATCTATTAGTATTTTATTATTTCTATTTAAAGAAATGATATCTATGTTAATAAAACTTTAACTCATATTCTCTTTAATATTAATCCTGAGAGAAGAAACAATTCATTTCTCTGTCCCAGCGTTGGCTTGGTCGACTCCTTCAGCTCCCAACCACCGACTCCTCCGTTCACCACCCGAACGGCCATGGCCGTTGGGTTCCCGTAACCCCCAAAACTTTCTCCTATATAAACCCTACCTTCACTTCCATTTCCATCATCATCTTCAAAATTATTTTTCCCCAAAATCCAAAACCCTAACCGTGCCCTAGCCACTTCCGGCGAGCCTTAGCCGGAGTTCCGATCCCGACCACCAGGGCTCGACGCTTCTCCAGCGCCCAGGTCAGCCTGAGCCCGGCGACCCCGCCAGGCCAGCCCGGCGTTCCTCGCCGCCCGCGCGCCCCTGGTTCGTCGCTACGGCGCCCGACTCCAGACCGGCCACCCTTCGGCCTCTGCACCGGCCGCACCCGCCGGCTTCCCCAGCCCAGTCTCCGACGTCGTTCCTCGTGTGCCAATCCCGACTCGTGCGCTGTCCGCCGCAGCAACTCTGAGTCCAATCTGAATGCTGTCCAGCGTCTCCCGGTGCTCGACTTGCTGTTTCGAGTCTGAGGCTACCCTTCAGATTCCGTCAAGTTTTGGGTAACCTCTATTAATCTCAGTAGTTGACCCTTGGGTTTGTGTCGATGATAAAATTGGTCCTGATTCCGCAACGGGAATCGATTGTGAGGTTTCCGACTCTTCGGAATTTCCGAATTTGCCTTTGGCAAGTTCTGTAGATTTTTGGTTTATTGTTTCTGATTTAGTTTCGGGTTTTCCGATTCCAATTCGAATTTTTCCGAGAACTCTTCGGAATAGTTTCTGTGATTCTCGGATTTTTCCGAATTGATGGTTTAATATGAGCTGTGATGTTTTCCAAGTTAGTTTCGGGATTTTCGTTTCGTTTCGTGTTTTCCGAAATTGTTTCGGAAATATTTTCTGTGGACATAATTTATATAATATTTGGTTTTCTCTGGTTTGGGATAATTGCAGGAATATTGGCACATTTTCCCAGTTTTTGGGTTGACCGAAAATAGAGGAAGTGCTGCCGGATTTTTCTATAAAATTTAATTATTTTAAATGGTTTTTCGGGAAAGATTGTATTTTTAAAATTTTGGGCGACGACCGTAATTGGTCAATGGGCCATGGCTAAGTGCAAACGAAATCGGTTTCGTCCGAACGTTGAGGCATTAGCTATATGATGATTGGACCAAAAATCTGAGACTCATTAATTAATTTATTATTAGTTTTATTTTTGAAATCAAATTATAGGATTTTTAGAGACTAACAATTGTCTTCTTCTTATTTAAATTTATGTAATAAGGTCTGTAATAGGGCATAAGCCCAGTATTTCTCTTTATTTTCTACGGCTCTGTAATAATGTAGCGTAACTTTTTATCTTTCTTTTTTGGTTTATTAGTTTAAACACGTAGAATAATAAAATGACTATTTATTTTTGAAATGGAAAATTAATAACATTTTTCTCACATTAAATAACTAGTAAAAATTATAACTTTGCAATTTAACAAATTCACGTTTTCTCATCTAAAAGAAAAATCTTAGTTCATTATATAATATTACAAAACATAAAGTTTTGCTAAATAATCGGAAAAGTGCGAGTTTTCCCAATAAAAGATAAATTGATTGTTCTTTCGTAATTTTATAAACTAGCAAATTTCATCGATAGATGTGTTTCGGTAGTTCTTATTAATAACATAAAACAGGATTAGGACAAAACTTCTAGAAATTGAAACTAGCACACCTAGAGATGGTATCAATTTTTGGTTCTAAGACAGGATTCTCAAACTGTAGGATTTTCAAGGACGAACTTGAGTTTCTTCCCGGTACCGACATCTCACTCCAGTTATAAACAAGGCAAGTACAGTTTGTGGTAGTTTACAATTATTTAGTAATAGTTTTACTGCAAATTTAAACCACGAGGCAACACAAAGCATTGACTGTTTAACCGTTGGGTACTAGGGGAGTAGTGTAATGAGTATGACCACATCCAAAATTGTATAATGACTGTGTTAGCTTACTCCTCATACACACGGGGATAAGTCATATCGTATCAATAGGATACAAATGTACAATCCAATCCGGTCATATTTCATTACCTATTCACATCACACTGTTTTAACTGCTGGAAAACTATTTACTTCAAAATTGTTTAAAAGTGTATAATTCCATTATTATTTCAATTGTTAAAATATCATAAATTGTACTTTGCTTCCTCCTGACTGGAGACTATATTTTTAGGTCCTATTGATGATGCAGAACTACTGATTAGTAGTTACTATGATCCTGAGCTGTACCTGGCGGTTCTACCAGGGGATGATGATGAGGAGATTGTTAATTAGTTTTATTTTCAGTTTATGTTATTGTGAAAGACAAATATTTTATTTCAGATGTGGGTTGTATTGAAAACTTTGTGTTTGGACAAGTTTTAATTATCGGAATATTAAAGTTGTGACAATTTGAATTTGTGTTGTTGAATACCTGCATGAGTATTACAGCTTACTGCCGTCGTCTCAACAACGGTGCAGGCTGGGCATGATTCGATTCGACCCAAAAAATTGTGACCGGATCGTGACAGGATAATTTTGATGAACAACGTATACCACAGCATCATGAAATGGGCGCTGTGATGGATGACTCAACAAAGGAATTGGAGGATTTCAGAAGACATTATTCTGATATTCTTGCACAGAATGAAGAACTCAAAGAAAAGTTAAAAGAGATGGAGGCACAAGGAGCGCAGTTACGTGCAGCCAACCTTGAGAATGCCATACTAAAAGAAAAGCTGAAAAAGCTCGAGGCAGAAGAAGCGCAACAACGTGCAGTCAACGTTGTGATAGAGGGCTCTGTGCATGAACTGGAGGATTTAAGAAGACATCATTCTGATATTCTTGCGCAGAATGAAGAAC
Organism: Iris pallida; assembly: GCA_029216955.1. Taxonomy (NCBI): domain Eukaryota; kingdom Viridiplantae; phylum Streptophyta; class Magnoliopsida; order Asparagales; family Iridaceae; genus Iris; species Iris pallida. The sequence goes on from JANAVB010010199.1 coordinate 5,206,097, forward strand.
TCAAAGAAAAGTTAAAAGAGATGGAGGCACAAGGAGCATAGTTACGTGCAGCCAACCTTGAGAATGCCATACTCAAAGAAAAGCTGAAAAAGCTCAAGGCAGAAGAAGCGCAACAACGTGCAGTCAACGTTGTGATGGAGGGCTCTGTCCATGAACTGGAGGATTTGAGAAAGCATAATTCTGTTCTTATTGCAGATGTACATGCACAAGGTAAAATCTTTTCTATTTTAAATTTCTTATTTGTAATCTTCCAGGAGAATGGCTATTCTCCGTGGATTATAACACGGAGAATGGCATTCTCCGTGTTATTTGAAACAGATAATTGCTATTCTCTATCATTTCGATACTGGGAAGGTTATTCTCCGTGCAATTCCAAACGGAGAATGCTATTCTCCGTATTATATTACACGGAGAATGTCATTCTCCGTGTTAGATTCACATCATACATTTTATTGTTGTTTATTTTATTTCAGTGCGAACAACCGAGCAACTCAGAGAAACAAATGAAAGGCTCGTTGAGGAGAAAAGGGAGCTTCAAAATAAAGTTGAATCGTTCAATATTGAAGCTACTGAAAAGGATGGGAAAATCGTTAATCTCGAAGCCATGGTTGTAGCATTGCAGCATCAGGAGATTGAAGCCAAAAGAAGAGGAGGATCGGGAGGGAAAGAGGTTAAGAAAACCATCAGCTCCATTAACCGTTGAGGATGTTACTCCCTTGGAAAAGAATACAGTTAGAGAGGCTAATAAAAAGCGAAAGATTAATGCCGCTGCGAAATTCGGAGATTACGCCAAAATGGCTGAATTAAAGAGGAACCGTGTCATACTAAGGGAATGCGATGAACTCTTACTTTGGAAAGATGCAAATGAAGAGCTGAAGAAGCAATACATCGACATCGTAATTTCCAAAAAGAAGTGTCCGAAGTATGTATTTTGGACCCTTTTTTTCTTCTGTTTTTCTTAGACATTTTTCACAATTATGTAATAAGAATCTATCTTTATTAATTTAATCTAAACTAAATTTATGTGCAGTGATATTGTATACTTATTTTTACCGAAAAAGGGTGAAAATAGAGTTTCAGTCCAGCTGTCGACAATAGACCTGTAAGACATACTCAACTATGACGACATGGAGGCTGGCATACAGAACCTAATAATAAGGAAGCTGAGAGAAATTCAAGACATTAAAAGAAGGTGTGCCCCGTCTAGTTCAAAGGACGTGCCATTGATCCAGAAGCAAAAGTCAGCGCCCCAATCACATAAGTGGTTTTCATTCATGATGGCCCACATATTGGTAAAAATTCAAACAGAAAAATCCATATTCTTGTGTACACCGATAAAAAATGACAGAATTAAATTACTCATGATATTGTGTTTTGTTTTTGGAAAATAGACCATCGTTGAACGTGCCAATGAACAAGACGCAAAAGTCGGCGCCCTTCAAAACATCCAAACAGATGTAGTAGACTTCGTCATGGGTTTGGAGGACGACATAGAGTTGCTATTCATCCCACTCTTTAATTCATCCATGAGACACTATACTCTGCTCACATTCAACTTTATCTCCTACGACTGGACACACTACAACTACTTGAGGCAAACCACGTACGAAAAGTGCAAGGTGGATGCAGAATTAATGAAGAACACCTTAGAGCCTATCGTTAAGAGAAAAGTTGATATGATGAGGGAGAGATGCCCGGCGAAGATGGAGTATGAGAGCAAAGTGCTGAATTGTTCTCCAAATTGCCCACAACAACGGGCACCCAACTGCCTCTTGTATACGGCGTATTATATGAATATGTTGACGACTACTCCATTCGAAATACCGGGAGGAAATGACGATGAAACTCACCAGAAGATTACAATGATGAGGTTGGTATGGGCTAAGAAGTTGCTTTCAAGCAAATATGTAACACGAAACAAGCAATGACATTGTAAAACAATAATGTAATTATGTAATTGGGCAAGGAACTTCTGTCTTTTATAAGCTCTGCTTTTATAATAAAATTATTTTTGAATTACATTTACATTGTCAAAACCGCAAAAAGTTTGACTTTTATTTACATATGAAAGTCTGAACTACTACATAAAATCCTACAACCAAGAAAAAGTTGAATAAGACGGAGAATTCCATTCTCCGTGTCATTTGAAGTGAACCAACAGGAAAGAGTCTTGCCAAGGCGGGGGATCGGTAGAGTCCAATGAATCTGCCCCTTCGGATTATATTCTCCGTTTTATTTGGAACGGAGAATGGCATTCTCCGTTTACTTGAAACGGAGATTAACTTTCCCGTTTAAATTAAATCGTTTGGGGATTATATTCACCGTTTATTTCGGAATGGATAATAACATTCTCCGTCTGTCTTGAAACGGACAATAACATTCCCAGTGGTAAAACACATTAAAATGTTCATTCTCCATTTTTATTTAAACGGAGAATGACGTTCTCCGTGTCTTTTGAAACGGAGAATGTTATTCTCCTTTTAGTTTGAAAAGGAGACTGAAGATGAGCTTGATGAGAATATGACGAGGTTGGTATGGGCTAAGAAGACTACAATGATGAGGTTAGTATGGGCTAAGAATTTGCTTTCAAGAGAATATGTAAAACCACCAACCTAGCAATGACATTGTAAAACAATAACGTAATTATGTAATGGGCAAGGAACTTCTGTCTTTTATAATGTTTGCTCTGCTCTGTCTTTTATAATAAAATTATTTTTGTGTTACATTTACATTGTGAAAACCATGAAAAGTTTGACTTTTATTTACATATGAAAGTCTGAACTACTACATAAAATTCTACTATCAAGAAAAAAGTTGAATGTTAGCTGCGTGCGGGCATCGCAGAGCAATGGAACTCCTTGAGGCAAAGGAATTCCTTGAGGCAAATTACTTCATTGTGCATCGTCAGAGCAATGGAACTCCCTGAACAAAGGAACTCCGTGCATAGTCAGAGCAATGAAACTCCATGAACAAAGGAACTCCGTGCATAGTCAGAGCGAATTAAAGTGCGAGCGCTTCGACAGAGTGTGGGTTGGCAATCAACCCAAACCCTGCGGCTCTTCCAGTAACCAACAGGAAAGATTCTTGCCAAGGTGGGGGATCGGTATAGTGCATCTCCAGGATGAAGAAGGATGCCTTCGCAAGGTGCTCTGCCTCAAGGAATTCCTTTGCAAGGTCCTTTTCTCTCAAGGAATTCCTTTGCTTCTGTTCCTGTGCCTCAAGGAATTCATCTTGCTCTTGCTCCGACGATGCACGATGAAGTGATTTACCTCAAGGAGTCATCCAAAGGTTCCTATGCTCTGACAAAACACGATGAAGTGATTTGCCTCAAGGAATTCCTTTGCCTCAAGGAGTTCTATTCCTCTGACGATGCACAATGAAGTGAATTCAGTTCATCGTGCATCGTCAGAGCAATGGAACGCTTTGAGGCAAAGGAATTTTTTGAGCCAAATCACTTCATCGTGCATCATCAGAGCATAGAAACCATTGGATGACACCTTGAGGCAAATTACTTCATCGTGTATCGTTCGAGCAAAGGAACTCAATGAGGCAAAGGAATTCCTTGAGGCAGAGCACCGTACAAAGGCATCCTTCTTCATCCTGGAGATGCACTCTATCGATCCCCCACCTTGGCAAGACACTTTTCTTGAGGCAAAGGACCTGCAAAGGAATTCACTTCATATTGCATTCTTTCGAGCAATGGAACGCCCTGAGGAAAAAGAATTCCTTGAGGCAAATCGCTTCGTCGTGCATTGTCGGACCAATGGAACACGTCGAACAAAGGAACTCCTTACGGCAAAGGAACACCGTGCATAGTCCGAGCGAATCAACGTACGGGCGCTTCGATAGAGTGTGGGTTGGCAATAAATCCAAACCCAGGCACATCTCAGTCTTCTGAAGGACTTCACCACCGTGCATCGTCGGACCAATGGAACACGTCGAACAAAGGAACTCCTTGCGGCAAAGGAACACCGTGCATAGTCCGAGCGAATCAACGTGTGGGCGCTTTGACAGAGCGTAGGTTGGCAATAAATCCAAACCCAGGCACATCTCAGTCTTCTGAAGGACTTCACCACCAAAGCTTCTTCGAACGAGGAGATCGACAACCAAGAGGAAAGCGTCTTACCAAGGCGGGAGATCGGTAGAGTCCATCTCCACAAAAAAAGCTAAGTGAGACGAGAACAAACTCTTCCTACACTACTGCCATTTATAGGCATGGAACAACTCGGACTCAGGCGCCAAGTGGCAGCCACTTCGAATTCAATTCAATTAATTTCCATCAATACCAATGCATCTGTCCCTTCTCAAGTAAAGCTAAGTAAGACTAGAACAAACTCTCCCAACTACTGCCATTTATATGCCATTAATACCAATAAATCTACACCTTCGAATTCTGCCATCTTTGATGAGGGTTTCAATGAGAGAAACTTTGTTACAGTAGGGGGTATCAAAGTTTTAATACCCCCTATGTATGACATGTGGGCTATCTCAAAATTTATGTGTATATATATATATTTACACGTTTTACAAAGCAGGAGGGGCCCACATGTCATACATAGGGGGTATCAAAACTTTGATACCCCCTACTGTATCAAAGTTTTTTTCTCAATTTTACTTAACTTTTAAATAAGAGAAACTTTGATACAGTAGGGGGCACCAAAGTTTTGATACCCCCTATGTATGACATGTGGGTCATCTCAAAATTTATGTGTAAATATATATGTTTACACGTTTTACAAACAGGAGGGGCCCACTTGTCATACATAGTTTTGATACCCCCTATTGTATCAAAGTTTTTTTCTCAATTTTACTTAACTTTTAAATGAGAGAAACTTTGATACAGTAGGGGGTATCAAAGTTTTGATATCCCTATGTATGACATGTGGGCCCTCTCAAAATTTATGTGTATATATATATATGTGTACACATTTTATAAAGTAGGAAGGGCTCATATGTCATACATAGGGGGTTTCAAAACTTTGATACCCCCTACTGTATCAAAGTTTTTTTCCTTTTAAATGTGCCCCATACATAACTTACAAAAAAAGTATAAATACAAAATTTTGTTATAGTCAAGATTTGAACCAATGACCTCTTAAATACAAGTCTAGCATTGTAACCACGACACCACAATAGCATTCTTCGTGTTTTATTAAACGGAGAATAGCATTCTCCGTTTTGAATTACACGGAGAATAGCATTTCCAGTGTTAAAAACACATTGGAATGTTCATTCTCCGTTTTAATTTGAAACGGAGAATGATATTCTCCGTTTCATTTGTAACGGAGAATTATATTCTCGTTTTGAACTACACGGAGAATGTCGTTCCCAGTATTAAAACGATTGAGGATTCTATTCGCCGTTTAATTTGGAACGGAGAACGGCATTCTCCGTTTAATTTGAAAGGAGAATAAGATTTCCAGTGTTAAAAACACATTAGAATGTCCATTCTCCATTTTAATTTGAAACGGAGAATGATATTCTCCGTGTCTTTTGAAACGGAGAATGATATTCTCCGTTTTGAACTACACGGAGAACATATTTTCTTCATTTTTGATATTCTCCGTTTTGAACTTGGAATTTGATATTCTCCATTTTTATCTAATTGTCTTCTCAAACTTTTGCATTGGAGAACATATTTTTTATCTAATTGTCTCGTGTGAATGACATCATGCCACATAAGAAAGACATCGTCTTAAGTCAACAACGTTTCATTTTATTCCATTTGCTCTTTGTCGCTATTTCGCTTTCGTACTTTACAATTACGAAAATCGTGACCCAATTTTTTACAAACTCTACAAGTTCTAGGCTTCGGGATAGGACTTGATTTCCCTTGAGAAGGCCTTCCTTTTGTTGCTACCGGATTTGGCTCTTTTAAAGCTTCATGCACTCCATGAACTGCATCAGCTACCATTTGTTCTTCTTTACTAATATCGGTCACCTTTTCTTTCAAGTCCATCAGAACAGACGACATCAACTCCGTTCCCCTCTCTTGAATTTTGCTTGATTTTTTACAATAGTATGTAAACAGATTAACTTGTTCATTAATACCACCATACCTTCTGCTCTCAATACTGTCTGGGTGGATGAATCTTCTTTTTGAGCCAGGTCCGGAGAGATAACTCTCTTTGCAATCCTTGAGCCAACGAGATTTTATCAAGTTCTTTGGAATATCTCCAATTTGCAATCTCTTCATTGCTGAAAAAATATGCCTACAAGGAATCCCCTTGGTCTCCATCCACAAGCATTCACAATTTATGATGTTGTCGGCCGGATCAAATGTAACCTTTCGGTTGACACTGTTTGGCGACGTATACTTTTGGACAGTGCAAACTTCTGTCTCTCTTATGATGTGATGATGGAGAACTGTCACGACCCGACCCTGTTTAGGGGCACGAGCACGTGGGTACGTCCAGCCTACGCCGCAGTATCGGCGGTAGAACGCTGTAAATATCATCTAGGATATATAGAATCTAAGACACAATAATAACCTGTCATCTCCACACGGAAGAATATAACCACAACTCAATCACATAATTCTAAGGAAGATAAACACGATGATAAAGATAAAGATAAAGATGAGATAAATAGTCTGAAACAACGCTGAGTCGCAATCACAAGTTCAGAGACCAAGACATAAAATAATATCCCAAAATAAATACTACAAGTCTCAAAGTATCAAACTGGAATGTAATCAAAACAAAATCTAGGTAAACTAGGTCACTACTGGCGGTACGTCCTCTACGAGCACCGGGTCCACAGGCATGTCCTGGTCGTAGGCTCCATCTATGCCAAACCTGTAGTAGGTCGAACAATCTGTATCTAAATCCTCTGAAAAAGAATGGGGGTTATCCTGTCAGGATATGAGCAAGTACAAAACGCCAACAGCAGTTCCATGTGAATTGACATATACTATAAGAGACAATCATAAGGAAATACAAGATGGAATATCAAGACTGAAAGTAAAACGGTACAAGAGAACTGGATATCATGTCATGTGTGAGATATAAGATAAAACTGGAATATAAGTAAATGGAAAGTAATCTGCGGTATGATGTAAACAAAAAATAAGTGCCATGAGATATTAGAGCGTTATGTGATCGGCTTGGGTCAAGATCAGGCTGTTCCATTTGACCGGCTATGCACAAGAAGTATAATAATGTAGGGATCAGGCCTGCCAAAATGGAAAGCTATGAACAAGTATTATAAGGTCAGGCTTCACCCTACGTGTGGTGAGGGTGGAGCTATGCACAAGTAAGGGTAATGATCACATAACCTCTAATAACTCCCCATCCTCGAGTAGTATAATAAATCCAGACATGACAGGTCATGACACAGGATTCGAAGAGTAGGGGACCAGCCCACTTCCAAATCGGTGTCTATACAAGTACAGGAAACAATATCGAACAATGTACTCATATACCAGGTAAACCGGGAATGACATCTCATGACGAGATTCACGTATACTAGTCCGTGTATCCTCGTGTCGAGAATTAAGTATAATACTACAACTGAATCGGATATAGTAGATATGAAGACAATGAAAATTATCAGAGAATGTACTCGCCTGTCGTCCTGAGCTGAAAAAATCGAAACTACAACCCACTCAGGAGCCACGAACGGTCAACTCGCACAACTGTCTCCTAATACTGAAACAGACATTACCAATATTTTTATAATGGTCAAATTAGCTAGAAACGCCTAACCATAAGTCTAATTCTGGATACAGGGGCAAAACGGTAATTTTGGGCCAAAATGGTGTCCGCCGTTGGACCCACTTTACACCGAAAAACGTGCCAGAATCTACGATCTCTAAATTCATCAAACTATATGTCTATAGCTTCAGTTTGACGAGACGAATCCAACGGTATGTCTAATTTTGGATTCCGGTGGGCTGTGCACAAAATCATCCGTTGAGTGGGATTGTGGGCCTGCCAAAATGGCGTCCCGATCAACGGTCTCAGAATCGGACCAAACTTGGCATACAGGACCAAAAAAATATTTTGAGTCCAATGGCGCAAGTTTTGTCGCGATTTGATGAGTGTGCACAAAGTAATTGACAAATATGCAAAAGGCCGATACGGTAAAGTTTTGACGGAAACGCATCAAATTCGTAGCGCACACGCGACCAATTTGAATTCCGTCAAAGCCCACACGACCACGAAGTTGATACGCACCTTTCGATGCTTTTGGTTCGTGATCATGTCGCCCGGATTGACGGGACGGACGGCGTATCGGAATAATTTTACTAAAAATCTACTTTTGAAAATCAGTTTTTTTTCCTCCAACTTCACAAATCAATAACTTTTTGTACAGTGCATGAAATTCAATTCTACAAAAAGGGTGTTAAAGCTCTATAGGTTGTCTACAAGTCTCTTCAAATCGATTTTGAAAACTCGCAACACGCTGGTCGCAAATCGGCCACAAATTTAGGGTTTCGGGACAGTTTCTAAACCCAGAAAATCGAGTTTTTTTCGATTTTGGAACTCGTTTTTCGTCGCACATGGTGCGAATCGGCATGAACTATTTGAAGGGAATTAAAGGGGTATATGTTGGGATCATACCGGAAGAAACGGATCAAAAATCGATCGAGCGTGTGCGCGCACGTGTTCCGACCACCGATGGCGGCTCCGGCGGTCGTGATGGCGACGCTGGGTCGTCGGAAAGGCGGCAGGGGTGTGTCGGCGCTGGGTTTGGTTTAGGGTTTTATGAAAAATCCTCTCTCTATATATGTATATTATATATATATATATATATATATATATATATATATATATATATATATATATATATATATATATATATATATATATATATATATATATACATTCGGGTTAAACCGTCGGGTTTAAGGAAGTAAAAAAAATAGGGGGGCCTCGGATTTAAGCTACTGCTGCTGCTGATTTTGCGTGGCGCATGTGTGCTTTTGCTTTTTGGTGTTTTTTTTAATACTTATTCCTTAAGCTATTGTATATATATATATATATATATATATTATATACACACACACACACACACACACACACATACATACATACATATATAATACATTTATACATATACGTATATATTATTTATATAAAATAAACTCATTAATATGAAAATATATATATATATATATATATATATATATATATATATATATATATATATATATATATATATATATATATATATATATATATATATATATATATATATTAAAATATATATATATTTTTTTTTATATATATATATATATATATATATATATATATATATATATATACCATAAATGGAATATTAGCTAAATATATATAAATAAAATCAGAATTTATTTATAAACAAAAACTAAATATTTTATTATATATATATTAAATATATTAAACTTTTATAAATAACAACTCTATCAGTAAAATACTTATTTAAATAATAATATAAAAATTAACAATAATATTAAAATAATATTAAATAATAAAAAAATATAAATGACCATATTAGTCCTATCCAGGAAAAGTGGGGGTGACAAATCTACCCTACTAAAAAAAATTTCGTCCTCGAAATTAGAGCTAACTAGCACAAGAAATACAAGCAATAACAAAAAAGAATAATACCTCAAAGCTCTAAGAGATAAGGGTAATGCTTTCGCATCTCGTCCTCTCTCTCCCAGGTAGACTCACCTAGAGAGTGATGCCTTCATGCGACACGAACCATGGGTATGACTTGGTCCCGGAGCACTTTCTTCCAACGATCCAGAATCTCTATAGGCTGCTCAGGATAGCGGAGAGTAGGCCCCACCTCTAACTCGGAGTGATCCAATACGTAACTAGGGTCTGCCACGTACCGCCTCAACTGCGACACATGTAACACATTATGGACTCCCTCGAGCATAGGCGGCAAGTCTAGTCGATAGGCTACTGCACCGACCCTTCCAAGAATAGTGAATGGTCCGATGAAGTGCGAACTAAGCTTCCCGCCTCGGCCAAAACAAATCGTGTCCCGTGTTGGAGAAATCCTCTGGAACACCATATCGCCAACCTAGACACAAGACAAGACTCAATACAAGACCCTAAAGCAAACAATCACAAACAAGCACAAAAAAAATGATACTAACCTCGAACTCTAACGGTCTCCGGTGGCTATCGGCCCAATGCCGCTGTCTATCCTGAGCCACCCGACGTCTATCCCTGATCAACTTAACCTTCTGTGCTGCATCCACCACCATCTCCAGGCCAAGCAAAACTCTCTCACCGACATCGTCCCATGACAAAGGAGTACGACATCTCCGTCCGTATAGAGCCTCGAATGACGAAATCTCTATACTGGCCTGATAGCTGTTATTGTAAGCAAACTCTACCAGGTGAAGATGGTCCTCCCAAGATCCCCCAAAATCTAACACACAAGTGCGAAGCATATCCTCGAGTGGCTGGATGGTCCTCTTTGACTGTCCGTCCGTCTGAGGGTGATACGCGGTACTGAACTTGAGCTGGGTGCCCAAGCTAGTATGCAAACTCCTTCAGAAGTGGATAGTGAAACGACTATTCCGATCCGAGACTATGCTCACCGGAACTCCGTGCAATCTGACTATCTGACGCACGTACATCTCTGCCAGCTTCTCCGTAGACAAACCCACCTTGAAAGGTAAGAAGTGGGCTGATTTGGTCAATCTATCAATGATAACCTAAATCGTGTCTTTCTCTCCTGGAGATCGTGGAAGCCCAGACACAAAATCCATAGTGATGTGCTCCCACTTCCACTCTGGAATGGATAGTGGCTGAAGCAGACCACCTGGCCTCTGTCTCTCGGCTTTGACCATCTGGAACACTAAGCATCGAGATACAAACTGAGCTACCTCTCGCTTTATGCCATACCACCGTACGTGCTCCCTCAGGTCTCTGTACATCTTGTTGGCTCCAAGATACATAGAGTACCGGGAACGATGCGCTTTTTGTAGAATCTCCTCCCGAAGCTCTCCACTCAGAATGCACAATCTAGTACCATGCCTCAGCGACCCATCTTCGGCTATAGAGAAATCGTCTAGCAATCCGGCCTGCACCTGCTCTCTGATGCTCCTCAAGGTCATGTCATCAAACTGTGCTGATCTGACTCTGGCCATCAACGCAGACTGAATCTGTAAATCCTACATTTGAACCTCCATTCCCGGAATGATCACCTTGATACCCAAACTATCCAGATCGGCCAATATATGACGATCTGCCGTCAAATACATAGTGACTGGATACCTGCTCAAGGCATCTGCAACTACGTTGGCCTTCCCTGGATGTTACTGCAAAGAGATATCGAAGTCCTTCATCAGCTCAAGCCAGCGCCTCTGCCTCATGTTCAATTCCTTCTGGGTGAATACGTACTTCAAGCTCTTGTGATCCGTGAAGATCTCAACTTACTGGCACACTCTATCTAGGATACTATACTACACTTATGGGATACTACCTTCTATTGTCTTCCTCAAATGAATGCGGGTAAATAAGTAGCATGTGGGGCTCAGTTGAATGTGACATAAGTGTCATATGGGTAGTAGGCTTAATGTGGGTCGTGCCCATATTTTGGGTCAACAAGTTTGGATCGAAATGGTGCCCCCAATTCGAGTCGAAAATAAAAGTGACTTCGTGGGATGAATCAAGATTGGGTCTTGTGTCAGAAAACTCGTGTGATAAAATGAAGCACAAGATGGTGTATCTGAGTGGGACACGAAAGTCATGGGCGTTGGGTGTCTTGTCTAGATCATGCATATGAAGTTGGTTTTGCGAAAACAACTAGCCTTGTGCTCCTAAATTAAAAGTCATAGCAATGTGCATATGATAATCATAAATAAAAGTGGGAATGGTCAATGGCCTAAATTGATCCGAAAGTTGTACGATACAAAGATAGTACAAAAAAACGAGTTTGAGTGGGATGCGATATATCAAAATGAAGATAATCATATCTACTACAAACTCATGAAGGAAGTTTCCAGAGATTGACCTCTTTGACGCTCCAGAAATCAAAAGTCATGGAAGAACATTCGTCTATCTAGGATACTCTCTCTAGGGTGTCTACCCAAGTCTTGACGCTGTCTACACAAGGTACTAACTCATCTATATGATACTTGGATGGTAATCCTATACTAGGTTACTCATGTCCCTCCTCTAATTGGTCACTTAAAACATTAGTGCCTAATCCTCTATAACACTTGGAATACTCTGGCTATTGCTAGTAGAGTACTCCTCTTATTCTGGCACCTAGGGCAACTCCTACCATAACACTTATTAATCGCCCTAGGGTTTCTCATCTATATTTAATTATTAAAAAAATCATATACATTACTTCCTAACTATGCTCTAAACTATTAACACAATACTCAAGGACACAGACCAATTGCAAATCACCAAGCCATCACACTACGAAAAATCTATAATGAAATAAGAATTTACAAGGACCCGGACTAAAGAACCGAAAGTATCCTTACTCTTAAGCTAATTGAGGCTGGAACAGAATCTATAATAATAGAAGTGAAATGATAGAGATGACATGTTAGGACCCTTCTCAAGATACAATCTGATAATCATACACGTCTGTCCTAAATCATGATACTCAGAATCCTCGCCACGCCAGCAAGCAAGGCTGCGATAGACGGTAGATTCCATAACTAGGTATGCACCTCTATAATCATATCGTCTGGAATCCTCGCTACGCCGACTAGTATAGCTGCGAGAAATCACAAATCTCATGACCAAGATATGTACATACAAAGTCAGGTCTCTACGTTTCCGCCACGCCGGCAAATATAGCTGCGATAAACTCCAGGTTTCATAACCAAGTAGACGTTTACCTTCCTTATTATTTCCGTCACATATGTTATCAGAAGATACCGTAACTCAGGCCATAAAATTCATCTCGATATGAAAATCAAAACCAACGATGATCCATCAAATCAAATTCAATAACAAGGAGCAAGGGTGAACAGAAAAAAAAAGAAAGGATTTCAAATTGTCGTTCCAACAAGATTCTCAAGGGTCGTCCCAGGAATCTCTCAAAAGTCCTAAGCAAAGAGATCAATATGTCATATGATAAGATATCATCAAAAAAGGATAATTTATTTTGAAATGCAAGAAGAGTTTGTCATGGTAATCAAAAGATCGGAATTTTTCTAATATGTGATTGAGTAACTCCTATCATAACCTAGAACCTATATCCTAACAGCAGGCTCGTAATTAGCACTCTAAGTCGAGCACCCATTACGAAATCGTACTAGTTGCGGCTCTGACCTGCGTGGGCCACCAAAAAAAATGTGTCACGACCCGTACCTTGTTAAGGGGCACGAGCACGTAGGTACGTCCAGCCTACGCCGCAGTATCGGCGGTAGAACGCTGTAAAGGTCATCTAGGATATATAGAATCTAAGACACAATAATAACCTGTCATCTCCACACGGAAGAATATAACCACAACTCAATCACATAATTCTAAGGAAGATAAACACGATGATAAAGATAAAGATAAAGATAAAGATGAGATAAATAGTCTGAAACAACGCTGAGTCGCAATCACAAGTTCAGAGACCAAGACATAAAACAATATCCCAAAATAAATACTACAAGTCTCTAAGTATCAAACTGGAATGTAATCAAAACAAAATCTAGGTGAACTAGGTCACTACTGGCGGTGCGTCCTCTACGAGCACCGGGTCCACAGGCATGTCCTGGTCGTAGGCTCCATCTATGCCAAACCCGTAGTAGGTCGGACAATCTGTATCTAAATCCTCTGAAAAACAACGGGGGTTATCCTGTCAGGATATGAGCAAGTACAAACGCCAACAGCAGTTCCATATGAATTGACAAATACTATAAGAGACAATCATAATGAAATACAAGATGGAATATCAAGACTGAAAGTAAAATGGTACAAGAGAACTGGATATCATGTCATGTGTGAGATATAAGATAAAACTGAAATATAAGTAAATGGAAAGTAATCTGCGGTATGATGTAAACAAAAAATAAGTGCCATGAGATATTAGAGCGTTATGTGATCGGCTTGGGTCAAGATCAGGCTGTTCCATTTGACCGGCTATGCACAAGTAGTATAATAATATAGGGATTAGGTTGGCCAAAATGGAAAGCTATGCACAAGTATTATAAGGTCAGGCTACACCCTACATGTGGTGAGGGTGGAGCTAATAAACAAGTAAGTGTAATGATCACATAACCTCTAATAACTCCCCATCCCCGAGTAGTATAATGAATTCAGACATGACAGGTCATGACACGGGATTCGAAGAGCAGGAGGCCAGCCCACTCCCAAATCGGTGTCTATACAAGTACAGGAAACAATATCGAACAATGTACTCATATACTAGGTAAACCGGAAATGATATCTCATGACGAGATTCACGTATACTAGTCCGTGTATCCTCGTGTCGAGAATCAAGTATAACACTACAACTGAATTGGATATAGTAGATATCAAGACAATAAAAACTATCAGAGAATGTACTCGCCTGTCGTCCTGAGCTGAAAAAATCGAAACTACAACCCACTCAAGAGCCACGAACGGTCAACTCGCACAACTGTCTCCTAATACAGAAACAGACATTACCAACATTTTTAGAATAGTCAAGTTAGCTAGAAACGCCTACCCATAAGTCCAATTCTGGATACAGAGGTAAAACGATAATTTCGGGTCAAAATGATATCCGTCGTTAGACCCACTTTACACCGAAAAACGTGCCAGAATCTACGATCTCTAAAGTCATCAAACTATATGTCTACAGGTTCAGTTTGACGAGACGAACCCAACGGTATGTCTAATTTTGGATTCCGGTGGGCTGTGCACAAAATCATCCGTTGAGTGGGATTGTGGGCCCGCCAAAATGGTATCCAGATCAACGGTCTCAGAATCGGACCAAACTTGGCATACAGGACCAAAAAAAATATTTCGAGTCCAATGGCGTAAGTTTCGTCGCAATTTGATGAGTGTGCACAAAGTAATTGACAAATATGCAAAAGATCGATACGGTGAAGTTTTGACGGATACGCATCAAATTCGTCGCGCACACGCGACCAATTTGAATTCTGTCAAAGCCCACACGACCACGAAGTCGATACGCACCTTTCGATGCTTTCGTTTCGTGACCACGTCGCCCGGATTGACGGGACGGACGGCGTATCGGAACATTTTTACTAAAAATCCACTTTTGAAAATCAATTTTTTTTCTCCAACTTCACAAATCAATAACTTTCTGTACAGTGCATGAAATTCAATTCTACAAAAGGGTGTTAAACTCTATAGGTTGTCTACAAGTCTCTTCGAACCGATTTTGAAAATTTGCAACACACTGGTCGCAAATCGGCCACAAATTTAGGATTTCAGGACAGTTTCTAAACCCAGAAAATCGAGTTTTTTCTCGATTTTGGAACTCGTTTTTCGTCGCACATGGTGCGAATCGGTACGAACTATTTGAAAGGAATTAATGGGGTATATGTTGGGATCATACCGGAAAAAATAGATCAAAAATCGATCGAGCGTGCGTGGCGAAACGTCGCTCCGAAGTCGGCTTCGCGGTGCTCGCTGCTGCTGTCAAACACGCGTGTGCATGCACGTGTTCCGGCCACCGATGGCGGCTCCGGCGATCGTGATGGCGACGCTGGGTCGTCGGAAAGGCGGCGGAGGTGTGTCGGCGCTGGGTTTGGTTTAGGGTTTTATGAAAAATCTTCTTTCTATATATGTATATATATATATATATATATATATATATATATATATATATATATATATATATATATATATATATACACATTCGGGTTAAACCGTCGGGTTTAAGGAAGTAAAAAAATAGGGGGACCTCGGATTTAAGCTACTGCTGCTGCTGGTTTTGCGTGGCGCATGTGTGCTTTTGCTTTTTGGTGTTTTTTTTGTTTTAATACTTATTCCTTAAGCTATTGTATATATATATATATATATATATATATATATATATATATATATATATATATATATTTATATTTATATATATATATATATATATATATATATATATATATATATATATATATATATATATATATATATATATATATATATATATATATACATTCGGGTTAAACCGTCGGGTTTAAGGAAGTAAAAAAATAGGGGGACCTCGGATTTAAGCTACTGCTGCTGCTGGTTTTGCGTGGCACATGTGTGCTTTTGCTTTTTGGTGTTTTTTTTGTTTTAATACTTATTCCTTAAGCTATTGTGTATATATATATATATATATATATATATATATATATATATATATATATATATATATATATATATATACACACACACACACATACATACATACATACATACATACATACATACATACATACATACATACATACATACATACATATATAATATATTTACACATATATGTATATATTTATTTATTTAAAATGAACTCATTAATATGAAAATATATATTTATATATATATATATATATCCCATAAATGGAATATTACCTAAATATATATAAATAAAATCAAAATTTATTTATAAACAAAAAATAAATATTTTATTATACAAATATTAAATATATTAAACTTTTATAAATAACAACTCTATCAGTAAAATACTTATTTAAATAATAATATAAAAATACTAACAATAATATTAAAATAATATTAAATAATAATAAAAAAATGTAAATGACCATATTACTCCTATCCAGGAAAAGTAGGGGTGACAAGAACAGTATATGCATCAGAATGTGTGATTTTCTTTCTTACCTCTATAAACACCGTTTTAGTGTAAATTGCGACAAATTTACCTTATATTACGGCCATGCTAGTTTGATTCACAACTGGTGTTGAGAGTTTATCAGTGACATGCTTACTCATCTGGCCGTAACGTAAGGCCGCCAAACCGTAGTCACAATTTTGAAGGGCCTTCCATAGTGGCAGCTTCTCATTCAAAAACCTTTTCAGAAATGCGTTCATAGATTCACATCTATTTGTTGCAGTAGAACCGCCAAAATAATTTCTATGTAGGAATGTGTCCGCTCATCGCTGCCTCGTTCTGTACAATGCAGTGGTCCACTCATTGTTCTCTACAATATAATCTGTTAGCTTCTGCTGCCAACGATTTTCGAATTCTTCGACTGAATAGTACCTGTTTAGAAAACATGGACAGTAACTAAAGTTGTGATATTGTAACAACAACATACTTCAAAGTAAAGTAGCAAGTGTGCGATGTACCTTTTAATCAGAAGACTCAGTTTATTGTGAAAACCCTCTCGGTGTACATGTTTGGCAGCATTGTTTAGGATATGCCATGAGCACGTTCGATGAACTACGCTGGGCATTAAATCCTCAATTACTTTATTCATGGATCTGTAACCATCCGTGAGAACTGTCACTGGTAATTTGCCATTCATACACTCTAGGAATTTTTCTAGAACCCAAGAATATGTCTCTGCAGTCTCATTATGGATCATTGCAAACCCAAACACACAAGTCATCGCATGATTGTTTGTACCCACTAGAACCACCAACGATATTTGACTTCTATTTGTTTTATATGTAGAATCGAATGCTAGTGAATCTCCAAATAATTCGAAATCGAATCGACATGCACCGTCAGCCCAAAAGAGATGGGTCAATCTGGAATCTTCGTCTACCTTGTACGCGTAGAAGAAATCTGGGTCACTGTCCTCCTTCGATTGAAGAAATGTAAGTGTTGTCGTAGCATCAACATCGTATAGTGCTCTACTATCTTGAGCTAGAGCGTTGTATAAATCCTTTCTCGTCCATCCAACCTTATCCCAGCCACCTTTCTTCTGGACAATTAAATTCCATATCTGTCCAGTCCCCATCCCTGATTGCTTCATAAGCTTAATTTCTTCCAACTCTGCGGGTGATATCGTACGATGGGATCTCAAAAAAATTGTTTCATTATCATTCGCCAGGATATGGTTGTGATGTACATGAAATTTTTTGACGAACCACATCTTTGTTTTATCGGTGTACCCAATACAAAAAATTGTTTTACAACCACTTCTGCTTTCACTTCTTGGCTCACGAACCCTGTTAGGAGCTTTCTTGTATTTCTTGTGTCTGAATCCCGTATTCGAACAACACCAACTACGGACCATCACCATCCCAGATTTGTTTTTCTTTACCTCGTTCTTTCTAATACTGAAACCATATGCTTTTGAATATATCCGGTAGAATGTCTCTGCTTCTTCAATAGAGTTGAACTGTAGGCCAACAATATCTTCTTCTAAGAGATGTTTTGGATCTTTGTTAATGTTGGCAGACTTTAATATTTTTTTATCGTCGCTGCATCGAAATCCAATAGAGATTCACCGTCGTCCCTAAGAACAGAATAAAACAAAATAAACATGAGAAATAAATATAAAAATATAATGCATTTCTTAAATCCATTAGAAAGGGTGATGTGTCATATCCCTATTTTGGTAATAGGTATATGATCGTATAGGGGTTATTTTCAAATTTCGTAATTGTTTAAAATTTTATTTATTTTTCGGACTTGTGCTGGCCTTACTTGTTTAGGCTTGACATTTAATTATTGTCTCTATTTAATTGTTGTTAATATTATTTATTTATTATTATTAGAGGTTAACATGGCTAGCTTTTATTAAATTGTTTTTATCACCATTGTTATTATTATTATTATTATTATTGTTATTATTATTATTATCATATAACCTAACCTACCCTTTCCCTCCAAACCTAACCCTCTCTCTCTCTCTCCAGCTCACCCTCTCAGCCGCCCCCTCTCTCTCGTTCTCCTCACTCAGCCTCCTCTCTCTCTCGTCGTCCCCGACCAGCTCCGGCCACCACCGCCACCATCACCCACCAGCACCGCCACCGCCATCAGTCACCACACTCACCCCCAGCCCCCTCTCTCCTCCCTCAACACTCTCCCTCCTCTCTCCCTCGAGCACCCGCTCGCCCCCGCGTCCACCCCGGCCGCCCTCGTCTCGGCCTCCGCCGCAAGCACCACTTCCCACCACCATCATCGTCGCCATCTCCTCCACCACCCACCACCGTAGCTGCCACCGCCACTGACCTCCAGCCCGGCCGCCCATCACCCCGCGACCGCCACCACCATCGTCGGTGTCTTCATCACCTCCGCCACCACCTCCGTCGACGCCAGCACCGCCATCTCCTCCGTAGCCGCTGTCTCCTCCGCCGGAGAGCCGACCGACCCCGGTAAGCTCCTCCGGCCTCCCCTCTCTGTCTCCTCCCCTCCGCCGGAGCCTGGCCGACCTCGACGGCTCTTTTTCTCCATAGATCTGCTCCTCCTCTCCCTTTTCCCTTCTGTCCGGCGAGCCACCGTGCCCTGCCGCGAGCGCCGTGCCAGCCTCGAGCAGCAGGACGGCCTTAGGCCCCGCGCTGCTCGAGCAACGAGCCAGCCTCGGGCTGCGTGCTCCTCGGGCCACGTGCCTCGATGCACGTGCTGCCTCGAGCAGTGTGATACTCGATCCACGTGCGCCACGTTCTGTACGTGCCTCGGTTTGCGTACGCCTCGATTTGTGCGCATTCTTGGTTTCCGTGCACCTTGATCTACGTATTGCCTTGGGCAGCGGGATGCCTCGAGCCCCGTGCTGCCTCGGGCAACGTGCCATCTCGGTTTGCGCACCGTCTCGTTTTTCGTGCCTCGGCCTTTGTGCCTTTTTTGATTTTTGTACCGCATCGATTTGCGTATGCACCTCGATTTGTGTGCCGTATCGATTTACGTGCTCCTTGGACTTTGGGTCATTTCGATTTACGTGCTCGCCTCGATTTGCGTGTCGTGTGATTCGTGTGCCATCTCAATATTCATAATTCCTCGATCCTACGTGCACGTCTCGATTTACGTACACGTTTATGTCTCCTGTTCGTCTCGATATTCGAGTCATCTTGATTCTCGTATGCGTCTCGATATACGTGCGTGTCTCGATTTGCGTGCCCGTATCGGTCCGCGTGCTTCGGTTTCCGTGCCAGAACCCTGTGCTGCTTGCAGGACCCGTACGGTATAGCATCGTGCCATTCTTCGTAAATTGTCATTATTTTATTATTTAATTCTAATGATTGTTTATTGTGTGTTCTGAGGATCTCGATTGGCGTGCTAGCTTGGATCGCGACTGCCGAAGACTTGCTTACCTAGCCGAGCCCTCTAGGCAAGTATCCCTTGCTCATCGGCGGCTCTTGCCATCTCTCCTGGATTTAATTATATTTAATTTATTGTAAAATTGTATAATCATGAGTAGTGTAGCTTAGCAGTAGAACTGCCATAATAACCTTGACTAGCTTGGTCCGATACTGGGATAGACCGTATCGGCCGACTCGGATGGGTCATCCACACCTCTGAGGACACGAGCACGACTCACTTGTACGGATTGTCCCTATGTGCCCCGTGTCCGACTCGCGGTCGGGTAACGGCTCTGGCTAACTTTACTTGCGGCGGTGATTGTGCTTGGGTTAGGGATTTATGGGCATATGTTGTGGTGCGCCCTGCGAGGCGGTTATTTTATTATTATGCATGTTGGCTTGGCGTCCAGTACGCATCGTAGTGCTGCTGGAGGCCGAGACATTAGTGGTCTCGGGTTCGATTGATTTCCAGTACGCATCGTAGTGCTGCTGGAGGCCGAGACTTAGTGTTCTCGGCTATCGACTTGTTCCCAATACGTATCATAGTGCTGCTGGTAGCTGAGACCTAGTATTCTCAGTCTACGATTCCGCGGCGGGTTGCGCCGAGTAGATTTTAGCCCCAACTCGTTGGGAGCTCCTGTCCATAATACAGAGGAGACTCTGCCGGATTCTTCCAAAAATTTTCGATCGGGAATTTGGTTCGAAGGATTGGGCAGAAGCATTCCTTTGGTTTGCTGGACTGGGCTCGTGCCTGTTCACCTTGGTATGGTATACCTGATCCCATTGCTTGCTAGGTAGACTCCAGACTAGATCAGTCGCCTAGCTCCTGATCTGTCTTATCCGTCGGATAGCGTAAGGAGAGCGTTTCCACTCGGGAGACGGTCTGCAACCCTGGTCCTTGTTTGGTTTAAGGGTTGTAGATTTGCTCCAGAGCGGTCCGTGTAATCCTTGCCACTTCCGGCGATATTTATTACCGGACTCTTGTCCCCTGACCTTTCATCCTAGGGGTTGTCCTAGCCTAGTCAGATAGAGCTGACAGTTGTCCTATGTATTGGGAGTTGTGACTTGTGGATATGACTGAGGATTGAGTATTATGGATAATACGATCTCGGGATATTGACTTGGTGGATCTATGTGGATTCTTGGATTTTGGTGATTTTGAATATTTCGTGGAACGAGGAGAATATCGAGGGTATTATTATATGATTTTTACTCGACTTCCCAAACGCCCAAAAACCTGGTACCTTTGTGTATTCCGGTAGTTGGAGAACCTGGTTTGATTGCTGTGTCTTGGTAGTTGAGGGGCTTATTTTCTAGTGCCTTGTGATCATTGACTTGGAGGATTCTTGTGAGTCAGAGGGCCTAGCATTGTTAGGGGGATGAGCTTGGTATTTGGTGGTTGTCTTTATTGACGTGATATTCACTCCATCATGGATGGGAGACCCTTGCTAGATTGATCTGGTGGATGGATCGACTTGATGATTTGAGTTGTAGGTTCCCATGTGTACTTGAGAGACTATTATTGTGGAGATTTTGATCTTGTAACCGACTTGATATCCATGTCACGATTTGGACATGTGACTTCTTGTGACTGATAGGTTTGACCTTGTTCCTGGTATTACACGATGACCTGGACCTGTCTTGATTCTTGATTAGTGGCCCGAAGAGGTGCACTCCTGACTAGCATTCTAGACTTGATAGTAAACCTGGCATGTATACTCTTGATTCTTGATAGTGGCCCGTGGTAGCGCACTCCTGAGTAGTACTCTCGACATGACATGTTTACTCTTGATTGCTGTTGCGACAGCTAGTCCTGACTTGCTCAGCATGACCCCGTCTTGACACCGTGGTTGATTTCTTTTGATTGTGCTTGTATAAGCCACCAGTCCAGTCTTATCTTGCATCATGTCTAGGACATGGATCCCTGAGTACCACGGTCAGGGATCCATAATAAAACTGACAAGGCTAATAACTAGATTAATCATGTAGTTCATGGGGACTTCCCAGTGACCTGTTGCTTGTTTGACCCCGGCCCTATGTATATATATATATATATATATATATATATACTAGGGATTGTTGCTATCCGTCGAGATGAGCGCATTCCCAGCCCTCCGTCGAGTGTGGCACTTCTTTAGGGCACATGTATCTTACTGCAGTATGCCTGCTATATCTATCTTTTTCTTTTGCTGGGGCCATTCGGATAGTAGCAAGCAGGAGCTGGACTTTGAAGTCTCATTGCATCTTGTTAGTAATTAGGCCTGTGATAACCCTAGTTAGCTAATAATAGCAAGCCGTAGGCATTATGTGGCCGCTTGTCCTTCTGTGTTGTTTGGCTTGTTGCCTGCTAGCCAGCTGATATTGATTTCCAGCTGACAATGCAGGTGTTAGTGGATGCTAGGGAGATTGTGATTGTGTTAGCCTCACTATACTTGTGGATTGTTATCGTGCGTTGGTACCGCACGATCCCTTACCTTTATTTACTGTTTTTTTAGATGTTATTCTTGTCATATTTTATCCTGCTGGTTTTCTTCGCCCGTCCTTGAGCCTTCCTTTCTGGTACTTGCTGCGGTTGGCCTGACCAACCCTGGATTGTTCCCAGATTGTCTGAGACCGATCCGGCGGATCTTTCAGACTTGACTTGGAGGGTGTGCTTCAGTTCCAGACCATGCTAAGAACTGTGGGAAGGTATACTTGTCTACATTATTATCCTGTACTGTAGATTCTAGATTTTTATACGAGTATTTCCTGTTTTTCATATGATTATCTCTCTTGATATTGTTTCATTGTGTTTTACCTGTAGATATGAGATCGGATTTAGACCATAGATTGATTGTATGCTAGAATACCCAACCAGACTGGACAGCCGTCATCACCGTATAGCGTATTCGTACCTTATACGGTGTAGCTGGCCGTATACGTCCCCGTATTCCGAAACTGGGGCGTTACATGATACGAAATAACATTTCGTTATTTGCGTTGATGTCGTCGCCGTCGTTATGATGCATTCTTCCATTGTTTTCTTCATCTTGTTCTTTACTGTCTCCTAAGTTAACATCTTCCAAACTTTGCTCATCATCCAAATCATCTGACACTCCTCTTGAAAGGAAGCTTTCTTCATCGACTAAATCTTCCACACGACGATCAGTTTCTCCATGTGACGTCGACATTGAAGAAAATAGAGTGTGTTAGAAACCAGCAGAAGAAACGAAGGACAAGAAACAATACAAGAAGAAAGAGTAATGCTATATTCGTACCTCCAAATTGTCCCTCTAATATATAGCCCTCCCATCTGATGTGGCATGTTAAATAATAGTGTGTGTGTCATCTGACATGACTGATGACATGGCAAATTTTAATCCAAAAAGTTAACTACCCAATTTTCTCCATAATAATTTAACGTTAATATCATTGTTAATTTAATGTTAATATTAATTTATGTTAATATTAATGTTAATGTTAATGTTAATGTTAATATTAATATTATTGTTAATGTTAACGATAATATTAATATTAATGTTAACGTTAATGTTAACATTAACTTTAATGTTAATTTTTATTTTTAGTTTTATTTTAAAAAAAATTTGCCACGTCAGCTGCCAGATCAACATATCAAGTCAGCTGACACGTAAGGATGGACAGTTTGAAAGTGCAATTTGGAGGTACAAAAAGCATTATTCAGGAATAAACAACTTCCAGCAAGGCAACAACACAACCTTTTCGTCTTCCTTGTAACTCCGTCACGTGGCCCTCTTTTGATGGCTCATGAAAAATCTTGACTAATTCTAGGAGCAAGTATAATTTTAAGAAAACAACTTCCAACAACACAACTTTCTCGTCTTCTGGGTACATGTATTATTAAATTGTGTAGCTAATAACGTATGAGGAAGCATGCAACAGCATTCTCCACGTGGCCCTCTTCTGTAGGATAACGCATGAGCAGCATTTAATGCTACGAAACCCTATTGTCTTGTTATGTGTTGTGTATCCTATGTGGCATGAGACAGAAGACAATATCTTGCATAGGCGGCAATTTATTATATTCACAAATGACAATAAGTTTAAAAAGTCATCTCCAATGCAAAAAAATATTGAGAAGACAATACAAAGTAATTTTTTACAACTTCCAAGACAACTTTTACTCTTCTAATGATATGGTATCAGTGTTTATTATTAAATTGTGTAGGATAACGCATACAGAGCATTTAATGCTACGGGATCTGTTGTGTAAGGAACACAACCTGCGAGAGAGAACCCGAGAGAGAGAGAGAGAGAGTGTGTGGGAGATGGGTGTAGGAGCATAAAAAGTTCTTTATTTGACTAATTCAAAAAGAATTGAGGACTTTACGCAGGCAATTCTCTATGAGAGCTATTTTTACGCCAGGCTAGTCTGTACGCTAGCCATCCTCTACGCTGGCTACTTTATGCTGGGAAGCTGTCAGATCATGCATTTAATACAAGTGATAATTACTCTGACATAATGATTTGTTGACAACATGCAACACAGAAGTCGAGAGGATCGGATTTTTACCAAGCTCGATACTTGTCGTATGGTGTGCAAAAAAAGGCTACTTTACGCTCAATAATTACTTCTTTTTACGCATGATAGTTATGTGAGCTTTTACGCTCAAAGCTATTGTGGGCGTAAAGTCTATTTGGGCTAAGTTTTACGCTCAAGGCTATTTTAGCCGCTTTACGCTGAGAAGTTTTAATTGTGTTATTTTTGCGCCAGTTGCTACTTTACGCTCGGAGCATATTTTGTGGACGTTTTTACGCCCGATCCTTCCTGACTAATTTGGAACGTGGTTTATCCACGTGGCTTTCATGCCACATTTATTGAGGAACGTGTATACGTGCTCCCTATTTTTGTTGGAATAATGGGACGCATGTCAACATATTCAGAGGGTGACTTCCATCGTGGGTGACAGTTACCAGCGTACAAAACCCAATTTTGTTGCTTTTTACGCACAATGGGTCAAGTCTATAAATAGACTTATTTTTTTATAACAAAGGCATCAGGAGCAGAGAGACAGGAGAGAATACAGAAATCAGAGCCCAGAGACTTTGATTTTCGAGAGCATTCTCCTTCAACTTTTCTTCCGGAACAGAGTGAAGCAAAGCAGGAAAGCATACGACCTTGCCATCAGTGCCCAAGTGCGTCGATACCTTTCTGGTGACTTAGTTCTTCCGGTTGTTCATCTTCTAGCAGTGATCTTCATCATCATCGTATGGTCCAAGGAACAAAGTGATCGCCTTCAGATCAGACTTCCATAGCAATACTTCCCAGAATAATTTGTACTTCTTGTACTTTTTCTTGTTTTATTTTCAAAGGCCAAATTTTTAGGCATTTTGTTAAGTGAAACAAAATGGCGACTCTGCTGGGGACGACCTTCTCCTCTGACGAGGAGGCAATTGCTCAATATGATGATGTGTCGATCGGATCGACAAAGAAGACTCTGGTTGTACACTTCGACCAGACTGTTTACGAAGAAATGCTCCGAACTGGGGGTGGTACTCGCTGCTCCAATGTTCAAAAATCGAGGAAGGCACGAAAAGTTTGGATTCCCAAATCCAAGGCATCCTCGGATTTCCCTGCTGTCTCGGAAGGCAAAGGAATCCTTCCTACTCTTGTTGTAGAGGCTCCCATCTGTGATAAAGCAGTCTCTACTTCGGTAATACGTCATGGGCATAAAAATCAGTCTCCCGTTGGTAACGTGGCAGACCCTCAGGTTTTTCGCTCTGGGTGTAAAAATCAAGTTGTACGCCCCGCGCGTAAGAACAAGTCTCCCGTCTGTGACGTGGTAGACTCCAAAGCTGTACGCCTCGCGCGTAAGAACAATCTCCCGTCTGTGACATGGTAGACTCCAAAGCTGTACGCCCCGCGCGTAAGAACAAGTCTCCCGTCTGTGACGCGGTAGACACACAAAATTTACGCTCCACGCATAAAGGAAAATCTCCCGTTTATAACGTGGTAGATACTCATGTTTTGCGCTCTGTGTGTAAAGGTAAATCTCATGTCTGTGACAGTGTAGATAAAATTCACAATGTTGTTTTTGCATCTAAAGTGAATGTACCTGCACGCATGAAGCATAAAAACATAGTTGGTAAAACCCTATTTTCAACCAACAACCTTCTTATACTGCTGTACGCAAGGTACCAAACCTTCAAATTACACGCAATGAAGATGGAGTCCTTTGTGCTCAAAAATCTCAGGATTTACGCACGCAACTCCAAGCGCGTAAAATGTAAAGTTCGGTTCTGCGAATGCAGCTAGTAATCTTCTTTATACACAAGGGACTAAACATTTTTCAATCCCAAATGTAATAAAGAAGACTACTCCCTCTACTCCTTCTGATTTACGTGAGTTGCTAATGCAAAAGCGTAAAAATAGACAATCTCTTGTGACACTCCCCCAGAAAATTACCATTGTGAGTGTCACCAGATTGTAATCAAATGTTGTTGTTCGGATTCTAAACGGTCAGTTTTTGATCGGTTAAGCTTCAATGTGCCTCAACAGCAAGCTGTTGACCGAGAACATGAGTTGTCATATGCGTCAGTCAACATGGCATCTCATACCAACAGAGGACGACGTCCAAGACGCAACACATCTCCGACTCTAGGTCAACAACAATTCAACAGACTTATTGATTCCTTTGAAGGAGTATATCAAAATACTCGATCAAGAAGGCAATGACAGTTGTAAACTTCTGATTCAGAAGCTGGGGGTACTCAATCTTTTGAGTCCAAAACGGATAGTGTCGATTCATACCTCTATACCAATCCTTCTATATCTTCAAGAGAGGTTGAATCCTACGCTATTGGAGATAAACCAGAGACGTCATCTGCTAATACAGAACAACGTCTCACTGCCGTTGAGTAATCATTAAAGGACATGCTTACTATGATGCAAAGCATGCACCAGATAATAATGACTCAGCAAACTGCTCAGCCGGCAGTAGCAACACCGGTACAAGTTGCAGTACAAACTCAAGATAGTCAAGGGATTGACATACCCTTGAATAATCAAGAGCCTGCTGTTAACCAAAATTTTGCATCTCCAGATCCCATCATTCCAGAAGATGTACCACCTCCAGTGGGGGTCACGGTACATCCAACAACTATTCAATCAAACGTGCTTCCTCAAACCAGTGAAGCCATTCAAGCAGTACGTGAGCTCAAAGCACAGTTTGAAGTTTTGAAGCACAAGGATCAGCTCCAGAGGTTAGGGATTAAGCAACCTTATCCTCCTCATTGGAATGATGTACCCTTTCTACCGAAATTCAAGCCACAATCAATGGTATTGTTTGATGGAAAGGCTTCTCCTAGTCAGTATATCAATTACTTTGATATTATGACTGTGTATCTGCAGAAAGATGATGCCCTTCTCACTCGAGTGTTCATCGGATGCTTGACGGGTTCAGCTTATGACTGGTATCGTAGTTTACCCGACAATTACATTTCATCTTTTGATGAATTTAAAGCAATGTTTCTCTCTCGTTTCTATGAAGGGGGCATGGAAATGAACATGTCCTCCCTAATAGAAATCAAACAAAAGGAGAAGGAAGATACTCGGACGTTCATCGAACGTTTCCGACAGGCGACTCTAAAGATGCCTCCTGGTATGCCGGATTCAGCGTTGATTGATACATGCAAGATGAATCTGCAACCATCCATTGCTGTCTTCACGGGTTCCCAATTCACAGATTGGGCCTCGTTTATTATGGCAGCAGTTTCTGCCGAGACCAATGGTAGGTTGGCTCGTGAACATGGGATGATTTTTGCCACAGAGGATAAAGGAAAGAAAGGCTCTTCTGGTAATAATTCCGGTAATCGTAATGGGAAGGGTGAGGATACCCTCATGGTTAATCTTTCCAAGAACAAAATGACGTCGAATAATCAGGAGTCTTCTAAGCCAAAAGAAGAATACTCTTTTGACGAAAGTGATATCCCAGGAATATTTTAATGTCTAGTAAAAAGTGGCAAACTCCAGATTCCAAAGCCAAAAAGGCCTAATAAAGTGAATCTGACTGACAATCCCAAGTATTGTATCTGTCACAGATACATAAATCATCCCACCAGGGCTTGTTATGTTCTAAAGAAGAAAATCCAAGAGCTGATCAATGCCAATGCCATTGCTTTAACTAACGATGAGCATACGGTCACAACCAATATGGTTTCTCTTCAATTCGAAGATTTTCCTCCTCAACAAGTCCCAGATGGGATTGTCCCAATTCCGAAGGCGACGATGAAGATAGTGAATATCCCGCCTGTCAGAGAGGAAAATGAAGGATTGTTGCCTCTCATATTAAAGAATGGTGAAATTATGTGGGTACATCCCGACTTAGTACCTAAAATGGAAGATGAAGGTAAAACTTCAAAATCCAAGAAAGGTAAAAAAGTCAAAACCTGCAACATGATTTTTCATGTTATTCCAGATCCTGATGATTTGGATCATCTATGGGATGGCATTCCTTTGGAAGATAGACTGAGAGGTTTGAACATATGCCCTCCAAGTCTAGCTCCTCCTACTAAACTCATACTTACTCATCAGCAGTGGCTAGCTATGAATAGTGTTCCTTTATACAGGGTACAACAAGTTTTCGCTGCTTATGAAAAAGCTTCTACAGGGATTTTTCTTTGTATCCCAAATTCTTCTCCTCCCGTAGCTACAAAGGCTTCTATTCCTCATTCTCCTGTAGTTACAGAGATCTCTTCTCCTTCTTCTGTTGAAATACCTGTTAAATGTCCGCTGTCCATTCATTTATACAGTCAGCAATCAGTCCTTCTCATGAAGAAGATGGGCTATGACTTTCAGAAGGCGGAAGGATTGAACTATGATAAAGGAATGCAAATTCCTTTAAAGATTCAAAGTCAAAATCCACTGTTGGATTGGGTTCTGAGCTTCCTCGAAAGAAAAAGGCCAAGGGAAAGAAGATTAAATCCTGAAATATGGTACTTCCTTCTCCTGAGTCTGAGGAAGAAATCTTTGCTGGTACGAGATCTAGAAAAGAGTACCACAAGGATTATGAGGGATCTTCCAAAGAAGCAGAAGATATAGTGGAAACACTACTAGCTCAACCTTCTTCTGTTCCTGCTAAACCATCTGTGGTTGAGAAGGGGAAACAGAAAGCAGTACGCTTTGACGTCCCGTTGAAGTCTGCTTCCAGTCAAGAGGTGATGATGAAGCCCTACAAATTTGATATTCTAGCCCAGTTAGCTAATACTCCGGCTAGACTCTCTATCTTCGAGTTGCTTCGCCTTTCTAGAAAAAGTAGAAAGACTTTGAGTGAAGCTTTGCTTCAAGCAGATTCATGCTTAGCTCAACTCAAGGGTCCTGATAATACACCAGTTTCGTGTCCACAATGTCATAGTGTGATGGAGGCAATTCTTAATATTACCTTCACACAAGAAGACATGATGTTAAAGCATAACAAGCATGACAGGCCTCTGTGCTACACTGGGTATATTGGATCCACTGAAATTGACAGGATTTACATTGATCCTGGGTCTTTAATTAGCACAATTCTTCAGAGTATGCTAAGACCTTTGAGGATTCCTACTAGTGATACACTAGTACCACAATAGCTGGTTTCAACTCTGGTAAGAGTAAACCACTGGGGAAGATTCGTCTAAAGATTCAGATTGGTGATCTTCGAACTATGGCTACTTTCTATGTTATTAACTCCGACGTATCCTATAACATCCTTCTCGGGTGACCGTGGATACATGAGCATAACATTGTGCCTTCAACTCTCCACTAATGCTTCAAGTACGTGGATTCGCAAGGAGTTGTGAAGACTGAATTTGCTGATATCAATCCCTTCAAGGGTGTTGAAGCCTATTTTTCGGACTCAATACTCTACAAACAAGAGCATGTAAGGAAATATCAGATGTAGCTGAAGATCAATCACCTGTTGAAGATCAGTCTGTCAATGAAGATCCTCCAGAAGAGCAACCTTTGAAGATCAAGGTCAAAGGTCGAATCCAATCCCAACCTGTTAGTGATAAACCTCTGATGATCAAGGTCAAAGGAAGAACTCTAGCTTCATCTGAGGAATCAATGAGTATTCCTGTCAGGAGCCAAGTCCAACCCCTTATGATCAAAGTCAAGGGACGGACTTCTCGTACGAATGATCCAGAACCATCATTGGTCATCAACCTTGACAAGTCTACGCAGAAGACGGATGATGGTCCGTTAATGATCAATCCGAAGCGTAGTAGTCAAATTATAAATGATGTAAATATTAATCATTCTGTACTTTCCGATATCAATGAAGATTTCCTTTTTGAGTATATGGCTGTCAAATTTGTTGAAAGAATGACTGTATCTCTTGTTGATCAAAGTCATCAATATAAAGATGACATAGAGGAAACTTTATACATTGGCTATAAGAAAAATTCTTTTCCTCCACATGTCGATGTTGGACCTTATGCTCAAAGATTCTTAACATCTTTTTCTTATCTTCTTTCTGTAGCCGCTTCATCGCAAGCTTGTGTAACTTTTAGACGTCACGAAGGATCTTATTTCGTGATTCCGTCTGATAAGAAAAACAAGCACCAAATTGTGTTTGGCCTGGCTAGAAATATCCCTATTGTTCAGACGGATAATCTTAGAGATAAAGATAAAGATAAAGGAAGAATCTGAATTGACAAATATAGTCAACAATCTCTCATGATTATCCAGAATATGGGATATGACTTGAAGACTATGCAAGGTCTCAATCAAGGTAAGGGTAGACGATTACCATTATGTGGTGATCCGTTTTACTAGAAAACTTGTCATGGGTTAGGATATGATCTGTCCCACATGTTTAATGATGATATACAAGAAGAATTCTCTTCTAGTTCTTCACAATCCTCAGAATTCGAAGAAATCCATTTCATCGAATCTGAATATGCTAAAGAGGACTATTACGATGAATCTGAATGTGTATTCTCAGTCAACATGGTTCAAACTGATGAGGAATCTGAATCATTTGAAAATGACCCTTGGACTCAACAGATGGATACCCAAAGGGAACTTCATTTTGAACAACAACAACCACCTACAGAGGATAAAATTCTCCAGATTGATGTTGGAGACGGAACTACATCCAAGCCAATATTCATCAGTAAAAACCTTTCCGAAGATGAAAAGGAAGAGTTGATAAAACTGATTAAAGAATATATTGATATCTTTGCATGGAGTTATGAGAATATGCTGGGTCTAGATCCTAAAGTTGCTACTCATAAACTCAATATTCTTCCTAATGCCAAGCCTGTGAAACAACGGCAACGACATTTTCGACCAGACATGATGGATGCAATCGAAGCAGAAGTCAAAAAGTTGATTACATGTGGCTTTGTTCGTGAAGAACAACACCCAGACTGGGTTGCCAATATTCTTCCTGTTATGAAGAAGAACGAAAAAGTCCGAGTTTGCATAGATTTTCGAGATCTTAATACAGCTTGTCCAAAGGATGAATTTCTACTTCCAATTAATGATGTCATGATAGACAATACATACGATTTCGAATGCATGTCTTTCATGGACGGATTCTCAGGATACAATCAGATCAAGATGCATCCAGAAGATGAGAAGCATACTGCTTTTCGAACACCCCTTGGGGTTTACTGCTATACGGTTATGCCATTTGGTCTCAAAAATGTCGGTGCCACGTATCAACGGGCTATGAGTAACATCTTTCAGGAACATCTACGCAAGACAGTAAAATATTATGTAGATGACAATGCTGTCAAAAGTCGATCAAAAGATGATCATATTCAAGACTTGAAGACAGTATTTGAATTGATGCGTCGTCATCAATTGAAAATAAATCCTACTAAGTCTTTCTTAGGGGTTTCCAGTGGCAAGTTTTTGGGATTTGTCATCACTTCTCAGGGTATTCATGTTGATCCTGATAAAATCAAAACAATTCTTGAAATACGTCCTCCACGCAATCTAAAGGAACTCTGAGGCTTTCAAGGTCACATTGCTTATATCAGGAGATTTATATCCAATCTCTCGGAGAGATGTCAACCTTTCTCCCGTTTATTAAAGAAAGGTGTATCCTTTGTTTGGGATAAAGCATGTCAGAAAGCTTTCAATGACATCAAGCAATATCTTACAAATCTACCTGTTCTGGTACCACCAGTGGTAGGAATACCATTTTTGCTATATGTTCGAGCCTTAGATCATTCACTTGGTGCTCTTCTTGTACAGAAAAGTGATATGGGTCTTGAACAAGCAATTTATTATCTCAGTCGAATGATGGTCGGAGCTGAACACATGTATACTCCTGTAGAAAAGGAATGTTTGGCTTTAGTTTTCGCTGTCCAAAAGATACGACATTATGTGACAGGACAGACTATCCATGTCATCTCCAGAATAAATCCTATTCGGGTGCTGATGAGAAAACCAAGCATTCTTAACTCCAGGTTAGCTACTTGGGCGATGTTGCTCACTCCTTATGACATGGTCTATGTACCTCAAAAATCAGAGAAGGGTCAAGCATTAGCTAATTTCTTAGCAGCTCACCCTATACCTGAGACATCAAAGATATATAAAGATATTCCATATAAAGTTGTGGATTGCAACATGACTTTGAGAAATGATATTTGGCAGTTATACTTTGATGGAGCATCACGAGTTGGACCTAAAGGCAATATTGTCTCTGGGGTGGGAATAGTCTTGGTTTCTCTTGACAAAATGGTCATATATCGTACTTATTCTCTCAATGAGCCATGCTCCAACAATGTGGCAGAATATAACGCTCTGTTGATTGGTATCCAAGTAGTAAAACAGTTGGACATCGAATTCCTAGAAGCTTATGGAGATTCTTAACTGATTGTTAATCAAGTTAGAGGGACTTATGAAGTCAGAAATCCTGATCTCATCCCTTATCATCAAGTGGTAATCGAGTTGGTCCTTTCATTCAAAGGATTCTTCATCGAATTCGTACTACGTTCTCAGAATGTGGAAGCTGATGCTCTTGCTAGTCTAGCTGCAGACTTAGCTGTTCCAATTCGAAGACAAAATACAATCACATTGTTGGACCGAGACTTATTCTATGTCAAGAATAATCTGTATATTGAACAGAGTTATATTACAGAGTCAAGTTCCCAGCAGAGGGATTGAAGAAGTCCATTCATTGATTATGTGGTTCATAGGATTTTACCTGAAGATCCAAAAGAAGCTGCATCAATCAAGAGACGATCATTTCGGTTTTATTATGATTCGTCTTTACATATGCTATATCGTCGTTCATATGATGGACTTTTGCTGCGCTGTCTCTCAAAAAGTGAAGCTAAATAAACACTTCGCGAAGCTCATGATGGTGTTTGTGGTGCTCATCAACCAGGTCCAAAATTACAAGACCGCATTCGAAGAATAGGATATTATTGGCCGTCCATGATAGCAGATGCTGTAGATTATGCCAGACGATGTAAAGTATGTCAGATTCATGCTGATTTTATTCATCAACCGTCTGAATTCTTGCATCCTACGATAGATTCTTGACCCTTCGAAGCTTGGGGCATGGACATTATTGGTCTGATTAATCCTCCTTCGGTCAAGGGACATCGGTTTATATTGGCTATAACCGATTAGTTTTCTAAATGGGCGAAAGCGGTTCCTCTTGTTAAAGTGAAAACATCTAATGTGATTAGCTTCATCAAACACCATGTCATTTATCGTTTCGGGATTCCTCGACGGATAATTCATGACAATGGACCACAGTTTGCCAGTCAGGCATTTTATCGGTTTTGTAATAAGAATCGAATTCAAAATCTGGCTTCTACGGCTTATAATCCAGCTGCTAATGGTTTAGCCGAAGCTTTCAACAAGACGATCATCAAACTTCTCAAAAAGTTCGTCTCTTCTAATAAACGTGATTGGAATGAGAAACTTGGAGAATGTTTATGGGCTTATCGAACGACAGTCCAAACTCCTACTGAGTTTACACCATTTTTACTGGTCTACGGATGTGAGGCTTTTCTTTCACTGGAAATCCAGATTCCATCTCTTCGAATAGCCATTGCTAATGAGCTAACCACAGAGAACAATGATCGCTTACGACTCCAAGAAGTTGAAGGATTGGACAAGAAGCGTCTTCAAGCTCAACAGTATATTGAACTATATCAAGCCCGTATATCTCGAACTCTCAATCGTAAAGTTAAAGAGAGGGTATTCAAAGTCGGTGAACTAGTATTAGCTGTTCGAAGACCGATGGTGATGACTCATAAGAGCAAAGGGAAATTCTAAGCAAAATGGGAAGGCCCTTATGTTATTGAGACAGTTTTTTCCAACGGTACCTATCGGTTATCTAAGCCCAATGGAGATTTACTAATGATGCCGATCAATGGCAAATTTCTTAAGAAATACTATGTATAAAAAAAACACACAGAATGAAAATAAAATCTTTTTTTTATTCTTGTTCAGAACAAAGGATTAAGGAAGATGACCACTGCCTTCCTTATTGAATACATAGTCAGCCAATGCATCGAAGACATCATTTTCTGAGTTCACAAAAAACTTGCAGGCAGCCATCCTCAGCGCTTCTTCTTCAGGAGTTTTTTCCAGCATTTTTTTATTCTCTGTTCAACGGGGCACGTTTCAATGACGTCATCAACCTTCATGGTGACTTCGGTCTTTTGCAGCACGTCCTTGGAAGACATTTCCGATAGAAGAGTGGAAACAAGGATGAAACTTTACAAAAAGTTATCACCTATTTATAGGAGAGATCTATTAATGAACCGGTCTTGGAAATTGAAACAACCTTTTTTCCCGAAAGGACCTATCCATTCATTATATCAGATTCATCCATTTAATTATGGAATTGAATTAATCTGTCTTTTCCCAAAAGAAACGTTGGTTCATTCATTCTTTCATCGATATTGGCATGACATCTGTCTTCTTTTCCAGCTACCAATGTTTGGTTAAGCTGGTTACTTGTCTCTTCGGAGAGAAATTTTAATCTTTTATCTTACCAGTTGGTATAAAAAATAGATTTATTATTTATCACGTTCTTATGACCTCTGAATAAATATTAAATCTACTTCTTTTCCTATCTATCATGGCCATTTGGCATCTGAATAGATATCAATCTATTTTTTTTGAGTTGTTACGATCTATCATGTCCATATTACCTCTGATAGTATTGTATACTCTGAAACAGAAAACGAGATTTCATTTATGTCTATATTACCTCTGGATAGATACAAATTATTGAGTATAGAAGACTTGTCATTTCCATTCTCACTTTTACATTTCTTAGACTTTCTTACAAATCATAATAGAAATCTATTACATCTTGGATTTTTATTCTATACGACAACGATGACCTAATGGAGATCTATTACTTCTTTGGATCTTCTTCATCGGATTCGTTGTTGGTGGCAATTCCTTGCTGTCTGAGCCTCAATGGCGACAAGAGCAGTAGGAATTAACTCTGGTCTTCTCTCTCAGACGAGAGAAGAACCCCAGAGTATGGCAGCCCGAAGACGCGTTGCTGCCAATACAACTGGTGGTAAAATGACGGCCCTTCAGAAGAGATAGGAATGTATCCAGCATTGGGATACGATTCCTAGTTCTGCCGTGAAAGGAACTCTACTACCCAATTTTTTGGGTAAGAGTTGACTCCACCATCCAACTCTCCGTGTATAAAGACTCTTCCTACCATCTGAGGAAGACCCTTCTATCCCACGAAGAGTTCTGAGTTGTCTGATTTACGCGTCAAAAATGCATGAGCTCCCTGATGTTTGTGTCAGAAGAATGTTCCCCACAACATCTATATCGCCAATGCCAGTTCTGGAAAAGTTCTTTAACCAAGCTTCTACAGAAAACAGCGCAAAAAGAGAAACGTGTTATCATTATCAGGCACAAATTGGCCCATCAAAGACGGGCATATTTTGTTTTGTTAGAGACAGATGCTCGCACACTTTGTTTAGACAAATATTTGTCTTTAACAGGCGCACCTTATTTATCAAGGAGTTTTGCGCTCATTATCTATCAAGGGATTGCGCTCATTTTTCAAGCGCACCTTATCTATTAAGTATTTACGCTCATTTTTAGCAGACGCACCTTATCTATCAAAGATAGGCGTTTGTTTTCAACAAAAGCTCAAAGGCAGCCGATTTCGCACCTTGTTTAAATTAAAGAAGAGCACACCCTACCCCTTTTATGTGAATCAAATACCTATTTTGGTGAAATGTAATGCACATAATAATGGATGAATGATGATTATACACAGAAAAGTTACTGTTTCACGATGGGCTTACCATCAAGATCAGATAGTTCGGCCTTAAGAATTGTTGAATCAATGTCTGGCGACATGACGCATAGGGGAACTACATTAGAAAGCATCGCCATTATCAATCTCTTGTTAAAGAATGGAATCTTGCAAAAAAGCTATCTTCGGAGAAGAAAAAGAATAAAGGAATGAGAATGCATTCTTTAACTCAGCTATTTATAAAGATTCAAATGAGCAGATGGTGTAAGTCTATTTTGGGAAAGATCCTAATAAGAGGCATTCATGACCCTAGAACAGTTGCCACGTGTTATTTTGTTTCTCTTGGGAATGAGCGAACATGGAAACAGTCAAAGGTGTAGAATGATCATATATCAATGCATCACAAGAATAAAGGTGGAAATAACACCAGGATTTTATTTGATAAAGAGTAGGCCCCTACAGATAAGTTGAGTGTCATAATACATAGATGACACTCTTACACAAAACATTATTTCTTCTTCTCTCCTTCGTTCGGCTGACGAAGGGAGGCGCCTAACTCATGTACATTGTGGATTCCAGAACGACGCATTAAATTGAGGAATGCTTCATCATCACCTGATCCTTCGTAGGCAGTTGAGGGACCACCATTTATACGATCGAAGATTGCTGGAGTCAGTCCAAAACACTCCATAAAGTTGGCGCTCGCAACGATTGATCGACCTCTGCCTCTAGATCAAGCTTTGAGCCTTGAGCCTTTTCCTTGTCAGCCTCTATTTCTTTTTTCGGTGCCATGACAATATGAAGATGAGAAGTGAGAATGAAAAGCTTTTTCTTATATATACAATCAATCAACCCTTCATATTCCCTATGGAAAATTGAACATTATCAATGCAACTCGGGGAGACGAAGAGACGTTCGAATGTTTCGAGAAGAAAATTTATTATGACGGTGAGTATTGACCGGCACCATTTCTTGACTTTTCATATTCAAAGTATTTCGAAATTTTTGAAGTCTTTTCAAATTCCGAAAACTTTGAAGGGGGTCTTGTAGGAGCGTAAGAAGTTCTTTATTTGATTAATTCAAAAAGAATTGAGGACTTTACGCAGGCAATTCTCTATGAGAGCTATTTTTACGCCAGGCTAGTCTGTACGCTAGCCATCCTCTACGCTGGCTACTTTACGCTGGAAAGCTGTCAGATCATGCATTTAATACAAGTGATAATTACTCTGACATAATGATTTGCTGACAACATGCAACACAGAAGTCGAGAGGATCGAATTTTTACCAAGCTCGATACTTGTCGTATGGTGTGCAAAAAAGGCTACTTTACGCTCAATAATTACTTCTTTTTACGCACGATAGTTATGTGAGCTTTTACGCTCAAAGCTATTATGGACGTAAAGTCTATTTGGGCTAAGTTTTACGCTCAAGGCTATTTTAGCCGCTTTACGCTGAGAAGTTTTAATTGTGTTGTTTTTACGCCAGTTGCTACTTTACGCTCGGAGCATATTTTGTGGACGTTTTTACGCCCGATCCTTCCTGACTACTTTGGAACGTGGTTTATCCACGTGGCTTTCATGCCACATTTATTGAGGAACGTGTATACGTGCTCCCTATTTTTGTTGGAATAATGGGACGCGTGTCAACATATTCAGAGGGTGACTTCCATCGTGGGTGACAGTTACCAGCGTACAAAACCCAATTTTGTTGCTTTTTACGCACAATAGGTCAAGTCTATAAATAGACTTATTTTTTTATAACAAAGGCATCAGGAGCAGAGAGACATGAGAGAATACAGAAATCAGAGCCCAGAGACTTAATTTTCGAGAGCATTCTCCTTCAACTTTTCTTCCAGAACAGAGTGAATCAAAGCATGAAAGCATTCGACCTCGCCATCAGTGCCCAAGTGCGTCGATACCTTTCTGGTGACTTAGTTCTTCCGGTTGTTCATCTTCTAGCAGTGATCTTTATCATCATCGTATGGTCCAAGGAACAAAGTGATCGCCTTCAGATCAGACTTTCATAGTAATACTTCCCAGAACAATTTGTACTTCTTGTACTTTTTCTCGTTTTATTTTCAAAGGCCAAATTTTTAGGCATTTTGTTAAGTGAAACAATGGGATAAAGAGGAAGGATCGAGCTCGACTAGATTTTAAACTTAAAATTCAATCTTTGGTTTTTGTTACTAATAATTAGTTCGCACGTACGAGTTTAGACGAACACTAACTGAGCCCCGAGCAACGTGACATCAGCTAGCTAGGTTTCTAATACCGTCATATTCCTATTAATTTAAAATTTACAATATTATTGAAACTAATATATATTAATACTATAATTTAAAATAGTTTTTGATTTAACATTAACTTCAAACTAGTTAAAGTTAAAATTGCATTTTTTATTTAAAATGTAATTGGAACTACAATTAATATTAACATTCGCTTGTCCCGTAGTTTAAGTCGTATTTCACTGCTTCTTGCTTACGTCTATGCACCCAAAGAACTGGATTGTTCAAGTCGAACGCGTGCACAGCACGTTCCCTCGATGCAAGGCTTGACGTAGCCCTTGCTTGTCAAGTTGTTGCACGAACACATTAGAAAAGAGTTTTATTGGGCTATCGAAGTATAGCAAGCACCGTCCCGTGTCACGTGCAATTGTTAAGCAGTGAAAGGGTGTGAAGGACACTGGCAATGTCAAGCCATCACGGACTATAGCTGGGTTAGACGACGACCCTTTTGCGGCGAGCCGAATCGGTCCCTTGGCCTAGGAATGGATTGGTTGAAGGAGCAATACACAAGAATAGACTGCCATATTGGCAGGATTATTTTTGGCATTCCCGGTGAGGTCGAGTTTTTATTTTCTGGTGATGCAGAGTTTTCACCATCGACTTGATTCCAGGGACGGCACCAGGATCGGAGAGAGTCTACAGGATGGCACCTTTAAAGTTGGAAATCTTGTACAAGATGATTGAAGAACTCAGAACCAAAGGATTCATTCGTGCTAGTGGATCGCCTTGGGGAGCACCGATGCTTCTCGTAAAGAAGAAGGATGGTACGTCAAGATTATGTGTTGATTATCGTACATTGATGACCTATTTGATCAGCTCAAGGGAGCGGCTGTATTCTCGAATATTGACTTGCGGTCATGAGTGTAACATCAGATCAGAGTCAGAGAGCAAGTCATCCCGAAGACATCATTCAGATCGAGGTATGGACATTAGGATTTTCTTGTTATGCCATTTGGAGCAACCAGTGTGCCAGCCGTATTCATGGACCCCTTGAATCGTATCTTCATGCACTATTTGGATCAGTTTGTGATAGTGTTCATAGACGAAATCTTAGTCTATAGTTACAGTACTCCGTCCCTACATCGTGTCCCGTGCTTCGTCCACGGGGTGCGCGAGAAAGGAACACTGTCGCTATCGATTCGGTCGGGACCGAAAGGTCGGGATCGATTGACTCGATCGAACGGGAACGGTTGAATTAAGATCCATTCTTTCGCCTGAAGTAAACTCAAGGTGAGTGGCTGACCCTTCTCTTCTCGACCCCCTTCCTAGGTAAATCGAAAATGTTGTTGCGAATGAAAGGATAAATGCAAGGGCACAAACACGGGAAATGGATTAAGTTTTCAAAGATAATGTAGGCTATGTCTTAATAACTTAAAGGAAAATATGTCTTCGCACGGTTATGGACAACTTGTCGACAAGGCGGTAGTTTTCTCGAGCAGCAACCCGGGGCTACAGGACCGTTTCGGCCTAGGAGGAAACAGGGTATAGTCGTGCATAAGGTTTCAGCACAGGTTAAGCGGGGACTTGCAACGGAGCTACCTACTTGCGTTGAAAGGACCCCGATTAACAAAGCTATACGTCCAGGATGGCTTGTGATGCCAGTGACGTCGAAGAGGGACGAGGGGAAGGAGGTCAGCCACTCGCCTTAGACTTGCTTCAAGCGAGCGACTGGTTGGCTGCGCTGACGTCGCCTACGCGATCACCTGTAACCCGCTGAATATGGGACTTGGTTCCAGAGAAGCCATTCCATAACGTGGAATGGATCTTAATTCAACCGTTCCCATTCGATCGACCCAGCCGATTTCGACCTATCGGTCCCAACCGAATCGGTAGCGATATTGTTCCTTTCTCGCGCACCCTATCACGACCCGCACCCGGAGTAAGGGCATGAGTGCGTGACAGCGTCCCAGCCTACACCGCAGAAACGACGTAGAACGCTGTCTAGTTCTACTATCTAACAACAATTATAATGTCAGTAAGTTTGGGATCCTTCGGATATTAGGCTAGCAACCCGTATCGAAGCGATTATAGTCTTACACATAAAGATGTCAAAGATGCATTACGGTGCGAAACACCGTGACCTTCATATAGATAGGGCCGGTAGGCTGAGATTAGCGCTGGGTGCAGGCGCCGGACCTGCCACCCTTATGCATATGTTTAAGTTTACGGTTGGTTGGTTGAGTGAAATGATATGATCTCTTATGTAAAGTTCTAACCTTGCAGGCTAGGCGAAATGGGACATAGATGAGCATGATCACTATGTTTATGTTAAGATTATGTCTAACTGTATCTGCCGCAGGGACACGGTAGTGGACAAGTTCAGGATATGTTCGGCTCGAGACGGGGCTCGGCTTGGACGTGGCGAGGCATGGAGTCCTTAGCGTTCAAGAGGAGCTACCGTATTGGCGTTCGGACTTGCGACATGGAGATGTTCAGCCGAAGACTACTTGTTGGCTATAAAGAGGTATAATGTATGGAACAATGTACTCCTTTGTGAGCTAGAGAGATCATGACTGTTGTAGCCAATTGACATGTTAAGTTGGGCTATTCAGAGCCATTGTAACCTTCAGTTCATTATCAATAAAAGGGATTCTTGTTGTATACTACGTTTTCCTTCCGCTGCTTATGTTATCAATTTGAGCTATAAATACTATTGTGAATCTGTTATCTTGCGTTGCACGAGCGCAACTCCAGGTTCGTACGGCATCACGCCCCAGCGAGGACGATGATTCGGGTAAAAACTTGATAATGATGAAAACGGTAACTCGGTCGACAATCGTAAGTATCGAGGTATGATCGAGAAAATTTAATAGTAGCATTAATATTAAATCTACATTGGCTTTTCTGTTAATTTAAAATTTATAATATATTTAAAACTAATATTACGAAAATGCTATTTTCTTCCAAAAAATTTGGGTGATACCATCTTCCATTATGTGACATATGACATAGTTGCTAACATGACAGCTGACATGGCAAAATTTAACAATAAAATTAATATTAAAATTAACATTAATAGTAAATAAATAATTTAATATTAAATTAACATTAATTAATATTAATATTAACATTAATATTAATATTAATATTAACATTAACATTAGCATTAGCATTAGCATTAACATTAACATTAATATTAATATTAATATTGACATTAACATTAACATTAACATTAAAAAAATTAGATAATTAATTTTTGGGGTTAAAATTTGCCATGTCAGCTGTTATGTCATCTGCCATGTCAGATGCCACATAATGGGAGATGGCATCACCCAAATATGTTGGGAGCCTAAACGACTAATTGCTAATATTAATACAGTGGTATTACCGTTATTTCCTGTAACACCCAGTTTTTCACAAGAGGGTAATTTTAAAATTTTGTAATTATAATTATTATTTAATGATATTTATTTCATGTTATGATTTTTAGTGATTTTTAATTATTTTTAAACTATTTAAATTCATGACTTATGATTTGGTGTCTTACTAGTGTTTATTTCCAGACTGAGAGGTATTTTAGTCATTTTTGTAATTTTAAGAATTATTTGGGATTATTAATTATTATTTAGATTTAATAGAATTTATTTGAATTTATGAGAATTTTTAGGAATTATTTTGGATTTGTTTGGACTAGGTTGACTTTGACTAGTTTTGACCCTTGTAGACCAACCTAGGAGCTAACCCTAGTTAGTATGGACTTGGTTAGGATATATGACTCTAGTCTAACCTAGTCTAATCTTTGTTTTGGTCATTAGAACCTAATTAGCAATAGAAATTAGGACATAAGTCATGGCTTATGATTTGGAGCTATTAATAAAACAACTTAGCCATAGCCTATGTAACTTGGCCCAAAGCCCAAACAATAACAAAACCCTAAGCCCTAGACATTATTGGCCAGCCACCATATCCTCCTTGGGAACACCACCCTACTTATACTCTCCTATTTTTAGGGTTGCCTCCTTCTTAGGAAAGCTCAAGTTAGAAAAACAAGGTTTGTTCCTATTCAATAAATTCCTAAAATTCCATTCCTCTTCCTTTTCCATTCAAATCTTTTCTATTAGATCCTAATCTATCTATTCTTGCTGTCATTAAGGTTCCATTTCAGTTTGTGGTGATTTTGGTGGATTGGGACATCAAGAGGAGAGCATTTGAATAGGGGATTTTTCTTGAAGGTTCAAGCTTAGGTAACTCCCTCAAATTTCCATGAAATTTTGATTTGTCTTCATCATTAGGAAGCCCTAGGGGTCCCCTAAGTGTATGCATTGGTGTCGTGTCAGGTTTCATGAGTTTCGTGTCCATTTGGACACGTATCAAGGAAGTGGTCTAGGTGTTTGTCGAAATGCCCAAGAGGGGATTTCGATCAGGTTTTTGGAAAGTTTTTAAATAGGAAATTTAGTTTTAATCTTGTTTATTGATCCCTGTTCTTATATGGTAGTATTAGTGTCGGTTTGAGTCGGATTCTTGGCTTGGACACGCGCGTGCACACGCTCGCGCACGCGCTACAGTGTTCCTCTGCTACTCGGGGCCTGTAGCGGACACGACACGTGTTGATCCGACACAAAACTTTGTGGGCTCGAGGGGGCATGCACTGACATCATGCCCCCAAAGTTTCATTTGGTTTCGTGGAAAGGTTTGGGAGATATCGGTCACGCACTGACATTTCACTGTTCTGTGCACTGTGTTTTATTGCCACTGATACAGCCTCATTACTTAGGACACGACACGCTGGGACCTATTGCAGGCTGACACACTTGTAGCTGGATACTAGAAGTACCTGTTGACATGAACACGAGACACAGTAGTGCCCTGTGTCGTGCACACGACACAAGTGCACGTGTGCACGAGGCAGTGCACTGAACAGTGCACTGTATGTACGTTTTGGAGTTTCTTTGCTTTGGACACGCCGTGTCCGGCCTTGGGTGACACGAAATGGGGTGTGGGGCTTGTGCACATAGGGTTTTTCAATTACCAACCAATAGATTCAGGTTTTAGTTTAAATTCCTATTCGAATTCTCATTAACCATTTAACTGAATGCCTTTTTTTCTGTTAACTTTTCCAGTTTTGAATTTGATTTTGTCTGATGAATTTAACCTATTAATCACTGATTAATACATGTTTTAAAAGCTATAATCTATTCTCCTATATGTCATCTGCCTGCTTGTCAAATTTGGTCTGAGTTGGTGGGTTTTTGATTTCGAAAAAGGTTTAAAATGAAAACTGGAACTATGTTCAGTTTTCTCTGTGTTTTGCTTATGAGTTTAATTTCAGTTCTCAGTTTTGGCAACTGTTTTAGTCTTCTAAATCACTGTTTATTTCATGTTTTACAATCTATTATAGTTTACCTATATGCAATTTAGTTATATGTCGAGTTTGAGTTGATTTGGTGGGAGTTTGAGTTCAAAGCATAACTTGGAATCTCTGGGCTCAAAAACCTGAGATTTCATTAGTGTTCTGATATTTATTATAGAGTTTGTGTTCCTTCCATAATCTGAGATTGTAGGGTTCATGTGGTGTTTAATTGAATACAAGGTTTCGAGTGATTAGGAGTACCTGTCATGATTTGAACTTGGGTATGTGAGATTACCTGACATTGTGCATTGATGTTTCTGAATATGATTATAGGTTTGAAAACCTGGACATGGTTTGGAGTTTTCATTGTATCATCAAATTGCTTTCTTCTTTCGATTTAGCCTATAGCTAAGTTTCACTGTCAACTAAGGGTGCACATGAGTATAAACCTGAGATTTTGTATAAAACTGATTTTTGGTATTGAGATGAGAATCTGGGTATAATGTTGGGTGTTTCTCGTGATTGAATAAACTGATAGGAGTGGGCTGTCTTGTTGTTTGGCTTAACCTGAGCATTTTGGGGCTTCATGTATTAGCTGTTGTATTGAACAAACCTGAGAATGCATCACACACACAGATTTCTGAA
Organism: Iris pallida; assembly: GCA_029216955.1. NCBI lineage: Eukaryota > Viridiplantae > Streptophyta > Magnoliopsida > Asparagales > Iridaceae > Iris > Iris pallida. The sequence goes on from JANAVB010010199.1 coordinate 5,250,629, forward strand.
CTGAGTTTTCCCTCTCTATGTTTACATCCATGCTAACACACACACAATTTCATATCACACACCACTCCACTCTTAACACACACACACACAACATTTCCTCCTCTTGACAGTTTACACTTGTACACATCACCCTCTTGGCACAACATTTTCTACACACAGTCACCTACACAACACACCATGTATCACACACCCTCACATGACTTATTCACTCTCTAGTATCACACACTCTATCCCACACTGTTTTCTGAAATTTACTTCACTGTTCAACACACACACATGTTCCTCTTTTACACATCACTCCCACATTGCCTCCCTCACATACACACACACTTGCCTACCCAATAACACACCCACACACACAGCCTTTTGTCTCTCTCTCCCTCTATGTATATATGTATATTTCCTAGTCTTCTAAATGTAGGTTATGTATAGTATGTATACATATGTATGTAATGTATATGTATATATATGTAATGTATTATGCCTAAATATCTAATGTATGCCTATATACAATATGTGTATATAAATATATATTAAGTTTGAATGTAAATAGCTTGTGTTGGTCTTGTGGTATGTAAATACTTATTATAGACTAGCATGGTTGGATATAAGTCTTGATAGACTATTATAGGCTTGTTAGGGTTTAGCAAGATTGCTAAACCTAGTTTAGGCTAACCTAGTCTTGATTAAACCTAGTTTGACCATAGTTGACCTAGTTTGACTTCTAGGGTTGACCAAAGTTGACCAAGAGTTAACTTTGGCCCAGATTGACCTAGAATCATGTAGAATGCATAGTAGGACTTCATTTTACTATTCTGGACTTGTTGTGACTTGTGTTGTTCTGATTAGGAGCCAGACACCACTCCTCGGACAGTACTTTCATATCGGACACTCAGATACCAGGCGAGTACATTCTCTGATCGTTTCATACCTGTCACGATTTATATTCTCGCTCTAGATTACTTTTACTTGATGCTGTCACATTATCATCACGGATTGGTACTATACGGATCTCTTCTTGGGATGTTGTCCCCCTTAGCGGGCGCATCGGATACTTTATGACATGTGTTTCATGTACATCATGTATTCCTTGCTTCTGCGTTATTCATGTACACTCATGTTCTCTCATGTTCTTACATGTACATTCATGTACTCTCATGTTCTTTCATGTACGCTCATGTTTGCTCATGTGTTTCTTGTATAACCAAAATATCATGTCCGTAACGTAACTTGAACAGATCCTTGTGTATTGATTGTGGGTAGGGGTGAGTATAAATGGTCATGTGATTTACCCATCATGTTCACTCTGTTACTTCTATGTTTTATCATGTACAACCTAAGCCAATTACATGCCATCTCATACTCTAAATCACTAGTCACTTACAGTTCTTACTTATTTATGTATATATTTCCAGTTATCAAATATCTTTCCTGTTTTCATGTACATCTTCTTACAGCGTTTCATGTATCTTACTCTATTGTCTGCTTTATATTTCCTGACATGATATGAACTGCATGAGATGTATTGTGCTCGCTCCTGTCCTGACTGGACTTGTTGAAAATATTACAGAGGACGAGGAGGAGGCTTGCCTGGACACTTACTACGGGGCAGCCTTAGATGACACCTGCGAGCTGGACCCTCAGGAGGACCCAGCTCTAGCTGAGGATATCACCCCGACTGCCTAGACTAGACTAGTTAGGCTGTTTATCTTTTATGTAGTCTGGAGGCATATTTAGTTAGACTTATTTGGAGTTCAGAGTTGTATATATTTCTTTCATCTGAGACCTTGTACTATTGGTTATTGTTGAGATTATCTTAGACTGCTTTTATCTATTTTATTCCTTGAGTTCTATTTCATATCGTGCTATCTCTTCCTTAGTTGTGATTGAGTTTACTATTGCCATGTCACCCCCATTCGGGGAGTATAAACTGTTTAGAGATATATTGTTAGATGTTGTGACCTAGGACAGCGTTCTACCGCCGACACTGCGGCGTAGGCTGGACGTACCCACGTCTCGTGCCCTTACTCTAGGGTGCGGGTCGTGACATTTTCCAATAGATTCGTGCCTTGTTCGATCACACCCCTCTACGAGCGGGTTACACCCCCTAAACGAGGGGTTAAATAGACTTTTCTAAAGAAGAGAACCCATCCGACTAGAGAGAAACAATGGAGAGAAGAAGAAGAACAGTCGCAATGGAGAGGAGCAAGAGCAAGATCAACTGCAGCGGATGGGCCGTTATTCCTACCGTGATTCTCTCGATGATACTGGTACTGTCGGGGATGCCGACGGACGAGGTAATGTGCAACGTGGCCCCAGTTTGCCGTTCGTGGTGGAAGGCGCTCAACGGTCCCTTAGACTATTGGTCTAACGTCGACTTGGTACAGTGGTGCCGGAGGACCCAGCAAACCGCTGAGATTAGTTTGACCGTAAAGAAGCTCGTGGTTCGCAGTGGGGGATATCTAGGGTCCTTCTCCGCGTACAAGCTCGACGAAGCAGCCTTCTATTTTGCATGTTTAAGGCCAATACAAAATTTTATTTGGTCTTATTCTAATACTTTATTTTTTCTATTACAAAATCTTACGTATACTTTTGTTAATTTCTATTGATGTTTTTCTATTTTTATAATACAGTGAAAAATTTCTAAGGGTGCTGCGCATTCCGAAGTGCGACGTGATTGATGAAACTTTCGTGAGACACTTGAAGTTTCTTCCGGTGCTGGAAGAACTCGACATTAGCTACTGCCTCTATATCACGTTGACTGGAATATTTTCTGCCGGAAAGTATTGCCACCGTCTGGTCAAGCTGAGTAGGAACATGCCCCCTCCAGATTTCATACTCAGGAACAGATTCGTGCTGGACACAAAAAACGAGACGGAGGGAAAGGCCGTGGCTGGTTCGATGTCGCGTCTCGAGCACCTACATATGGGATTCGGCATGTTCAATGGAGACACGCTGCGATCTATAATATTCAACTGTAAGGGTCTTCGCGTGCTCGACATACGTGGGTGCTTCAACGTGCACTTCGACGACGAACTCTGAAAATTTTTATATTTAATACAGACGTTTAAATGACCCTTTGATGATGTAATCCCAGTCCCAGGGGAACCTGGATACGAGATGTATAATGATTTAGATATCATCAATCATTCCTGGGGTGAATGGTGAAAACATTAGCATGCATGCATTTTTTTATATTTTTCACTAGTCTACATACAAGATATTTTTTATGAGTTCGATTCTCCATTTTGACAAAATTTTACTTTTGTCAAAAAAAATTTACATGATAAATTTTTTTATAAATAAAATGGACTGTGATATAATGACGCCTAAGACGGCTCACTTCTAAGATTTCGACATTTTCTAACACATATTTTACCATTAATACAACATCTCAGTGTAATCATATCCAAGAGATTTCGACATTTCCCAACACAGATTTTACCTTATTCAAAATGAATTCTGGCGGTACAAATTCCACTCATATTAGTGGTATCAGTGCCATTCACCATAATTAATGGTGATCGATACAAAAATATTGGTTTCTTTTTCACAACCCTTTAAAATCTATTTATACAGCCAAACAGCCAAACTAATTCATCTTCACCAGCCTTCAAAACCAATTTATATAGATTTAAAACAAAACTAAACAGCCAAAATATTTAAAATTCACAACCCTATAGAACATTCTCAAATGTACCATTCTCCGTCCTAAATGTACCATTCTCCGTCTTATATGTACCATTCTCCGTCCTACATGTATCATTCTCCGTCCTATCTCCGTCCTAAATGTACCATTCTCCGTCCTAAATGTACCATTCTCCGTCCTATATGTACCATTCTCCGTCCTGCATGTATCATTCTTCGTCCTACATTTACCATTCTCCGTCCTAAATGTACCATTCGCCGTCCTAAATATACCATTCTCCGTCCTAAATGTACCATTCTCCGTGTTAGAGGAACGGAGAATGGCCATTAACAGTCCCAAAAATTGTTCCATACTAAGTTAAAAGCATATAATAGCACCCAAAAAATATTAACAATAGAAAAATTTTACAGAACCCAAACACCAGACTCGAACCTAGGCCTTCCATGTAAAAGCCAAACAGCACAACCAACTAAGCTTGGAATAAGACATCAATAATGCTAAGTCTACAACCAAATGCTTACAACACACTTACAACCTTCACCCATTACTGACATGTGGGCCATGGCCCATATTTTAGCAATGGGTGAAGGTTGTAAGAGTGTTGTAAGCATTTGGTTGTAACTGTAGCATTATATCCCTAACTTCTAATAAGGAATAAGAAATTGAATATCTCCAACTTCCAATAAGGAATAAGAAGAGTCGGTTAGGAACGTGTATATATATACATAGGGGTCCCCATTCATCTGAGTAGGTTGCACATTTAACATGGCTCCAAAAAGATCATCTGGTTGGGAACCATTGCCAGAGTCTTCTTCCAATCATCGCCGAGCCTCTCCGCATGGAGCACCCTCTGCGCTGCCTCCAGCCCATGACTGGCTGGCAACGGCTGCAGACTTCCTGACCTCCTGCGGGTTGTCACTGGAGGTCATCGCTCGACCTCTTCATCTGGCGCCCAACTTTGACCTGTTGCCGATCACTCCGGAGGAACGGGATTCTCTGGAGAAGAGGGAAGCGTTTCGCCGCCTGTGCCATAGTACGGGTGTGCGCACCCTGCAGGACTTTGCGGAGATCCTCCGCGAGGCCAGTGAGGGGTAGACCTCTTATTTTTCTATTTTTTTTTTTGTTTTTTACAGTTTTTTGTCCTCCTCTTGAATACTTCGCCGGAGAATGTTCCGGCGACGAAGCTGGAATTTAATGAAATATAATATTTTGTTAACTCAATTTGATTTCGGCTACAATCAAACTTTTACAACCTTCTTACAACTTACACCCATTTGCTAACTATAGCATTGTTCTTTATCTATTTTTCAATTAACAAATCTTGTTACGTCAAATCCATATATCAGCGACGATATCCCCATCAATGACTTGTTACGTCATAGAATTGATTATGCTACCAGCGTCAATCTTGCCGTCAAATCCATCTTAAATATGATTACAAAGTAAAATAGAGGACAACTTTGAGTGTTTCAATTTTACTCTTTTCAAGTACATAGTCTTCTTATTTTCAAAAATTTAATCAAATATTCGAAAAATGGAAATATTGAGATTAAACTTCACATTCTTAAATATGTTGTCAAATTTTTTTAAATAAACATGTTTCCACTTTCCACCACGTTTTTTCTGCCCAATTTTTCAATAATTTATACGGAACACGTGGATATATACTAGTAATAAATTTAATTTTGGAAAGTAGTTTTTAAAATTAGGGTCTCAAAATCCCAAAGGTTTATGTAGTGATTTCACATGGATATATACTAGTAATAATAGTAATAAATTTAATTTTGAAAAGTAGTTTTTTAAATTTAATAGTAATAAATTCGACCGTCTTATACTAGTAATAAATTTAATTTAAGACTCAAAACTATTCTAATTTTTTCCACTTCCCAAGGTCATATAAGACGGTCAAATTTTTCCTCTTCTTCTCTCAAACCCTCTTCCTTCTCTCAAACCCTCTCCCAAACCCTCTTCTAATCAAAATGCCGTCGAAGAAACAACGACCGTCGCCGAAGGGGAAGAATCCACAAAGAGATGCGATACAGGTCCGAAGGGCAGAACTTGCAAGGGCGGCAAAAACCAAGATTATGGTCGCTAGGCAGAGGCCGAAAGGGAAGCGGCGGAAGCAGCGTCGACGGCAGAGACGATGAAAGCGGAGGCGGCAGCCAAGCCACGTGCAAAAAAGGCTAAAAAAACTCATTGCTCGACAAAGACCGGAAAATCTATCTTCGATACAGAGTCGTCGGAAGACTCAACTTATGAAGATCGAAGGCGTACTCAAGCGAAGGCTAAGGTGGCAACGGATACAAAGTCATCAGCGTACTCTGGGGATTTTGAATCCTCATCAGAAGAGGAAAATGATGAGGAAGAGCAATCATCAAATAAGTTCCAGGCTGGAGAGGAGGTAAAAAAATTTAAAGACTCTAAATCTAAGAAGATTTACATTAAATATTTCAAGAAAAATGTTGTTATGCCTGAAAGATCAATTAAGATGGATGATGTCGAAGACGAAACTTTCCTGGATATATTAAAATTCTATCAATTGGAGAAACTGAACAAATTCTGTCTTGAGAAAATCTCCCAAATAATAATAAGAGAATTTTACTCAAATCTTCCGGCTGAAATTAAAGAAAAAGAAGAGGATCAACAACTGGTGTTTCTGAGAGGAAAACTGATTAGGGTAAATGCTGCTGTCATCAACGAATTTTATGGATTTGATCCAGTTCCTGAGTTTGATATGAAAGATATTGATAATGTTTCCATGACGGATGTAATTCATGAGATTACAGGTGTATCAATGGGTGCCAAGACCCCTCAAAATGTATACAAAGATCAATTAAAAACTTTGTATAAATTGTTGCATGCCTACGTATCTCAAACACTCAACCCTACTGGACATGAGTTTTCCATCCATCCCGAGAGAGTAAAATTTCTTTATTATATGGGAAAGAAAAAAAGGATGGATATAGGTTTCTACATGTTCAGTAGAATGATGCATCTTGTGGAAAAACCAACTGCAAGGACAGCTCTCCCTTTCGGAGGATTTGTATGCTCGATGGCTAATAAACATTCTGTCCCAAGCTTAGCAGGGGATGTTTATATTAAAAACAAAGGCCCCATGAGAAAACTAACCTTCACTCGAATATTTGGAAAACGGGCAGCAGCTGCAAGCAAACCATCAACATCTGGAAAACCATCAACTTATGGAATCAAAAACACTAAGGACAGGGTTGATGATCTATACAATTTTATTGCTGCAAACTTTGAGAATGTCTTCAAAGAGATGAAGACTATATCCGACAACCAGAAATTGATTCTGGATAAGATTAACCAGATAGAGGTTGAATTTGCTGACCAAGAATAAGATTTTCCTTCCCTCGTGAAGAAGGTAAATGGGGCTAGCCTAAACTCTTATGTAAAAATACACACTGTGCACATTGACACTTTAATGTTAGCCATCACTTTGATACTTCTATTTATGTTTCTGGATGTCATTTCTACATATACAGTGAGTCCATACTGACTATAATTTTTCTTAATCCGTCCCTCAAGGTGTAGGTGAAGGATATTTTGAGAAAGAAGAAGAAGAAAAAAAAAAGAAACAAGAAGAAGAAGATGGAGATGGCTATGAAGATTCATCTTTTGAGTTTTGAATCTTTTATTTCAATTTGGAAGTAATATTTGACTTGTAATATGGTTCTAAATATTTGTTGGTCATGGCGGTCAAACTAAATTTTGTGTTTGAAATATTGTAAGACTAAACTTTTCGCTTGTACTAAGTGCATAGTTCGTAATTTGTTTGGAAAATGTAATATGGTCTTGAATTTAGAGTAGGTCTGATATTTATTTGGATTATTGTATTGTGAATTATGCAGGTTCTATGTTGAATTACTAACGTGGATTGGGCAGATTACTGTAACGTGAATTATGCAGTTTATTGGACTTGGAATGAAGTATACTTAATTTGATTATGATTTTTTGGTTGAAGCGTTTATTTGATTGGCAGTTGGCCTTCATAGATGATATTGATATTTTGGTGTATTCATTTGATTTGCAGATGCCCATCACAGATTTCATGAGTCCTGGGTGCATTCCTAGGGTTTACAGATGGCCTCATTACGGATGCATTCCTGGGATCACTAAAACTTTATTTGATTGTAATGTGTTTTATTTTCTGTAAAAAATTATTACATCGATGCCATCAGTATGAATTCGATGCCAGTGCCTGTTCATCCCTTGTTATTGCTGAAGCAAAATTGTAATCCTGCCTGTTCATCCATTGTTATTGCTGAAGCATAATTGTAATCCTGCCTGTTCATCCTTTGTTATTGCCATCAGTACATCGATGCCATCAGTATGAAGTCGATGCTAGTGTAATGCATAATGTAATGTAAGAAAAATTCTCTTTGATAGTAGGTTAATTATATTCAAACACTCGCAAAAAATTTTGTGCAGCCATACAGTGGAAGCCTGATAAAATGATATTCGAATTTTCTTAAAAATAATTTAATATTAAATGAATATACTATGGTAATTGATATTAAAAATACTGTAAATATTTGGTGAAAAAAATATGAGATACTTGAACATTTCTAGTCCTAAATGTACCATACTTTGTTAAAAGCACAGAGAGTGTTCATTCTCCGTTTACAAAGAACGGAGAATGGCCATTTTTCATGTTAAAGGAACGGAGAATGGCAATTCTCCTTGAGAATGACCATTCTCCGTGTTAAAGCAAAGAGAACGGCCATTCTCCGTCCATTCGTCGTGTTAAAAGCAAAGAGAATGGCCATTCTCCGTCCATTCGCCGTGTTAAAAGCAAAGAGAATGGCCATTCTCCGTGTTAAAAGCAAAGAGAATGGCCATTCACCGTCCAAGAAAAATATTCTCTTCGAAAATATTATCATTAGAAAAGTAAAAAATATTTCGTCCGATCAATACAGATTTTTTTTAAATATGTGAGCAGATGATCCACCCGACCTCAGAAGCAGGTTTTCTCAGTTCACCACCACCATGATATGTAGCTTTATTAACAAAATATTAAATTATTAGATAAAAAATAAGATTTCTGACAATGACATGGACAGTAAAATTAGAGGGGCGCCGCTGGTACTTCTTCTTGTTCGAGGAGGTTTCGACGACGTCCGACGCGAAATGGACCGATTCTTCTTGGCGCAGCTGGTACTCCTCGTTGTTCTAGGAGGGCTCAACGACGTTCGACGCGATCCGGACCGATTCTTATTTCCTTCTTCATCTCCGTTTCTCTTTCCGCCACCACCACCAACATCACTACCACCGCGGCCTGTAACCAAAAAAAAATTACGAAATATTAAATTGGATGGACGAAAGAGAGAGTAAATATGAGTTAATTTAGGGTGTTCATTGAAAAAATTAAAGTGAAGAATGACCTGCTAAAGTAAGTTACCAACAGGTCAAAAGTCTAAATCAGCATTAAATGATGTTTCTACACTATTATTCAATCCGAACCATTGGATCAACATCCAACGGTCCAAATTTTGGATGTATCGATACATCCTTTTCCAGTGGATGTATGGTAGAACGACCATATATATATATATATATATATATATATATATATATATATATATATATATATATATATATGCAAATGACCTCTAGCCTAGTGGTTAAGAGTGATGCATGCGGCCCGAGTGGTCAGGAGATCGATTCCCGGTGGGAGCGTTCGCCACAATTACCTTCTTTCAAAAAAAAAAAAAAATATATATATATATATATATATATATATATATATATATATATATATATATATATATATATATAGGTATATAATAAATATATCTATGTATATTTAGTTATTATATATATTAGCAAAAAAAACACAAATAAACCCAAAAATCGAATAAACCGAAAATCGAACCGATTTAATTCGGTTCGGTTCGGTTATTGACCAATTCGATTCGATTTCGATTTTGCTTATTCGGTTTCGATCCAATTTGATTTTTGGTTATTCGATTCGGTTGGAATCGAATAAACCGAATACTCACCCCTATTCACACGCACAAATGAGTTCACTAAAACTTTTCAATCAAGCATACGCTGCAGGCAAATGGATGCTGATATAGAGTGAGGCAGTGCACTTTTGGCACTGCACCGACTCAATTACTTGGCTAAAGCTGTCAGCTAGCGCGTTGCCCATGTACACGAAAAAAATATGACACATCACAAGGCCTCCTTCATGATGCACTAATCTCGGTGTTTCAAATAACGGGTAAAGTTAAAAAAAAAAAAAAAATTCTTCTTAAACTACATTTTTGCATTTAAAGATTCTGAGTTTTAAAAAACTCTGACATTTTTATTTTGCATCAGTTTCCATCAATATTGCCAGCAGATATTAAAATACTTCTGAAATGATGGTTTTATCCCTCTTCCAACTCTCTCCCCCTCTCTCTCTCTCTCTCTCTTTTCGGTGGTCGAGACAGGTCGAGCGGAACCGGCCAAAGGAGGAGGAGGGGGTAGATCGAGCTTGGCCGGCCAGCGGGAGGAGGGGGGGTGGGGGGGGGGGGGGGGTGGGGAGGGGGGGTTTGCAGCGGAGGGGAGGAGGGGGCGGGTTGAGGGAGGCCGACCAGTGGAGGGAGGAGGGGACGGGTGGAGAAGGGGGGCATTTTGGAATTTTTTTTTTTTTTTTTTTTAAGCCATTAACGGTCATTTCTAACAACTAATAGGCAGCAGAGATTTTTTGCTGACATGAAAAATCTAAGGAGAAGTCAATTATTTTAATTTTCTAACGAGTTTTATCTTGCTTCCGTGACAAATTTATGGAGAATTTTTTTTGCACTTTACCCCTCAAATAACACTGATAATCTGGAAAAAAAAAAGGGGGTTATTTATAAATTTTTCCCTATGGTTTGTACGCATTTTGGTAACTGTTCGTTTCCGTTGTTTTAAAAACAAAGAACATCCCATGAGTACTTAATTTTTCACTCACTTTGTTCTATGCACCAGCGGGTACAACTAATTAACTCTATAAATCAGGGGGTTGTTCTTTGTTTTAAAACAACGAAAACTGTTACCAAAATGCGTACAAACTATAGAGGGTACAACTAATTAACTCAAAAAAAATTGTAATTTCTAGAAGACTCAAGTCTTATCTCTGGTCTTTCAATCGATACTCCACTGTTCTTTAGTCTTTTCCTGTCCTACCAACATTTCAATTGGTGGACCTATTCTTTAGAACATGTGATACAACCATATTTCTCACTCTTTAGTTATGTCATGGAAATCACAATATAAATGTTACTGATGACATGTTTAGAGTAACCAATACTACAAAGCCTTTATTGATAAATATTTGTCAATAACTAATATGTTTATCACAAGACAAGCAGTGATACATAATATAACAATCCGAAACCAAGTGCACATCCACGACGTCCACAGTCGGCATTATCCCTTTCGTAGTCCATCTTCACTTGCCCAAATTTATCGATCCGATTTGTTGTAAAAATTCTCCAACCATGTAGTAGCGGAATTGGACACTATCACGGCAAAGACCTCATCATTGCCATGACATGGTTACAAGAGTCCAACGTTACGTCGCCGCGGCCGTCACCATCAAAATTAAGCAAATTCTCCAGATTTTGTCTTGGCTTCTTATCTTATTCTTGAATTTTGTTGTAGTCTCTTCCATAGCGTCCATTCTAGTCTGCGATCCACCATCACACCTAGGGGTGAGTATTCGGTTTATTCGCTTCCAATCGAACCGAATAAGTAAAAATCGAATTGGACCGAAACCGAATAAGCAAAACCGAAACCGAATCGAATTGGTCAATAACCGAACCGAATTAAATCGGTTTGGTTTTCGGTTTATTCGATTTTTGGGTTTTGTATTTTATATATATATATATATATATATATATATATATTAGTTATATATATATATATATATATATATATATATATATATATATATATAAACTAAATTTTTTTATTCGGTTTTCGGTTTTGGACCGAAATCGAAACCCAAAACCGAAACCGAAACCGAATAAGAAAATTTTGTATTTTCAAAACCAAAACCGAACCGATTTTTTTTTAAAATCGAACCGATTTTTTTTAAAACCGAACCGAATCACTTATTCAGTTCAGTTCGGTTCGATTTTCGATTCAAAACCGAATAATGCTCACCCCTAATCACACCATCCCGATAACTCTCTCTTGACCTAGTGTGTAGTTTGGGCCTTCCCTTCTTTTCAAAAGCAGCCAGGACAATGACTAAAATTATTTATGTTGCTTATGTCGTAGTTTTTCGTTCAATTTACTACTATTGATCTGACAACCACCCTTTTTGGCAGAGTTACTCAACGAAACAACCAACGTTTTCAACTATTTGGAACTCAATATATGGCAACATAGTCTAAACCTCATTGTCAAGTCATCTTTATAGCTGACAATTGTTTGAAGATACATTAAACCTCGTTCAGATGTTAATTGCACTGTTCACACGCCCTTTGTGTACTTCACCCTTGACGAGTCGCCTTCTAAAGGATCATACAAATCTTTGTAGTGGATAGAGTATGTCTTTCATTCTTGGCTTCTAAATCATTTAGTTGCTCCATGTGAGGGTCAGTGAAAATAGTTCTTTTGGTGCCCTCGTCTTCGAAACTGTGGACTAAATACCTTTGTAGAAAGAAATGCGTGTGCAAAAACGTAAACTTTTTCTAACAAAAGGCACGAACCACGACATAGTAATGGTTTTCCTAGCAACATGACATTAAAGATGTTGAACCCTAATGTAGAATATGGTATTTTCTCAAAAATCTTTTATTATCTCAAAGTGGAATTGAAGAACCCTAAGAGTGCTAGAACTCTTAAATGTTGATATAAATCCTTGAAGCTCTCCTTGGACCCTTAAACTTTTATTTATAGGGTGTCAAGTAAACCAGAATGAGTATTTTAAAAATTGGACCGGGCCGGCCGGTTCAACCGGTTCACCCATGAACCGGCAGCTTTACCGGTCCTTTTCAATGTTGGTCAACTAGGCACGAACCACGACATAGTAATGGTTTTCCTAGCAACATGACATTAAAGATGTTGAACCCTAATGTAGAATATGGTATTTTCTCAAAAATCTTTTATTATCTCAAAGTGGAATTGAAGAACCATAAGAGTGCTAGAACTCTTAAATGTTGATATAAATCCTTGAAGCTCTCCTTGGACCCTTAAACTTTTATTTATAGGGTGTCAAGTAAACCAGAATGAGTATTTTAAAAATTGGACCGGGCCGGCCGGTTCAACCGGTTCACCCATGAACCGGCAGCTTTACCGGTCCTTTTCAATGTTGGTCAACTATTTTTTTTTTCTTTCAAAAATCGATTATAAATCAATATTTTCGTAGAGATCAGTGTCCATAAGAGATTAAACTTGGATATTTAGGTTAATCTAGTGGTTAAACCACTAGTTGAACCAGCTGGTTGGACCGGTTTAACCTGGTGCGATGTCTTATTCGGATCGATATCCGATCCGATTTTTAAAACACCGATCGTATAAAATTAGAAAACCTGACTCGTAGTCTTGGATCCCAAGTCAAACAAAAATCTTCCAGAAGGAACACCCCTAAAATTACAATGGGTCCCAACTGACATCAGTTTGGATTTATAACATTGTACTTGGCAAAGAAGATGGGCCTCTTCATAACTTATGTTCTGCCACGTTCAATTCTTCTCCTGAGACCCTCGCTCATGTTCTGGAGGAGGAGCACTCAGCGGTTGTAACTCTTTCCTCTCAAGTTGATTAATAACACTCCTACTTCCCTCAAAAAAAAAAAAAAAAAAAAACTGTTAATACGTTATTTAACACACATACCATTTGATACGTAATTCATATTTGTTAATTTACTATTTTAGTTCACTTTAGGAATGAATTTGATAAATGGAAACTGACCTTATGTCCGACGTGCCACCCCAGGATAAGAAAATATTGATTAATTATGAATTTTGATTGTTGTGATTACTTTTAGAACTTATTATATATTTTAGTTTTACAAAAGAACATACTTTAACTTCTGGTTGCCTGAACTGTGATATTTTAAGACCACTTCTTCTTGTTTCATTAATAAAACATATTAAAAATTAATTTTCCTTTTTTAATATCTTTTACCTACTTATTTTGAGTGTCTATTGCTCTTGTAGACATCTCCCACAATTGGTTTGAAGACTCTCCTACCTCCTATGAGTTTCATTTAATTCTTATTAGTAGATAATGTTTTTAACTAAGGCTCAACATGCGGTCCACGACCGGCGTGTCTGATTAGTTCAAAGCCTAAATTCTCTAAATAAGGCTGTTGTTGAATTTTTAAATTTATACGGCATGGACCGAAATCGAACGCGTGAAATTTACAAGACAAACATATATAGTGTGTTCCCGAAACAAATGGAATCCGACCCGGCCATTTCCTAAGTTTATGAAATCTTCCAATGAAGTTTGGTATGCAGAATCAGAACCTTGAAAATAGTCTTGAAAAAAAAATCATTTCTTTTCTGTATTTGGACGGTTAAGTAAATAAGCAAAAATATAAATTGATTTCTGAAAAGAAGGAAAATAGTGGGAGGAGGGGGGATGGTTCCTCCATCCACCCATGGATTCAATTTTTCTCTCTAAGAATTCTCTTTCTCTCTCTCTCTCTCTCTCCCAATTTTTTTTTGCTGTTTCAAACATCGAAAACAAAAATGATTGAAATTCAAGGAAAAAAAAAACCAAAGAACCGATTTCCTTTCCTTTCCTTTCCTTTCCTTTCCGTGAACCAAAGGCCTTAGGTTTCAGTTAGGTGACCAACTCCGAATAAAAGCATGCACAGAGAAGAAAACAAATATATTAGCAAAACATGCATATATTATTCTGGATTTCATGTGTGTATCAGAAGCTGCTTCTGGCTTTTGCCTTGTGTTTGCGAGCTCAAGTACGCATCTACTGCGACAATGTTACAAATTAAAAACAAATCCTCTTGAGCCGAGTTTCGTGCTTGGACCCACGGACTGGATCGGTTTGGATCTGAGTTCGGTCCGATTCCAACAATTTGTAGTTCCTACTTCTTCCAAAGAACGGATCCGGTCTGATTCAATCAAATTTGGTCCCGGAACATGCCAACCCCTACTTTTAACGAGTGATGAGGACAATATCTCATACAAATTTCAGATTTCAGTTATGATATTTTCGTAAACTTATAAATTTTAATTAGATAAAACACTTGAGACAGTAATTATCAAGTTGTTCTTTTGGGCTTGTTGATCCTTAGATATGTAACATGTTGGGTTAGCTATATAAAGAGACCTAACATTATTTTTAAAAAAAACATAACTGATTGGTGAATAAAAAATTAAGTTTCAAAGTGTTGTAGTCCTTGATTCATTTTATTCATCGATATACTTACGAAACTGTTTCTGTTCAAGGAAGAGTTTTCTATCAACTTCGATATGTTGTCCATATGTTGTCTCACGGTGTTCAAGATTTTAGTGTTGAAGCGGTGCATGAAAATCCGACACGACACACATCATCAAAAATCTTGTATGATAAATCAATATTTTTATCTTTTACATATTTGTTATGATTATATTGTGATAACTTAATACAATATTAATTATTCAGAAACAACAAAGCTTTATATTAAATTTGTCATAAATTCATATAAATTAATAATTCACACAGCTTAGTTGGGCCGCTATAGAGAGTAAACAGATTATTGGGCCGAATCAAACAAACAAATATAATTTTGAGATTATAATGTGGACAATATTTCGAATCAAACATAACCAAGAAAATTAGATTAATGTTAACTTAAGTTGAAAATTAGATTAATGTTAAAAGACTCGTATACCCATATGACCTTCCTATCACACCCCACCATCCTCCTTCTTCTTCCTTCTTTCATTTTCACATTCTTCTCCAACCCAACCCCAAAACCCTAGAAAAATTCTACTTTAAAATTGTGAAGAAGGCATCATGGAGGAAGGAAGCCCACTTCAAAGACACAACCCTTCTTTCTTGGTTTGAAGCACTATATGTGAATCGTTGAACCCAAAAAAAATCGCGATAAGCACGATCAACACAGGTCGGACGGAACACTGTCTGTGTCACGACCCGCACCCTAGAGTTAGGGCACGAGAACGTAACAACGCCCAGCCTACGCCGCAGTGTCGGCGGTAGAACGCTGTCCTAGGTCTCAATGCATCTAACAGTATAAGACTAAACAGTTTATACTCCCCGAATGGGGGTGACATAGCAGATACAATCTCAATCACATCTAAGGTACAGCATGATAAAGATAGATAAAACATGAAATCCAAAATAAATACAGGAGATAGAGGTCTAAGTGTCTAAGATACATAAACCCAGAAATACATCTCAAAACTCAAATACAGTAATCCACAAGGTAAATACAGCTCCAGACAAAATGAAATAACTACCTAAACAACCTCTACTGTGTCTCCTCTAGGCTAGCAGGCAACCTCCAAGCTATCTGTAAAATTTATCAACAGGTCCAGTCAGGACTGGAGCGAGCACAATACATCTCAACAGTTCATAGCAGGTTAGAAAATGTAATCATGCAGTAAAGTAAGATACAAGTACTGAAAGAATGTTGTATGTAAACAGAGAGAGAGCTGTAATAGAAATATCTACTATAAATAGAGAACTAACATGTGGCTAGTGAGTCAGAGTACAATATGAACATGTAAATGGCATAGAAGATTCTGATAAGACACTATGGAAGAGATTCTGATAAGATACTACTTGGGTATTATTCACATGTCCATTTCTACTCCCCCGTACCCCCAATCAATACACAAGGATCCAGCCAGGTTATGTTATGATGCTATGTAACAGACCCCGAAGGTGATAGACCCCGAAGGTGATACATAGTAGTCCCATAAATGGAATAAGGATTCTAGGAAGACTCTACGATCATAAGAGTATATGTCGTAAGTGATCAAAGAACCAATGAAGCATATGATACGCCATGTAAGTGAAACGCAAAGATCATGTAGTACCCGATGCTCCCTAAGGATAACATCTCAAGAAGGGACCCATATAGTACCAATCCGTGTGACCAATGTGACAGTACAAGTAAAGTAATCTACTGCAGGAAATAATTCTAAGCAGGATATGAAATGATCAGAGAATGTACTCGCCTCGATATCCTGAACAGCTGATAAGTATAGGGGGGTCCCACTGAAGCCACAGAGTCCTATTTAAAGCAACACAGGTTACAAGGTGTTCAAGTTGTAATAAATGAATCTCTATAATCAATCTACATTATTCTAGGTTCTTCTAAGTCAAAACAACTCTAGGTCGACTCCGGTCAATAATCTAGTCAAACTAGGTCAAGTGTTGACTTATAGTTGACTTTGGGTCAACTGGTCAACTCTGGTCAAACAGGGTCAATTCTAGTCTAATATAAAGTGTACTTCGTTATTTGTACGTTGAAACTTACGACACGCAAATCGAGGTAAGAAGATTATCGGTAAGGTTGATAATCTTATTATAGAGATCCATGTGTCCAACTTGTCAATTCCAGCGATGTGAGATCACTGGAATTGACTGATCTCAGTTTCGTTGTACTAATCCCGAAATACGAACATTGTATGAATTAATTATTAATTAATTATAAAAAGGTTAAACTCAGAGAAATTATCAACAAACGTTGTCGGACGATGAAATGAACATCGCCAACGTGTCCAGAACGGTCAAATTAGCTAGGATAGCCTGCCCAACGGTCCAATTTGGACACAAGGGCAAAAAAGAAATTTCTGGTCAAAACGGTGTCCGTGTCGGAGCCGTTTTGTACCGAAAAACGTACAAGAAAATAAGTCAATAAAATATAACAATTATATGTCCAGAAACCAGAATGTCGATACGAGCCCAACGGTATCTCCAGAATTGGATTCCGTTGACCCGATCTCAATTTGGTCCGTTGACCAGAACTTGGAATTCCGGTTTGCACGAAAATGCGTGCCGGAGCCAAAGTTCTCAAAATTTAGCAAACTACCTGTCAACGAGTCTAGAATGATGATACGAACTCAATGGTATCTCCGAAATTGGATTCCGATGAGCCGATCTCAAAATGACCCGCTGACCCGGATATTGGTATCCGACTTGTACCGAAATGCGTGCCAGACCCAATGTCCACCAAAACCTAGCAAATTATATGTCAACGAGTCCAAAATAACGATACGAACTCAACGGTATATCCGGAATTGGATTCCGATGAGCCGGCGTCAAAAAGTCCCGTTGACCCAGAAAGTGGGACCCGCTTTGTACCGAAAAACGTGTCCAGGCCCACGTTCTCCAAATCTAACAAATTTTATATGAAAATATGTCAGAACGACGCCACAAGTCTAATGGTGGTGTCAGAAATGAAATCTGGAGTCCCGTGTTCAAAAATAGAATTTTACAAGTTGGAAATTACGAATTCGGACGACCAACTTTGGCGTCGAATTCAACCAATCAAACAAGCTCACAATAAAACGAAACTGGAGGGGTAGTAAGAGGGTTATACCAGCTTCGCACCAGAACTATTAGCACGCCAAACGGAGCTGAGGTGGAGGAGATACAAGCTGACGAAGTTGGCCCCGCGAAACTGTCCAAATTTAATACAATTTAAACGGTCAACTTGGTGGCCGGTTTTGATGTATCAAACGATAAAATTAACGGACAAAAATTGACATGAGCGAAGGTGGATATACCGAGATTGCGACGGAGCGAAGAAATCGCCGATCCAACGGTCGAATCTCCGGAAAAACGTGCGCGAAGTCGCTGCGACGGAGCGTCAAAACGAACTCGATCCCGCGCACGTCACGACGGGACGTCGTGCAAAATGCACGAATCGCCTCGACGGAGCGTCCCGGAGGACGTTGGCCGCCAGGGGACTGCTCGACAGAGCTCGGCGCACGGTCAGGGGGCCACGGCGGTGCGGCGGCGCACGACGGCGGCCCGCGCGCGCGCGTGCGTGCGCGCCTGTGCGCTGCGAACCGCTGCTGTCGCGCGATGGGGAGGCTGCGCCCTAGCCCGGCGAGGCAGGGCGACGGGGAAGGCTCGCCTAGCCACGGCGACGCAAGGGGGCACGGCCAACTGGTGGTGGAGGAGACTGGATGGCGATGGTGGTGGTCGCGGCGGTTGGAGTTGATGGTGGTGCTCGGAAATGAAATGAAGGAGGAAGAGGAGATGGCCGTCGGGGTCGTCGGCCATGGCCGACCAGGGTGGTCGGAGCCAGGGGGGCTGTGGTCGAGGAAAGGAGCTGTGGTGAGGAGGAAGGTCGGGGAAGGAGCTGTTGGTTGCATGGTTTTTGTGTGTGAGTTGTTTGTGTGTAGAATAAATTAAGGGGAGAGAGAAAGAGAGGATAAGAGAGAGAGATGAAAAAGTGTGCTCCTAAATTTTAGGGCCGGCACAATATGGCTGTGGGGGATTTATGAGTGTGAGGGAAAATAAATGGTGAGGATTAGATTAGATAATCCAATGGCTAGGATTAGATTAGGAGAAAATGGCCAATTCTATGGGAATTAAATAATTAGAAATTCCCAATAAATATAGAAAAATATGTAGGGGAGTACCTGATATTTTTTTGGGCAAGAATTTATGAGGGTGTCATGATGGAGGGTAACACAAGGCTGGACTGTACTCGGTAGAGCCGGATTGGATCAAAACTAGACATTGAGCAAAAATCGAATTAAAATTAGACGTTGATGATCATGAGTGAATAAGTAGCACATGGGAATTCCAATAAATGGGACACAAGTGGTGGACGGATAGTAGGCTCAATGTGGGCCATGTCCATAGTTGGGGCGGACAGGTTTTGGTCGACAGGGGACCCACAAATCAAGTTGGAAGATGAATGTGACGCCGTGGAGTGAAATAAAATCGGGTCACGTGTCGGGAAAGTTGTGCGAATCTAATGGAGCACAAAATGACGTGTCTGAGTGGGACATGAAGGTCATGGGTGACGAGCGTCTCGAGTAGATCAAGCATGAGAAGTTGGTTTCAAGAAACTGACTGGTCTTGCGCTCCCAAATTAAAAGTCATGTTAACGCGCTGAAAATGATCAAGGAAAAGAGTAGGAAAAATAAATAATAATCAAATGGTCTAATCGACCCGAAGTTCAGCGAAGCAAAAAGAGCACAAGAGAACAAGTTTGGATGGGGCACTATATACCGTCATGAAGGTAATCATGTCCACTCCAAAACTCATGAAGAAGATTTCCAAAGTTGAACATCCCTGATACTCCAAATATCAATGGCATGAAAAAGTACTTACAGATAAATAAATAGAATAAAATATTTATCAAAATCAAATAATCAGAAAAATAAAATAAAATGAAAAAAAATTCAATCCGAAATTCAGGGTGCTCACATCCTACCCACCTTATAAAAATTTTGTCCTCGAAATTAAAATGTTCGTAATCCTTCTAGGTCAAACCCCCACAATCCAAGTCCCAGAACTTAAACAAATCATACCATAAAAAAAAGAACGACATACAGGGTCATGGCATACGGTGGTAATGAAAGTCTCATCTAGGTATACTAGTCATGCTAATACCAAAATGGTCATAGGGTATCAAAACACACAAGCAATCTAGGGTGCTAAACAAAAGTTACAAAAACAACAAACCATCAAAACTGTAAGGTAGTCTACCATCCTATATGAAAACTGGTACTTATCGTAAAAATAAAGAAAAGCAACTACCTATTATCTTTAAAGGGTTCAGAAAAAAAAAATCAAAGTTAAGGAATGAAAGCCAATTTCATGAAAATTTCCAATCACAATACGTAATAAGAATATTTAGTCTCGATACGATCTAAGTTGATCAAATTGGAGGGAAATCAAGATTTAGGCAATATGGAGGACAGGTTCAACAAAGTCTGAGATCGAGCATACAAGGATAGAGATTCAGGTCACAATCAAAATTAAGTACAAACCAAGATATAATTATGATAAGAAAAGATAATCGAAGTCGATTTGGTCGTGATTAAGGAAACTAGGATTCAATGATGTTGAAAAAAAAACCTTTTAGAGAAAAACAAGAAGATTTCATACGAAGTCAGTAGATCATCTCTCTCTGATACTATCAGTTTACCATTTGCTGATCATATTTTCTCACAAACCCTAATATAAAATCAACCTTCATATGACTACCCTCAAAAATTCTATAACCTTCAGTCATCTAAATTTTTACCATAATAATCACAGACAAAATTTCAACTTCTAAGATATTTTCCACGAAACATACCCCTCTTATTTAGGAGTCAACACTTATTCATTTAATCAATTTTCAAATTCCTTCACCTCGTTCTAAATTAGATCTGAAACCTCTTAATCCAGTTTATGAAATCCTTGTACTTGTTTAAGTCAAGTCTCGTATTTACTAAACTCCAATACCACTATGTCACACAGAATTTTATTCTTGTTTATAAATCAACCTTCATAATTTCTTCAACGTTCACCTTCAATTATTATCCTTTTGAATTCTACAATTTCTCCAATCATCTAAAATAATTCCTATAGCTTAAAATCCTTGTGTTCTCTCTGTCTCTAGTCACCCTCTTACAATATCCAATTCAATTTTGCAAGATTATCGGATACAATCAAATTCTCCTTTCCATTATTAAATTTCTACATAGCCTTGTAATAGTTCCCAAGAAACAATAACCAAGATTTTCTAAGTTCTCAAAACTAGGTTGACCTATAATATTCCTTTTTTTTTTGAAACACATCCATGAATTACTCATAACCAAATTTTCTGCAATTGTTTCTAAATTAATAACATTTATCCCTCAATTTCAGTTTAAACCTTTACCACATCTCCATATCGAAATTTTTACATTTAACATCCAACATTTTGATTCCTACAAAATCATCACATGATAACCGATTACGTTATTTCCATACTAGATGATTTACATCACTTCCTTAACATTTCTCAGATAAAAACGATATGCAGATTCAAGAGTTCAAGTACAGTTGACAGAATGTGACACGAGGCGGAATTGATATAATCAGAATAGTTGTATAAGACAAGGAATGATGGTAATAAAATATTTACAGGAAAAGAAATGATAATAGAATCTGTTCTGCTTATCTGTTTAAAAGAAGGAACCATTTTGAAACTCAGAGCTGAAATATCAAGTCCAAAATAAGTCTAGCAAAATCATTGATTCATTGTATTATGAAAAACTCATAGTAAGAAGTTTCACAAGGTTTATAAAAATAGCTAAAGCTACTCCTAAGTTAAATAATGAGAAGCAAAACAAAACAAAACAATTAAAAAAAATTTGAAGGACTGAAACAAAGTAGAGAAAACATGTTCAAAATATTTAAGGTGCAATCTGATAATCATATGCGTCTATCCAAAATCATGGTACTCTGAATCCTCGTCATACTAGTAAGCAAGGCTACGATAATCACAGAGCCCTTGACTTATGCACATACCTCTAGAATCATGGTATTTAACATTTTTGCGGTGCCGCTAGCTTGGCTGCGAAAACCTTAAATTCCCACACCCGAGAAATATATCCAAGGTCAGACTATATGTCCTCACCATGCTGGCTAATGTGACTATAGAAGACTAGATTCCATAACATAGATGACCTAGCCCATATAATTTCATCTTGCCAAAAATTAAATAAATCAACAATGTATTCCAAAAATCAAATCAAATTTATCAACGACCATCAAAATTCAAAAATGAACAAAATCCTTCAAATCATATAACCACAAACTCGGATGCTACAGCTAACATCAAGATTCAAAATTCCACAACCTTCATCAAAATCAATAAATACAAACTCAAATTCAATAATAATACATCAGAATCAAATTCAACAACAGAAAGTAAAGATAAATCAAATCAAGGAAAAGAGTTTTCAAATCGGAGTTAAACAAGATTCTCAAGGGTCGTCCCAGGAATCTCTCAAGGGATCCTAATTGTGATTGAGTATCTTCAAAATATATCATAATCCTACTGCAGGCTGTAGTGGTACTCAAGTTCGAATACCACTACACTTTTGTCTCGACCTGCATGGGCCACCACTAAAAACGTGTCACGACCCGCACCCTAGAGTTAGGGCACGAGAACGTAACAACGCCCAGCCTACGCCGCAGTGTCGGCGATAGAACGCTGTCCTAGGTCTCAATGCATCTAACAGTATAAGACTAAACAGTTTATACTCCCCGAATGGGGGTGACATAGCCGATACAATCTCAATCACATCTAAGGTAGAGCATGATAAAGATAGATAAAACATGAAATCCAAAATAAATACAGAAGATAGAAGTCTAAGTGTCTAAGATACATAAACCCAGAAATACATCTCAAAACTCAAATACAGTAATCCACAAGGTAAATACAGCTCCAGACAAAATGAAATAACTACATAAACAACCTCTACTATGTCTCCTCTAGGCTAGCAGGCAACCTCCAAGCTATCTGTAAAATTTATCAACAGGTCCAGTCAGGACTGGAGCGAGCACAATACATCTCAACAGTTCATAGCAGGTTAGAAAATGTAATCATGCAGTAAAGTAAGATACAAGTACTGAAAGAATGTTGTATGTAAACAGAGAGAGAGCTGTAATAGAAATATCTACTATAAATAGAGAACTAACATGTGGCTAGTGAGTCAGAGTACAACATGAACATGTAAATGGCATAGGAGATTCTGATAAGACACTATGGAAGAGATTTTGATAAGATACTACTTGGATATTATTCACATGTCCATTTCTACTCCCCCGTACCCCCAATCAATACACAAGGATCCAGCCAGGTTATGTTATGATGCTATGTAACAGACCCCGAAGGTGATAGACCCCGAAGGTGATAGACCCCGAAGGTGATAGACCCCGAAGGTGATACATAGTAGTCCCATAAATGGGATAAGGATTCTAGGAAGACTCTACGATCATGAGAGTATATGTCGTAAGTGATCAAAGAACCAATGAAGCATATGATACGCCATGTAAGTGAAACGCACAGATCATGTAGTACCCGATGCTCCCTAAGGATAACATCTCAAGAAGGGATCCATATAGTACCAATCCATGTGACCAACGTGACAGTACAAGTAAAGTAATCTACTGCAGGAAATAATTCTAAGCATGATATGAAATGATCAGAGAATGTACTCGCCTCGATACCCTGAACAGCTGATAAGTATAGGGGGTCCCACTGAAGCCATAGAGTCCTATTTAAAGCAACACAGGTTACAAGGTGTTCAAGTTGTAATAAATGAATCTCTATAATCAATCTACATTATTCTAGGTTCTTCTAAGTCAAAACAACTCTAGGTCGACTCTGGTCAATAATCTAGTCAAACTAGGTCAAGTGTTGACTTATAGTTGACTTTGGGTCAACTGGTCAACTCTGGTCAAACAGGGTCAATTCTAGTCTAATATAAAGTGTACTTCGTTATTTGTACATCGAAACTTACGACACGCAAATCGAGATAAGAAGATTATCGGTAAGGTTGATAATCTTATTATAGTGATCCATGTGTCCAACTTGTCAATTCCAGCGATGTGAGATCACTAAAAATGACTGATCTCAATTTCATTGTACTAATCCCGAAATACGAACATTGTATGAATTAATTATTAATTAATTATAAAAAGGTTAAACTCAGAGAAATTATCAACAAACGTTGTCGAACGATGAAATGAACATCGCCAACGTGTCCAGAACGGTAAAACTAGCTAGGATAGCCTGTCCAACGGTCCAATTTGGACACAAGGGCAAAAAGGAAATTTCGGGTCAAAACGGTGTCCGTGTCGGAGCCGTTTTGCACCGAAAAACGTACAAGAAAATAAGTCAATAAAATATAACAAATTATATGTCCACGAAACCAGAATCTCGATACGAGCCCAACGGTATCTCCAGAATTGGATTCCGTTGACCCGATCTCAATTTGGTCCGTTGACCAGAACTTAGAATTCCGATTTGCACGGAAATGCGTGCCGGAGCCAAAGTTCTCAAAACTTAGCAAACTACCTGTCAACGAGTCCAGAATAATGATACGAACTCAACGGTATCTCCGGAATTGGATTTCGATGAGCCGATCTCAAAATGACCCGTTGACCCGGATATTGGTATCCGACTTGCACCGAAATGCGTGCCAGACCCAATGTCCACCAAAACCTAGCAAATTATATGTCAACGAGTCCAGAATGACGATATGAACTCAACGGTATATCCGGAATTGGATTCCGATGAGCCGACGTCAAAAAGTCCCGTTGACCCAGAAAGTGGGACCCGCTTTGCACCAAAAAACGTGCCCGGGCTCACGTTCTCCAAATCTAACAAATTTTACATAAAAATATGCCAGAACGACGCCACAAGTCTAATTGTGGTGTCAGAAATGAAATCTGGAGTTCCGTGTTCAAAAATAAAATTTTACAAGTTGGAAATTACGAATTCGGACGACCAACTTTGGCGTCGAATTCAACCCATCAAACAAGCTCACAATGAAACGAAACGGGAGGGGTAGTAAGAGGGTTATACCAACTTCGCATCGGAACTAGTAGCACGCCAAACAAATCTGCGGTGGAGGAGATACAAGCTGACGAAGTTGGTCCCGCAAAACTGTCCAAATTTAATACAATTTAAACGGTCAACTTGGTGGCCGGTTTTGATGTATCAAACGATAAAATTAACGGACGAAAATTGACATGAGCGAAGGTGGATATACCAAGATTGCGACGGAGTGAAGAAATCGCCGATCCAACGGTCGGATCTCCGAGAAAACGTGTGCAAAGTCACTGCGACGGAGCGCCAAAACGAACTCGATTCCGCGCGCGTCACGACGGGACGTCGTGCAAAATGCACGAATCACCTCGACGGCGCGTCCCGGAGGAAGTTGGCCGCCAGGGGACTGCTCGACAGAGCTCGGCGCACGGCCAGGGGGCCACAGCGGTGCACGACGGCGGCCCGTGCGCGCGCGTGCGTGCGCACCTGTGCGCTGCGAACCGCTGCTGTCGTGCGATGGGGAGGCTGCACCCTAGCCCGGCGAGGCAGGGCGGCAGGGAAGGCTCGCCTAGCCACGGCGATGCAAGGGGGCATGGCCAACTGGTGGTGGAGGAGACTGGATGGCGATGGTGGTGGTCGCGGCGGTTGGAGTTGATGGTGGTGCTCGAAAATGAAATGAAATGAAGGAGGAGGAGGAGATGGCCGTCTGGGTCGTCGGCCATGGCCGACCAGGGTGGTCGGAGCCAGGGGGCTATGGTCGAAGAAAGGAGCTATGGTGAGGAGGAAGGTCGGGGAAGGAGCTGTTGGTTGCATGGTTTTTGTGTGTGAGTTGTTTGTGTGTAGAATAAATTAAGGGGAGAGAGAAAGAGAGGATAAGAGAGAGAGATGAAAAAGTGTGCTCCTAAATTTTAGGGCCAGCACAATGTGGCTGTGGGGGATTTGTGAGTGTGAGGGAAAATAAATGGTGAGGATTAGATTAGATAATCCAATGGCTAGGATTAGATTAGGAGAAAATGGCCAATTCTATGGGAATTAAATAATTAGAAATTCCCAATAAATATAGAAAAATATGTAGGGGAGTACCTGATATTTTTTTGGGCAAGAATTTATGAGGGTGTCATGATGGAGGGCAACACAAGGCTGGACTGGACTCGGTAGAGCCGGATTGGATCAAAACTGGACATTGAGCAAAAATCGAATTAAAATTAGACGTTGATGATCATGAGTGAATAAGTAGCACATGAGAATTCCAATAAATAGGACACAAGTGGCGAACGGATAGTAGGCTCAATGTGGGCCATGTCCATAGTTGGGGCGGACAGGTTTTGGTCGACAGGGGACCCACAAATCAAGTTGGAAGATGAATGTGACGCCGTGGAGTGAAATAAAATCGGGTCACGTGTCGGGAAAGTTGTGTGAATCTAATGGAGCACAAAATGACGTGTCTGAGTGGGACACGAAGGTCATGGGTGACGAGCGTCTCGAGTAGATCAAGCATGAGAAGTTGGTTTCAAGAAACTGACTGGTCTTGCGCTCCCAAATTAAAAGTCATGGTAACGCGCTGAAAATGATCAAGGAAAAGAGTGGGAAAAATAAATAATAATCAAATGGTCTAATCGACCCGAAGTTCAGCGAAGCAAAAAGAGCACAAGGGAACAAGTTTGGATGGGACACTATATACCGTCATGAAGGTAATCATGTCCACTCCAAAACTCATGAAGAAGATTTCCAAAGTTGAACATCCCTGATACTCCAAATATCAATGGCATGAAAAAGTACACTTACAGATAAATAAATAGAATAAAATATTTATCAAAACCAAATAATCAGAAAAATAAAATAAAATGAAAAAAAATTCAACCCGAAATTCAGGGTGCTCACAGTCTGCTCGTCATGTGTCGGCCGGACATTATATGTTCTGTTCGACTGGTCGAACTGAACAAAACATGTTCGATCGATGTCACGACCCGATCCTAACTTGTTGGGTCAAACCGGATCATGCCCAGCCTGCACCGTTGTAAGACGGCGGCAGTAAGCTATTTTATTGCAGGTAATCATAACAACCTCTAAACATTTGTCACAACATTTATATACGGAAACTTTTAAAACTTTTATTAATCAACAAAATGGAATACATCTGAAATTGAAAGAGCTGAAAAGAAATACTGAATTCAAGTCTACAAAATAATTTCCAATAAGAGAAACTCGAGTTAAAACGACAACTAGCTAGAATGGCTGTCTCGTCAGCCTCAGGATCTGCGTCCTCCAAGGGGTCTCCGGTAACTCAGCAGAATATGGTACTGGGTCATAGTAGCTATTGTGTTATAGCTCAGCAATCATCAGTGACACCTAAAATATTGGGTCTCCAGTCAGGAGGGAGCAAAGTACAATTCATGATAATCTAACAATTGAATTAATAATAGAGTTGTGCACTTTTAAACAATTTAAAATAAATAGTTCTCCAGCAGTTAAAATATTGTGATGTGAATAGGCAATGAATATGACCGGATTAGGTTGTACAGTGAATGATATGGCTTATCCCCGTGTGTATGAGGGGTAAGATAATACAGTTATTATG
Organism: Iris pallida; assembly: GCA_029216955.1. Classification (NCBI taxonomy): domain Eukaryota; kingdom Viridiplantae; phylum Streptophyta; class Magnoliopsida; order Asparagales; family Iridaceae; genus Iris; species Iris pallida. The sequence continues at coordinate 5,278,334 of JANAVB010010199.1, forward strand.
CTACTTTGGATGTGGTCATACTGATTACACTACTCCCCCAGTACCCAACAGTCAATCAGTTAATGCTCTCAGAGAGAGTTCCGTGTTGCATCGTGGTTTAAACTTGCAATAAAACGATTACTAAATAATTGTAAATTAACACAAAATGTACTTGCCTTTTGTTTATGACTGGAAACGATGTTAGTTTCGGGAAGATGCTAGGTTCGTCTCCGAGATCCTACAGTTGGAGAACTTGACTTAGAACTAATATTGAGACCATTCTAGGTGTGCTAGTTGCAATTTCTAGTAGCAGGTCCTAGTCAAGTTTTAAGTTTTTTATTAAATCTACTGCTAACGGTTTACGACGCGTACTACGTTGGTTCTCATTTAGTTGGATAGCCAGTTTCTGGTTTAATTGGAAAAATTTGTCGTTATCGGTTAATTCGCAAAACTTTATATTTTTAATATTATACGTATAAAACTATATTTTCTTTCAATGCTAAAACGTGGATTTTGTTAACTACCAATATTTTATTCAAGTTATTTTATCATGAGAAATCCTTATTAATTTATACAAAATATTTATTAGCCATTTTGTAACTAAGCGCCTAATTACGAAAAATAAAACCAACCAGAAAATAAAGGAAAATCGACCAAGAAAAGAAATGAAAAACCTAGACTACGCAATACAGGGGCACAGCTAACAAAATAGAAATATGGGCTTATGCCCTTACAAACTTTACATAAATGAAATAAGAGAAAATTAGTTAGCTCTGACTAATGTCCCGTAATTTAAATATCGAAAACAAAACTAAAAATAAATTAAATTAAATCTTAGGAGTCTCAGACTTGGTCCAATCGTCACTATTTTAGCTAATGCCTCAACGTCCGGGTAAAACCGGTTTTGTTTGCATTTCGCTAGGGCCCACGGACCGGTACGGTCGTCGCCCAAAATCCAATTAATAAATTATTTTCGAAAAAACCGATTTAAAATTCATTTCTAAAGTTTTATAAAAATTTGGACAGCATTTTCTCTATATTCGGGACAACCAAAAACTGGGAAAATGCTCCAACAATTCCAACAAATATCCCAAACCAGGGAAAATCCAAAAATTAACTTCCAAAACCATTTTTACACAAAAATTAAATTCACAGAATAATTTCCGAAGCTTAATCGGAAACCGAAATATAATCGAAAATTCTGAAATGAAATCGGAACACCACAGGACCCAAAATCCAGAAAACACATTTCGAAAAAAAATCCGATATAACCACAGAACATCACAGAATCAGTTTCGGAAACTCCGAAACCACTACGTCGACCCAAAGCCGAATTCCCGGGAGGGAATCGGGGACCAATTCTCATCATCGACTACCGAAAATGGAACGGGACAAAGGAATTATACCTTGGGTTGCTCGGCTAGAGCTCTCAGATGAAAATAATAGATAAAAAGGAATACGCCGACGGTGGATCGGCTCGGGACAGCGCCTCGCCGGGGTACGGCTGCGCTGGACAGCAGGATCCGGGCACGAAAAGTACGGACAGCAGGTCGGGAAATCCGCGGGACACGCTGGAGCGCTCGAGGAGCGGCGCTGGCGCAGACTACTGGCCGAAAAGGGGCCGGGACAGCAGCGGCGAGGGATGCCGGAGGGACTGAGAGGGGCGGGGCCGACTGAGCGGGATCGGGGCAAAGAGGTGCGGCTAGGGCACAGCCGCGGGGCGCTGCGAGGATCCCGGCGGAGTGGGGGTCCGACGGGAGGTCGCTGGGGCGGTGCTCGGGGCCACGGGGGTCCGGCGGGAGGTCCGGCGGAGGGGCGCCGGAGGTAGACGGCCGCGCGGAGCGGGGGTCGGCCGCTCGGGTCGGGGAAGCCGGAGCGCGAAGGCCGAGCGGGAGGGGTCGGTTAGCCTCTGGAGGGAGAGAGGTGAGGAAATAGTGAGAGAGAGGGAAGTAATGGGCTGGTGGTGGTGGTGGTGTTTTAATATAGGAGAGTGGGAGAAGTGGGAGAAATGGTTGTGGAAGAGAGTGAGTGTGCTGGAGAAATAAGGGGAAGAAATTGTATGGAGGAGAGTTAGTGAAGAGGAGAAATTAGAGGAGAAGGCCTGGTCGTGGGGGAGACCAGGCCATAGGGCTTTGGGTTTTTTTTTTCTTTTCTCTTAACCATAAATAGAATATAAACACAATCAAAGCTAATAATTAATTCAAGAGTTTAGGGTGGATTCGGGACTGGAAACAGAATTTGGTTCAGGAAACGGAAACTGTCGTTCGAACTCAGGGTCGGAATCCGGACTGGTCCAGGCTCGGGTCTCGCAAGCAAAAATCCCAGTTATTATTTTAAAAATAATTTCATCCAGCCATAATAATAATACAAATAAAAATCACTTAACAATAACAATTAAACTAACCTAGGAAGCGGGTTTCACAATCGAGGAAAGTCGAACATATATAGGGCAGTTCGACCTGTAATGGTCGAACAATAGAGCTTTGTCCGACTAGTTGTGGTCGAACATTGTGTTTTTTTATTTAATTTTTCGTTCGACCAGCTTTGGTCAAACGTTAGCAAAGAAGTTTAACTGTCGTGGGTCGAACTCCAGTCCGAGCGCTCGACAAACCAGGCTCGAACAGAACCGTGAAAACCCAAAAAAAATCGAATTTTTTTTCGTTTTCACACGATTGAAGGGATTCGAAAAACCCTAGCAGTGATCCTAAGCGAAAAATTCTAGCAGTGATCTTGGGATTGGTCTTGGGAGGAGAGAGGATCGGAGAGGAGAGGGGACCGGTCGGTTGGAGAGAGGAGATCTAGAGAGGTTAGAATGATTTGGGATGTGCTTAGGAATGATAGATAGGTTTTAGATTAGAATAGAAAAAGGATATTTTAGTCATTTGATGGGATGTACTTAGCATTTATGCTAATTTTAATCAATTAAAATTTGGTGTACTTAGCACTTGGAGTATGCTAAATAAGTCATGGGGTACGTATAGCTGCACCCTATTGTCAAATTAAACAAGCTTACAAACCAGCATTTCTTTTATATTAGTCCCTTTTGTATTTGCATCTTTGATTCTCAGAAAATATTATGTATAATCATGGTAAGCCTTTCCAAGCTTTGTAGGAAATAACAGTAACACAATAATGTTATGGATGTGGTTTGCACTCCATAGTCGTGAATGTGAAGGAAACAAATAAGATTTTTTTAGACTAGTTTTCATGCAATTCTTCCCCAATCCTCTTGCTTAACCAGTAAAATAAGATGGACTTGTACTTTTAGCTGAAAATGAAGTAAAATCTATATTTTCATGTGTTTAGTGTAGGGTGCGACAGGGAGGTGACCGGATTTGCAACTTTGCAGTTACTATCCCCGGTCCTGTGGGATCCACCTCCAAATGTGGTTTCCATCCCTCTACTTTGAGGAGGATTAAAGATTAATTGAACAGCAATTTTCATATAGGGTAAAAAATTATTTTCCTAAACTCTATAAAAGAGAAAAAATTTGGATAATTTATAAATGGAGTAAGAAAACGATATTTAATTGGCGTGTGCGGGTATAAATGAAGAGAGAGAGAGAGGAAGCCAACTGAGTTGGCACGCGCGAGGGGAAAGGGGGAGTTGGGGGAGAGTAGGGAACATAGATGGCTAGTCTGATTCAGCAACGAGTTTGGTATACGAAAACCTTTGGGCATCAATAAAATCGATCTGGACGAATGATATAAGAACCGTTCCAACTAATGGATTGGCTTCTGTTGGAATATGTCCTACATGCAGCAGACTGTGTCTGGACGAATGAACTCTAATGAGAGTGACGGGACCGGTCTGCTGTTGGTTTCGTTGATTTTTTGGATGTTTTGCGACTTGGTTTTGATGAGTGTGCTTTCGCGTCGATTTCTGAATGCCCATTTGAAAATTTCGAAGGGAAAGGATCAAAGAAGGAATTCTAATATGATATTCGTACCATTGCAGTAGTTCGTGTAACTAATACTTGATCGTCGCGAAGCGTTCTCCTACTCTCGACGCATTTCTTTTAGGTGGGTGGTTCGGCCCCTTCTTTTATACTCCTTCCGTCAACAAATTCCAAATTCAACGTTCAAATCGATGATGTGGTTGAATATATATACCGTGCCACTAAGATAAAGAACATGGGATACCTATAACATAACTAAGATAAATAGGCCTAGAGTCATTAACTTCGCGCCTTGCATGGAGGCGAGCATTTTAGTTCAAAACCGAAAAACTGTTGAAAGGAAGGACATTGAAACATCGATTTGTGGTATGGTGAAACGGAGTATTTGGTACTTGCGAGTTGCCAAATCAAACATACGACTTTGAGGAAAATTGATGAATTGTTGCGCGAGACATAGATTTTTACTGCTAGACCCTGTTTGTGTCATGCATTATGTTGCCCAATTTAAACTGTTCACACAGTTATATGGTCATGGACAACTTGTGCACAAGATATTATTTTTCTCGATGTGGTATCCGAGCGCGCCGTGACCGAATCGACCTAGGGGAATTTGAGATACGTGCTTTGCACGAGGCATTACGAAACCCCCAGTTCGGCTCGCTACCTGGATTGTAGGACGTGTCGCAATGCCAGTGAGAATTGTCCCTCGTGGTGTCGTAACACCAATGATCGCATATAAGATAGATGTCATGCGACATATTGTCTTGTGTTGGTGGTAAATATTATATCTATTTTATGCAAGCAGGAGCACGACCGTGGTAAGATTTATTGAGAATGATTATGTTGTTTACTGCTTTAAACTATGCCTTCGATATGAACTGTAACTCATTTAGTTCTAAATAGAAAGATCACTCGAATGCTTGAATTCTTAATAAGCAGTGCCGGTTTAGACGAGTGGGTTCATTCCACTCACTACCAAGTGTGCTAACCCCCAACTTTCCAGGTGACGAGCGCGCTACGGGAGCAAAAGACTAAGCTAAAACTGAAGAACGGTAGGCGGCTCGAAGCTCTCATATTTTGAAGTATTTTAATGTCCAATTCAGATCGAAGGCTTTTACAAAAGTATAAAGGGGCATGAATGTATGAAACGACAAGGATTATTTTATGACAGCTTGTCGAGAGTTTTTATTTTGTGTTTCAAAGAATGTAGTCGCAACGGCATATGTCATGCCCCGATTTCGAAGAATCGATAGTCGTCCCCCGGACATGATGCCGTGCGAACCTAGGTTGCGATCGCACAAGGAATAGTCATAAGGTAATCTGAAAACAACTGTAGTGCCCCGTCCCGCTCAGTCAATCGGAAGAATCGAAACGCGACGACGTTCGGACTTAGCCTTGCAACGGCTGCATGAAGACATCGCTCGGTCAAGGCGACCGCTCGCTCAGGTGGGATAGTTTCGGTGAACTTGTCTCATCTTAGCCTTCACATAATAAATCGCACATTTTCAACTTGCACAAGTAGGCTTGATAATAAAAGAGACGAATCCACATAGCTAAAGGGAATAATTCCGACAAGTCGAATTGAGTTAGAATATGGAAAGGTCCAACGGTCGGCTTAGAGTTGGTGCACGACGTGCTTTGAAAATGACACTCGGTCCTTCGTCCCTTGGCTTGGGAGAAGGAAAAGTTGGTCTTCGCCACAAGCTAAGAGTTAGCCAAATTCATAGGCGTCGCCCGCATAAATGCTTCATAAAGCATGCACGGTCTCTTCGCCCAAGGCGTGGCATAGCTTCTGCTCGCCGACGGGTTAAGTTGTATTGCACGACTTGTGGCATAAGTCTAGGCACCCCAAATAACTTGGTTGTTCAAAGTCGAACGCGTGCACGGCACGTTCCCACGATGTAAAGCTTGACGCAGCATTTGCTCGTCAAGTTGTTGCAAAGTAAGTTAGGCAAGTTACGTTAAGCTATCAGGAGTAGTAGCAGGCACGGTCCTATGAGTTCTACGGCTAGGTATAACCACATAGTCTCACGATTGTAAGGCCCGTCATATAGAGTATGACTTGGGCGGTGGTGTCACATAGAGTTTCAAGTTGGTTCAAGATACGATGGCACAAACTTAGTATTTTAAGGCACGGGCCACAGTTGATTTGTTGAGTTTGGAAAGTGCTTCAAATAGTTGTTCTTGAGTTGACTGAAATGATAGGACAAGAAAGAAGAATGCTCGCGACTGGGTCGCCGAGATAAGGTCTCAGATGTGAGAAGTGTTCAACTTAGCCCTGAAAGAGATGGTAACACTAGAAGTAGATTGACTGTGTGAGACGTCAGTTCGAGTCGAGTCTTGCATGGTCATTGGACAACTTGTACAAGGTAAAATAAACTATTTTTCGAACGGCGATCCAGGCGGCCCATGGGAACCGTTGCGATAGAGACATTCGTAGCTGTGCTGGATGACCGCACGGGTTAGCGGGGACTTGCAGCGGAGCTAGCTACTCGCGCTGGCAAGGAGCGTCCGTCTAATCAAAAGCTCAAAAGGAGTCCATTATAGCGTTGGGCGCTAGTGACTAGTTCCTATAGATGAGTCGGCACGGGCGGCGATCCGCGTGTATGCCTTAGATTGAGTCGAGTATTGAGTGCAGTATATCAAGGAAGTCGAGTTAAATGTGTGAGTATAGTTGAAACACAAAATGTTGGGCATAAGATTTGGTTGTAACGTAGGCGACGTGCTTCGGCACGAGATGTGGCGTCGAGTCTTATGTTGTCGGCATATAAGTTGCATAGTTTGGATGTGAGTTATCTTGAGTCTAAGTCAGGAAATGCCGTAAGGCAAAGTCGGTCGAGTGACACTTAACCCACAAGACTTGATTGGATCAGTTGATGATTTAGTAGCAAAGGGCCGCGGGGCGGCAAGGACCGCGAGGCGGCGATATGATTGTGTCTCATTGAGTTACGAGGCACGGCCTCAACAAAAAATTATAGCACGATCATACGGGAATGGAGTCTTATTGCGCAGTTGCGTCTCTGATTTAAAGCCGTAAGGCAAGCACGACTTGATAGGTTAACGTTGTTGAGTTGATGTTACGTTGCAAGCACGAAATAGTCTTGAGACACAAAATAGGCCAAGGCGTCTGTTCTAAAACCGATCCTAAGGAAAGAGTAGAAAGACAATCATAAAAGGGACTATGTTACACACAAAGTAAATTAACGTATTGGTTTTGTATGGGTGGGCGAGGAGCTCATTCCACCAGTACAGTTGAGTACTGACACCCACATAGATTTCATGTACAGGCACAGGTAGAAGCTCGTGGCATGGAGCTAGCTTGGATGCGCCGAGGCAGGAAGTTTCTTGGCGATTCAAAGCGTACGGTCGCATGTATTCAAGACTTATACAAGACATAATGTATGGACGTCGCATTCCGAAGCATCCGCTGGCTCAAGACATGTATTGAGAGATGAGAGAGAGCTGAGTGACTTGTAATATAAGATGAGTGAGCTTAAGAGACTTGTAATCTTGGCCTTGTGCCCCATTGTAACCTTTGTTTCAATATCAATAAAAGAGTGTTTTGCAATAACTTGTATTTTGCTTCAAATTTCGCTATTATTATTCAATGTCTGCTTGGGACTTCTGTGCGACGACCCCGTCGCAGCCCCTGAAATCGGCCGTTATGGAACCCGCCTTGCACGAGCACATCCTAGCCTCGTGCGGTATCACGCCTTAGCGAGGACGATCGCTCCTACGGGAGCGGGGCGTGACAACAACATCTAAGAGAAAGAGCACAGACAAATTGAACAACACATTGAGACAAAGAAATGCTACATTTTATTGATAATAGACATCATTTACAGACTCTATTACAATTGTGCCGTGCAGGCTTTACAACATGACTCGATTACAAAGGGAGTACCGATGAGATAGCCATTCCATACATACATCCCTCATTTACAACAAAAGTACTCCAGCCACCTAGTTTAGAAGGAGTACCGATGAGATAGCCATTCCATACATACATCCCTCATTTATAACAAAAGTACTCCAGCCACCTATTTTGGAGGGAGGCCAAGACATGTTCATGTGACTTGCGGAGAGTATTCAAAAGTTGATGCGACGGGAGTCTTCGACGCATGGTCGAAGCTTCAAAACACGAACATCGCCTTGGTCAGTTCGCGCGTTCTTCTTGATTCCTAACACCTACGAAGAGCGAGGGTCAGTACGATCACATGTACGGGCAAATGGCTAATTAAATCCAAGCTCTGTATTTGGTTCAAGCAGTTTTATAAAAATATGTTAGCTATTTGGTGATCTTTCTAACCGTCCTGATCGATTTGCATGTTAACATATTTTGAGACAAGCATATAAAATCGTATACATTGAGCAGTTATCCAAGTTCATCCCGTGTCGCGTGCATTAGTTCAAGCAATAAAAGGGTATGAAGGTTACTGGCAATGTCAAGCCATCATATACTATAGCTGGATTAGACAGCGACCCTTTCACGGCAGGTAGCGATCCCTATGCGAAAGTTTTCGAATCACCCATGCTGATTCATTGCTGGCGCTTGCTATAACTCGTTCCTTCCAAGCCGGATCAATTTCTTGGCCTAGGCAACCGTTCGAAGAATCTACACCTTGTGCACAAGTTGTCCAATGACCGTTTTTACAGATCATAAAATAATTCTCTCTCTTTTCTAGAACCTTATATTTTCTCTTTTTGGTGTGAAACTTACATTTTTATAGTAAATTTCTCTAATTGATGCAGTTATTCCGAGTTGTCTTTAGCAAGTGTTTCGTGTAGAATTGTGCCTCAATTCATTGATTCTACACTATGACGACAAGCATTGCCTTTGCGTTTCATGATTGATTTTGAAATAGAGGGTCGAGGTGAAGGAGGTCAGCCACTCACCTTAGTCTTTGCTTCAGGCGATGGACTCGTTGGCTGTGCTTAGACGTCGCCTACACGATCATCTGCAATCGCATAAGCAACTGATTACAATACTGTGTTATTTAAAAAATTCGATACGAATGTGAAGTTCGAAAACACAAGCCATAAAAACCATCGAAAATATTCACAAAAACGAATTCACGAAAACCAAAGCCAAAGCAAGTGCAGCATGAAAAGCAGAGTAACGACAGGTCTCTCCCGACTCAGCCGCAGAGCCAATCAACAAGGTGCAACCCGCTGAATATGGGATTTGATTCTGAAGAAGCATTTTCATAACGAGAAAAGGATCTTAATTTAATCGTTCCCGTTCGACCGATTCAACATATCCCGATCTATTGGTCCCGACTGAATTCGTAGCGACAGTGTTCCTTTTCCGCGTACCCCGTGGACGAAAATGGGGCACGATGTAGGGACGGGACAGTACAGCATATGTAATATACAAATAATTTTGTACATACTTTTCAAGTTTTATCAATGAAAAGCCTATTTTCTTCCTATGTTGCGTCTTCAACTCTCTGCACTGTTTAATTTCAACTTGTTGTCATCAAAAGAATTACCAAATGCACATACTGCCTTGTACAAAGTCCAAATCAGACTTGTACGGCATCACGCCCCAGCAAGGATGATCGATTTGTCTTGAGTCGATACGAGGACGAACGATTATACGAGTTGGGGCGTGACAATATTGGCAAAGCATCCCTGAATGAGTGTGATACTATAATTATATATATATAAAATCAAGTTTGTTATAGGAGATAACAACCATATCCCTAGGAGATATAGACTAGTTATCACAATCATATCTATTAGTTAGATATAAATAACTACAACATTTAATGTATTTTTTTCAATAATATTAATTTGTATATTTAGATTCTTACACTACAAATATAAGGACATGATGAACATGACGTGTATTTTGATGTGTCATGGATTCTAATTTACAATAATACAATTATTAGTAATTAATTAATAGACAAGATAACTAGTTATTATTTATGTTTATTTGTAAACTATTTATTTAATTATTATTATTATTATTATTATTATTATTATTATTATTAATTTTCTTTTCTTTTTCTGAAATGATCAATGTATATGTTCGAGACTTTGTACAACTCTCTCTATCAAGACTACGGAAGGATGACAACTGTTGACAATTCGGCCCTTAGTTTGTACCGACCTAGTGGCCCGCCATTACAACTCCGCTTTGACCATTTATTAAATGGAAAAAATAACACGTACCTCCTATATGGAAGGGCGCACGCAACCAGTGTCCGTGCACGGCGTGGGCCTAACATGGCCTATCGGCCGCACGGGAGACGAAAACGCAAGCATTGTAGCAGCTTCTGCGCATGCGATGAATTTCCGTGCACGGCGTGGGCCTGACAGGCCCTATCGGCCGCACGGGACACCGTCAGAGAGCGCGTCGCCGCGCGAGCTTCGAAAGGGAATCGGGTTAAAATTCCCGAGCCGGGACGTGGCGGCGGACGGCAACGTTAGGGAGTCCGGGGACGCCGGCGGGGGCCTCGGAAAGAGTTATCTTTTCTGCTTAACAGTCCGCCCACCCTGGAAACGGCTCAGCCGGAGGTAGGGTCCAGCGGCTGGAAGAGCACCGCTCGACCCACCTAAGCCACTGGAGCCGGAGGTGATTGGCTTATAATATACTATTTTATTTTCCTAACCAAACATATTTATCTACTTACTAGCGCTAGAGGACAAGAAAGTATTAAGGATTCTCATGAACATTTCTTTATTGAAAGTAGTAATTCTGATATTTTTCCACTTACAATTTATCAAACATGCCATTGGGAACATCGATCATCAACCATCAATTCTGATTCTGGGCTATTTTGATAACCAGCTTGTTCCAACCATCTAAATTCGGCACCATCAACAAAATGAAGCCATGGGAACGATGTTCCGAGCCTAAGTCGAGCAACTCGAGGCACAAGCGATCTGTTGGTTTGCACATTATTCCACCATTGCCACCGACGCATTCTAGCCATAGCTAAGCTAAAATAGTGGGTACTGATGTAACACAAACCCACCCGTGCAGGCTGCAGCACTTGCTATTACCGATAGATACGGTATCGCATGCGAAGGTTCAAAACAAGAGCCCCCATTGCACGTACGTATATGATCGTCATTCCCTTTCCCTTCCATGCACCTTCCGAGAGGGTTCATCTTCCGTGGCCGGTAATCCGGACGTTCAACCCCTCCACCCACCCACTGCCCGTCCGGACGAAAGCATCTCCTCGGTCTATGTGCACGAAATCTGTACATATCATATGGGAGAAAACAAGACCTTCTGATAGTATTCTACGATCCACCGGTGTAAAGTTCTCTTCGGATGGCGAGTCGACCGACAGTACCTGCACGAATCATGGTTCGTGGCACTTCCATGGCATTCAAGGTTCCGCACAACAAACAGTCCTTCCTGTGTGTGGCAGTGGCAGTAGCAGTGGCAGATACAGTTGGGAGTAATTTCCCCAACAATGTAGTCGGTATGACCCAAATCCGTATAAGAATGTATAATTATATATTGAATAAATTGTACTCAAAGAATTCAATTTACAAAAAATTTCATACAGAGGTATCAAATTTGATGTATTTAGACAAAAGAGGAAATGTTTGGAAAATTTACAGGGAGGAATGCCATCTTAGATGGCACCCATATTTTTTTTTATTTTTTAGATATTTGTTTAAATCTAATATTAAAAAAATATCTTAAATATAAGTTTTAAAAAAAAATTAATCTGAAATATTTTTCTCGAATCTTAGATATAATTTGATATTGTAGATAAAATTTTATCTAAGAACATAGATGAGAACTTACCTCTAAAGATATTATAAATTTTATCTACGATTTTAAATTATATCTAAGATTTGAGGGAAAAAATATTTAAAATTTTAACTTATATATGAGGTGTATTCTAATATTAGATTTGAAAAAAATATCTAAGAGAACTTATCTTTAAAGATATTTTAAAATTTCTTTGAAAAAATTATCTACGATTTCAAATTATATCTAAGATTTGTATATAAGGAGATGAGAAAATCAAGTTTATCATGTCACATAATAAAAAAATTAAAAAGATTGGGCACTGGATCCTATAGTCGTACTAGGAGCCATCTAAGATGGCGCTCATCCCTCTCTCCATAAATTCTCCAAACTTCTCTTATTTTTTGCATAAATACATCAAATTTTATACCTCTATATGAAGTTTTCTGTTCAATTTATTGTTTATTATATAAAAGAAATATTTTTTAAAAACATTAAATTCAGCATTATATTGCAATATTGCACTAATTTAGGACGTAAGTTTGATTGATGCACTAGTTTAAGGTGTTAATTATTTTTTTTAAAAAAATTCTTCTGCTTAATTTGGCTAAACCCCACTGCTTAAAGACAAAAGCTTTGAAAAGAAGGGAAAAAAACCTCATTAATTGTAAGAATATAAAAAAATACAAAACGTAACCCTTGAAAAAAATCCATTTCTACATAAAACATGAAGCCTAAAACAAAAATAAAATAAAAAGAAATTTGAAAACATAACCCTTGAAAACAAAAGAAAGTATAAAAACCTAAAATGAGCATAAAGAAAATAAGAAAAAATAATTAAAAAACGAAAATAAATTATAGAACTAAAAAAATTAAAATGAGGAGGAAAACCTTAGAAAGTAAGGAAAAAAATAATTGTAAGAAATATAAAAATCCAAAACATAACCCTTTAAAAATAAATCGAAAATTAGAAAAATAAAGAAAAACTGGAAACCTAATAAAGAAAGAATAAACAGAAAATAACAATTGAAGCCTAAAACAAAAATAAAAAATAAAAATTTGGGCGTAAATATCAAACTTACGTCCTTTTTAGGACGAAAGTTGCTACTTAGGTTACCCGCAATTAACCAAACTAAGCGGAAGAATTTAAAAAAAAATTATTAACAACTTACGCCCTAAATTAGTACATCATTCAAACTTACGTCCTAGATTAGTGCGATCTTATGCTCAAATTAAAAAATTTATAAACAATATGTCTTTTATATAATAAACAATAACTTAAATTGCTTTCAATATAATTTCCTGTTATATATATTATAAGTTTCTTTGGTAATGTAATACAACTTTAAAAAAAGAATTTTAAAAATAAGTTCAATTTTTGGACAACATTTATAATAATTGCTTTAAAAAACTGCCTTCACATTTTTTTTGAAAAACTAACACAATTCTGAATTATAGCCTTATTATAAATATTCGGCAGTGGGTCAATAATAAGCCGTCCACACCATATGTATATCACGCACTATTTAAATACTTATAATTAACTACCATTGCACTTCTCTTATGTATATCCTCATATAAAAATAATTTAAAATTATTGTCACTAACTTTCAAAATAACTTAAAAATCTTATAACTGTATTCAAAATCCTATAAACATATATATAACAATTTTAAATTAACCTTATTCAATATCTAAACTAACTAAATGATATTATTTAAACATTTGTCCAAAGTTCCACAAGAAACAAATATCAATAAAAATGTTTAATATTTAAACTATACTTAAACAAACTATATGGTACAATCTAAACTTATATCCAAAGTTTTACAAAGAACAATTTTTAATTAAAATATATTCAATATTAAATAATTACATGATATCACCTAAATGTATATCCAAAGTTCTATTTTATGAACACGTGCAATATATATATAGTTGGGTATGATATGGACTAGGGGTGAGCATTATTCGATTTTAGACCGAAAATCGAATCGAACCGAACTGAATAAGATATTCGGTTCAGTTTCAAAAAAATCTGTTTCGATTTTGTTTTTCAAAATACTAAAATTACATATTTGGTTCCAATTTTTGTCCAAAATCGAATAAGAATTGTACAATTATGTAAATACCCTCAATTATTTACATATTTTGCAATTAAAGGTGTATATTTTAAAAACAACAATTATATGTATGTGTTAATTTAAAATTCCACATTTGATAATCTGACAACTAGTCCAACTTTATGAGAAAATTTGAAATTGAATAAATGTGTGTATAAAAATTATAATTTTTAATATAATTTAACCACATCACAACTTTGAATTCGATCAATTAAACAATATAAAGTCCAACCAAATAAATTAAATTTATTATTTGGTTCGATTCGATTTCGACTTTGACTAATTCGATTCGATTATGAATTTTAATAGTTTTTATTTATTTAATTTTTGCTAATTCGATTCACTTGAAACCGAACAAACGTAACTGTCGCCCTAGTATGGACATCAAGTTCTTAAGATAAATTGGATGTTATTTTGATACAGATTAGCGCGCCTAGATTAGCACTAGGTAGAGAGAGAGGTACGGGGTGTGCGGAAAATACAAGGAGGTCGTCAAATTGTGACCGGTACAATTTCATCAATCATACATCGTACGGCAGTATTAAGTCACAGGCCAGCCAACCTCTCACCGACCGACTCAATAAAATCCCCACTTCCAAAGCACAAAATTTCATATAATTATACAGTACTTCCTAATTCCTACAGGCCTATTTATAACTACTTGGCTATTAATGTGTAAGCAGAACTGAGCAGCTGAGCTTTAGCAATGAAAGAGCTAATGTCACCTTCCTCTTCTTCCTGCTCCCCTCCTCTCCCAAACTTGCTGCTACCACAGTCCTTGCAAGCCGCCACCCCCCCTTCGCCGTTGCAGTACAGCCTCCAGTGCCTCCTCAACGCCAGGCCCGAGTGGTGGGCCTACGCCATTTTCTGGCGCGCGTCCCCCGACCGCACCCACCTCTCCTTCGGCGAGGGCCACTTCCGCGGCAACCGCGACTGCAAGCGCCCCCTCCGCACCCTGCTCAGCGATCCGGCGGTGGACGGCGCCGACGACGCGGACTGGTTCTACGTGGTGTCCCTGACGAGGTCCTTCGCGACGGCCGGGGACGGCGGCTGCAGCGGCGCCACCGCCGTCCCCGCGCGCGCCTACGGCTCGCTCGCGCCCGTGTGGCTGACGGGCGCCCACGCGCTGCAGGCCTGCGGCTGCGACAGGTCGCGCGAGGCGCAGCTGCACGGGATCGAGACGCTCGTCTGCTTCCAGGCGGCGGGGGGAGTCCTCGAGCTAGGCTCGTCGGAGCTGATCGGCGAGAATTGGGTCCTGGTGCAGCAGGCGAAGGCCATCCTCCTCTCGGCGGGCACCCTTCCCGCCGCCGACGTCAGCGCCTTCGGCATCTCCGCAGCGCCCGCGCTGCCGCCGGTGTCGACGAGGAAGGAAGGGGGAGCAATGTTGGCTTGTGGGCTGTCGTCCTGCACTGTCGACTCGGAGCACTCCGACCCGGAAGAGGGGATAATGCAGGAGCGGGCGTGCCGGCCGAAGAAGCGGGGGAGGAGGCCCGGGACCGGGAGGGAGACCCTGGTGAACCACGTCGAGGCGGAGAGGCAGCGCCGGGAGAAGCTCAACCACAGGTTCTACGCGCTCCGGTCGGTGGTCCCCAACGTCTCGAAGATGGACAAGGCGTCGCTGCTGGCGGACGCCGTGTCCTACATCGAGGAGCTGAAGAGCAAGGTGGGCGAGCTCGAGGCGGCGGCGAGGAGGGTCAAGAAAGAGATCACGGTGGATCAAACCGATGGAAGTAGTGCGGCGGTGGTGGCGTCCGGGCCGGCCAAGGTGGAGCTGGAGGTGAAGGAGCTGGCGGGCGGGGACGCGCTGATCAGGGTGCAGTCCGAGAACCTGAGCCACCCATCGGCGAGGCTGATGGCGGCGATGCGGGAGCTGGAGCTGCAGGTGCAGCACGCGAGCGTGTCGTGCGTGAAGGAGGTCACTCTGCAGAACGTGGTGGCGAGGGTCCCGTGCTGCCTGCAGGGGGATGATAATTTGAGGGCAGTTCTCGTTGCTCGACTGGAGAAGAGCTGAGCTCGATCGGTCTCTATATCATCAGCTACATATCTAAGCTTGTTTAGTTGTTTCTGATTAATTAATGTTGTGATGCCATTTTTCTTCCTTTCTTTCTTCCTTCCTTTCTCGTGTAAATAGTAGAATAAGACGAGTTACTCTATAAACTGAGATGGCTAATGGTTGGCTACTTGTGGTTTTCCAGTTTCAGCGGAGAGTTTTATCTTCTTGCAGAGTTGGAATGGATTGTATTTTGACAGAGAACATATATGATGATTCATATTTGGACTGCAGAGACGCTTTGGAGTTGCCTAGTGTCGGTTGAAATCATGGAAATTTCGCACATGTTTTGAATAGACAGATTACAAAAGTGGTGAAATAGCAAACTAGTTTGTTTGTTGATTAAAAATAATAAATGATGCAAGAGCAGTTTAAAATTGCATAAAACATGTTTATGTTCGCTTAGAACATGTTGTCTTCTTCTGAGTTGCTTAGAACAGGTTTGATAAACTAGTTAGAAAAAGAAGATAAAAGCCAAGCGAACATAGAACATGTTGTCTTCTTCTGAGTTGCTTAGATGTCAGAACTAAAATCCTTTGAAAATTTTGCAGTAAAGAACTGGTGTTGTTCTGGAGAAACTCCGCCAGCACTTAGTTGTCACCGTCGCACTGATAGATTCATCAATGTCATGTCATGCTCCGATTCTATTATACTGAATCTAGTCGGATAATATCCAGCATGTACCGTTATGAGACGGCAGAAATTAGCTGTATCAAACAGCAGTAACACAAACAAATAATTCTAAAATGCGAGAATAAAAAATATGTATTTGAACTTTGAAATTAAATCTAAATGTCTAGATGAAACAAACACACAAGCAAGTAAACATTTAGTTATTACAATTGTTCTTTATTTACAACTAGAAAACAGGAACGCTAAGCAACAGGCACAACTAGAAATCCTGGACTTCCTGGTCAGGTTCGGCTACCTCTTCAGAATTCGGATCGGGTCCGTAGTAGGAACTAAAGGCAAGCTCATCGTCTTCGCAATCACCTAAAATATTGGTCTCCACTCATGAGGGGAGCAAAAACATATATCAATATCCAGCATTCTAAATAGTAATAAATGATGTAAGGGCAGTTTAAAAACATTATTATATTTTTCTAAATAATAATAAAGAAAACAGCAGGGCAATGAAATCTCAAGAGCTACAATGATGCAATATACAATGATTCAATAGTGATTTGAACGTATAGCAGATCTGTGGCCGGTTGGTAGATTCAATGTGTATACTAACATTTTGGCCAAATGCTATTATACGATACGGCTCAACCCCCTGCGCAATAAGGGTTAGCGCAAGAGAGGCAATAATAGTAACATGGTTTTGGTTACAATTGCTATACTACTCCCCCAATTTCTGAGTCAAAGAATCAATCAAACAATCAATTTGGGGTCCGAGAGGAGGAGTATGGAGGAAGAGAGGGGGAGAGTCTCTGTGGAGTTTTGAAGGTAGAGAGGGGGAGAGTTTCTGTGGAGTTTCTGAGTGTTTCTGAGAGTTTGTACGAGGGAGAGAAGATAATAGATCCGGGGATTCATGCGGGATAGTCGTGCGATTCGGTAGTAGGGTTGAACAGGTAAGAGTTTAGTTAAATGTGTTTGGGTTAAAGGATTTGGGTTGAAGGGTCCGGACAGGAACATCATCCAATAATTAATATTAAAAAATTAAATCTAATTTCGACTAATAATAATAATAATACACCATCCAATAATTAATATTAAAAATCAAAATCTTATTTCGACTAATAATAATAATAATAATAAACAACTAAAATAGGAAATCATGATTTTATAATAAAAATTACTGTTCTTCAAAACGAACTTGACGATTCGATACTTTCCGTCAATCCGTTTTGACTATTTTTGTCGATCTGTTAATTTTGACTATTTTTGTCAATCCGTTTCTACGAACAAGCAAGTTTGTAAGAACTTCTGAAATGCTCAATAACATCGACCTACTATATGTTAAACAAAGTTTGGACAAATCACTCACTTACCACGGGGTTTTTGTTTTTTGTTTTTTTTTTGTTTTGTGTTTGTAAGAACAAAAAACATGGCTTATATAGGACCCCTGGTAGTAATAAGTTTAAAAGAAGAAAAAAAAATTCTTGGACATTTTTATCCTCTCTCTACTTTATTCTTATACCACTAATCACTCACACAAGTAGTAATTTGCACAATGCAGGAGGACAAATAATTAAGAAATTTATTTTTGTTCATCTACCAAAATTCAGATGATATTTTATTATATATCAGCCCAAAATTACTTTTAATTTTAAATTAATTTTTCTTCTCTTATAATAATAGAAATATTAGTTTTAGGTTGACATGTGATAATTTTGTAGCAAAGTTTTAGTGGGTGAATGAAAATGAACTCATAATTAAGAGGTTAAAGATTTTGAGTGTTGAAGGAGTGGGTGGGGTTCCCAACCTATGTGGAGAAGACCCCGGAGTGCGACGAGCGTCGTTCGTATGTCGAAGAAGCTCGAGGAGAAGGCGGAGACTGCTACAGGAGCTGCTGGAGCTGCTGGGAGTAAGGGGGCCGAGTTCGGGCCGAACTCTGCCCCAGGCAGAGTTCGGGCCGAACTCCGCTTTCCCATTCGAGAATAGTGCTGGATGTCCGAACACAGAGTTCTGGCCGAACTCTGTGTCGTCGGACTGGACGAATTTCTGGGATAATTTGTCACGACCCGCACCCGCTTTTCTAGATACGAGACGTGTCCAAGCCAGCCTACGCCGCAGAGTCGGCGGTAGAACGCTATCAAGCCCGCAAGAAATGAATGCTCAAATTATAACAACTGCTGCTCATTCACATTTCTAAATTTATTACAACATTTATAATTAAAAAAATACAAGATTTTACAATAAAGAAAATTGATACATCTGCTATCTATTTCTAGGTTGACCTCAGCATACCCAAGCCTTCCCAATGCTAAGAGTGATCGCGGCTAAACCTGAAAAATGTTGGTTTCCAGTCAGGAATGGAACAAGTACACAAACCGACGGCAATGCGAGAACACAATAGAATTAACAAGACATGAAAATAACATATGAGAGATGAAAACTAGGAAGTACTGATGACATGGTAAGTGGTGGAGGAGACAAGGAAAACAAATAAAATACAACTATCTATGTGATTTGAAATATCCGTTTCGACATGTGAACGACTAGGGGGTAAATCCGGCACCCTGCACGTGTCATGTGCAGCTGCTATTCTCCACGAAAGACACGGGAGATAGTTCTGGGTAGTACACATGTCTACTAAGATATTTTCCCTCCCGACTATCCCGTGTGACGAGCGTGTCAACAAACAGCAAGATATATGTATAAACATAAAATGTATCAACTACTATGAATCGAAAAGCAATCAAAAAGTGCAATTGCCTGAGGTCCTTAGCTGGTGAAACCAATAATACTATACCACTCAATGAGGCACAATCAGTCAACACATGCAGAAGTCTCCAGATGCTGAAATAAACAGTACCAACGTTCTCAGAATAGTCAAATTGGCTAGGGTTGCATGTCCTTAAGTCTAATTCTGGACACATGGGCAAAACAGTAATTTCGGACAAAAACGATATCCGCCGTTGGACCCGCTTTGCACCGAAAAGCGTGCCAGAGTCAATGGTCTCTAAAGTTGCCAAACTATATGTCAACAGGTCCAGTTTTTCGATACGAACCCAACAGTATGTCCAAAGTTGGATTTCGACGGGTCGTGCACAAAATCGTCCGTTGAGTGGGATCGTGGGGCCCGTAAAACGACGGTCCGATCAACTATCTCAGAATGGGACCAAATTTGGCATACAGGACCAGAAAAATGATACGGTCCTGTTGGCACAAGTTTCGTCACGATCTGAGGTGCACATACAAAGTTATGACTGAATTTGCATTGCGCGGATACGGGACAATTCCGACGGATACGCGTTCGATACGACACGCACTGTAAAATCCCTAAATTTTCTACTATTTTTTTTATAAATTTGGTAATAATTTTTTTTGTACGTCGCGTAGTTGTATTGTATGTCGCGCACGAAAATTCGTTTTTCGAATTTGCTCGACGAGTGCGATTATGCGCGAGCATACATACTTTTAGAAAAACGTTTTTCTATTTTTATAGTTTCAAAATAATATATAGTAATTATCTTTATTTACGTAAAGTTGTGAAAAGCGTCGCATCGAGATTTCAAAAATATTATTTAATTTTATCATTATAAAAAGGCGTAAGATATAAGTTAGGTATAAATTAATTTTCGAAATTATTTATTAATTATCTTAAATTATTTAAAGGTTATTTTTGAAGTAGTTCCTATTAATATCTAAATTAATTTTTGAAATTTATTAATATTAATTATTCAAAAAGATATTTAAAAATATTTTTTATTTTAGAAATTATTATTATTAGTAATTTTGAAAAATATATTTTAAAATTATTGTGGCAATTTAAATCTTGTATTAGATTTTATGGATTTGATTTTAATAGTTTAAAATTAAGGATAGAATTTATATTTAACTTGAGTTTGATTATCTAGATTTAAATTAATTTAGATTTGGATTTGAATTTATTGAATTGATTTAAATTAATAGATTGAATTATATAATTGGGTTTAAACTATTCTAATCCTTATCCAACTGGGAATTCTCACATCCTATAAATAGGCAGGTACTCCTCCATCAATTCTAATTATTCCATAAAATTTCTCCACCCAAGTACCGTGCATCGTGTCCATGTCCGTTTCCCCTTCCCATCCAATATAAATTTGTTATTACATTTACATGTACGAATCACCGTGTCCGACACCCCGGACACATCTCTACGTCCTCTTTCCCATGTCGGATACAACCAACACCATCCCAATTACACCCCGACACATCCCTAACCCTAACCCTAGCACTATCTGCCGCAGCTACCGGCCATCACCACCTCCGCATCCGACCGACCCCCAAGACTACCACTCAACCACCCGCACTACCGATGACGACCACCAGACACGGCTACCCGACCTCCCCGTCTATCCAAACACTAGGCCCCAGAGCAACACCATCACCACTACCACCCCCATCTCCTTTCCTTCCCGACCATCACCAATGTCGCCACCACGTTCACCACGCCCACCTCCGACCACTGTGCCACCCAGCGCCGCCAGATTCGAACCCAAAAATCCAACCAAAAAAAGATGAAACTCTAACCTTGAAGCGCTGGACGAGAGGTCGTCCCCCTCCCGGCCGCACCAAAGTCCGTAATCACAAACCTCGTCGGAGTCGCCAACTTCGCTCCTCGGTTGTCTTTATCCCGGTCACTGCCACATCTCATACGCCGAACACCTCCGGCAGCCCTCGTCTGGAGTCCGCGCCCCTCCGCGGTGCTCTCCGCTGCCC
>JANAVB010010199.1:5301976-5305446 GCA_029216955.1 Iris pallida
AACAGTCGAGTTAGCCTACTTTGCATTTAATTATCTTCCAAACCATGCATAATTTTGAAAACCTATTTGAAGGCATTTATTGACAACATGTAGAGCTTCGAATCCGTTTTTACGGAATTTGATTTCATCGACTACGTGCCGAGAGATCGGATTCCAAAGTTTCCCAAAAACCTGTTTTAAAAACTAGAAAATTGTTCCACACGACGTGCGTTCCGCCAAACCGGGCGACGTGGTCGCGAACCGAAGGCATCGAAAGCTGCGTAATGGCTTCGTGGTCGTGTGGGCTTTGGCGGAATTCAAATTGGTCGCGTGTACGCGACGAATTTGATGCGTATCCGTCGAAATTCACCGTATCGGCCTCTGTGCAAGTTTCCCAATTACTTCGTGCACGCTCGTCAGATTGAGACGAAACTTGTGCCAACAGGACCGTATCATTTTTCTGGTCCTATATGCCAAGTTTGGTCCGATTCTGAGACAGTTGATAAAATCGTCGTTTCGCGGGCCCTACGGTCCGACTCAACGGGTGATTTTATGCACGGCCCGCCGGAATCCAACTTTGGACATACGTTGGATTCGTATCGAAAAACTGGATCCGTAGACATATAGTTTGACGACTTTAGAGACCATTGACTCTGGCACGCTTTTCGGTGCAAAGCGGGTCCAACGACGGACATCATTTTTGCCCAAAATTACCGTTTTGCCCCTGTGTCCAGAATTGGACTTAAGGACAGACAATCCTAGCTAATTTGACTATTCTGAGAATGTTGGTAACGTTTATTTCAGCTTTCGGAGACAATTGTGATGACTTGGACTTTCTGACTTGTTGATTGGTGATACATTGTTGGTTCTCCTTGTAACCCCCAGGCAAGTATACCTTGCCGAACATATACAGTATTTACATGGTTTCTCTTTCCTTATTGTAGTCCTTTTTATATTGTCACATGATTCCGTATTGTGATTGATTCGTCCTGGATTGCTTTATTTGTTCTAGATTACGTGCACGTATAGGATGTTTGACATTGCTAGAATATGGGTCTCTTTGTGTTACTCTTTTCTCGTGATTGAGTTGTCAGTTTTTATATCTGTCCTTGACCATTCTTGACTGGGAGTATCTTGCATTGTACTACAGTTGAGACATACTATAGCTTGGGAGTATCTTGCATTGTACTACGACCTATAGCCGATTCTTCTACCTTGATATCACTTGATTGACTTGACTTGAGACATGCCATAGATTGGGAGTATCTTACATTGTACTACGACCTATAGCATATATTGATTGATTGATTGACTTGACTTACGACACTATAAATTGGGAGTATCTTGCATTGTACTACAATTTATAGGAGTCTACTTGACTTTGTATCCTTTAGGAGAGGAGATCGATACTAGAATTGGCTAATCTCGACTGGGATTATCTTGTATTATATTACAGTCAAAATCTACTATAGATTGGGAGTATCTTGCTTTGTACTACAAGCTATAGAGGTTAATCGATTGATTGGTAGCCAAGTCTAGTATTACATTTTCTCACGACTCGTCATCCTTAGATGTTCTTCTTGCAGTGTTCTTATTCCCACACCTGTTATTTACTGTCTATTAGTAGGCATGTTTTATGTATCTTGCTAGTCCTCTGAGGACCTGATGATCTCTTCAGGTAGCTGATTGCACGGAGTTAGTTAGCTGAGCATGTGGTAGTTGACTTCACCCGCATGATTCAGGTATTTTGTCAGTGCTATTGATTTACTATCTTTTCTCGTGCTTTTATGATATATTCTGCTTTTTATAGACTCATATCATTCTTGGAGTCTAATCGAACAATATGCTAATGGGCTGCAGACCATGACCATACTTGTTCATTCTTGTTTATATGATCATGTGGATTGAGTTACAGTTTAGATTAGACATGATACCCATGACCTTGACAGCTTATATGTACTCGAGTCGAGTGCTAATGGGCCGTGCATTTATTTTTCTCTAGCTGCCGTTAGTGATTCACCCAAGATCTAGTGACCGTGCATTTATTTTCTCTAGATGCCCCTTAGCTCTCACTCGAGTGCTAATGGCCGTGCATTTACTTTTCTCTAGACGCCACTAGTGCCTTGGTTGAAACGCTAACGCGCCATATTTCTAGCTTCGGAAGGCCCCTGTGTGGAACGTTGTCTTCAAAGTACATTTTCACATAAAATGGTTAAGGACCTTTATTTGTAGTCACATATACTTTTCTGTTGAGCTTATTTATTCAGTTATTGACATGATATTATGTGTCTTGTTACGTCCCTCTGAGGACCTGGTTATCTCATCAGGTGTGTGCTCTTGTCTTCGCAGGTGCTCTAGTTCTAGCCGTGACTATGTCCATTCTTCGAGGGTGATTGCACTTGGATCGTCTTCGCTTCGCTCGCCAAAATTATTTTATTTTCTATGTATTTCTTTCCTTACTTGTTGGTATGGATTTATCTCCACTCACATATTGTATCAAGACAATTCATTATCATTATGATATCTTTTATCATTTATTTTGTGTGGATGAGATTAGTTATGGTTCTACTGTATTTTACAGCTTACGTATATTTATTATACGGCTGTCATGTCTACGTTTCTAGTCCTACGTATTTGGGACTGGGGCGTTACACGCACACACATCCAAATCAAGTTCCTCAGTTCCCACACGTCCACTTTTACTGTCTGCTCCTGTCGGAGTCAGCGGTACGCGACGAGGTGGGCCAGTTGACGGGACGCACCTGTATCGAAAAAATCCTATTATTTTGAAAACCAGTTTTCTTAATTTTGGAAGTTGAATAATTTGTGTACGTGCAATTTTATTGAAGATATTAGAAGGGTTTTAGTACCCCCATATGTTGTCTACAAGGCCCTTCTTGTGGATTTTGAAGACTGTGCGTGAGGTGACGGCAACCAACGTTTCATGGTGTTTTAATTAACTAAATTCTGTCACAATTTTATACAGTTTTTATTGACTTCTCTTCGATTTTTCGGACAACCTCGGCCATCTAGGTTCGAACTAATTAAAGGGTTCTAAGGTGGTTGTGGTTGTAATCGTACCTGAGCAATCGGGACGACGTTTCGTCGACCGAGGAGGGAGAACCGCGGCCTCAAACATGGAAGTTTGGGCCGCCTACTGCTGTGCCTACGTCCGCGTACGTGCGCGTCCTGCCTCCGCGCTGTGCGTACGGCTCCGGCCGCGCGTGATGGTGGCGTCGGCGGCGGTGTGGGTCGCCGGACCACGGGGTAGTCGTGGTAGCGGCGGTTGGAGGGTTTAGGGTTTGCGCTCTCCTCTCTTCCCTCGGCTCTCTGTATAATATATATACAATATTAATATTAACCGCTATGTCTGGTCGGGTAAGCTGCTGCTTAGGGCCGGGGTTCTATTGTTTCTATTCTGATTCTTTCTTTTTCTTTTCCTTTTTCTTTTCTTTTTTTTTTCTTTTCTTTTCAACAATTAATACATAATA
>JANAVB010010199.1:5312713-5467713 GCA_029216955.1 Iris pallida
TAGATATATACACATACTTTTATATATATATTTATTATTAGTCTAAGACCCTATTAATGCAGACCATGAATATATATTATACATTTATTGATACGAATTATAAATAACCAAAATTAGTAAATAATTATTATCTAAATATTAATCTCAATAAAATCAATAATAATACAATTTTTTCAAAATTTTCGGGGGGGAGCTACATGATTTCACCGTTAGATCATATCTGATGGTCCAAATTGCTACGGATTAGGGGAGTTAATATTAGGTTATTCCTAACCCTAATCATTGTAGACAACACAAGAAAAGAGAGAGGAAGGAGGCAAGTGCCATTACAATTTTGGGAGAGAACGGAGGATTGAATGTCTTTTTCGAGGAGAATCGGATTCCGGTAATCTCTATTTGTCGTTCTTGTTCTTCGTAGCCTTGTAATCATTTTCTGCTTCCAAGTGTTTTGGAGATCCGATTTGGATCGGAAGAAGTTTGTAGAGGGTGTAATTTCTATTTCATTAGTGGAGGCTTCTCAGGGTTGACTCCGAGTCCCGTGGTTTTCCCGCAAGGTTTTCCATGTCAAAAATTCTCTGTGTCTGCGTGGTTGTTTTGGTGTGGTTTGGTGCGTTGTTTGCCCGGTTCTCTCGCAGGTACTCTCTAGTTTGGGAAAAGGTTTCATTATTGGCGGAGCAAGATGAAAGATTTGCTATTTGTCAAGAAGCGCATCTGTTCGTTTTTTTATCTGAGAAGTCCAGTGTTAAATCGAGGAGGACTGAAAATTCGGCATATACAGGTGTGCGGATATCAGGAAATTCGTTGACGAGAACGTGTACAACCACGTGCCAATATTGTAGACACGAAGCCGGTGTGCATGGTGAACCTGAACGGCACCAACTATCATTATTGGCGGAGCAAGATGAAAGATTTGTTGTTTGTCAAGAAGCTGCATCTGTCCGTATTTGCATCCGAGAAGCCCAGTAATAAATCCGAGGAGGACGGGAAATTCGAGCATATACAGGTGTGTGGATATATCAGGCAGTTCATTGACGAGAACGTGTACAACCACGTTGCCAATATTGAGCACGTGAAGACGTTATAGGATAAGCTGGAATCTTTGTACGCGAAGAAGACCGAGGTAAACAAGTTGTTCCTGATCCGGACGATGATGGGTCTGCGGTACAAAGATGGGGCTCCTATTACGGATCACTTGAGTGATTTCCAGGGCATGGTTGACCAGCTGTCTTCAATGGGAGTCAAGTTCGACGACGAAGTTCAGGGACTATGGCTGATGTGTACATTGCCAGACTCGTGGGAGACCGTACGAGTATCTATGATCACTTCTGCTCCAGAGGACGTGGCCAGTCTGGAGTTTGCCAAGAGCGGGGTGCTGAATGAAGAGATGCGGAGACGTTATCAGGGCACTTCATCCATATCCCACCACTTAGAGGCATTGGTTTCAGAGAGCCGCGGAAGGGGCAAAAGCAGGGGTCCAGGTGGTGGCAGAGACAAGAGCAGGAGGAAGTCCAAGGATCGTTACGAGGACTCGGAGTGTTACCATTGTGGTAAGAAGGGCCAGATCAAGCGGAATTGTTCGCTTAGAAGAGAGAGAAGAAGGGCGACAAAGGGAAGCAAGGTGAGAACACTACAGCGGCGGCCTCGATACATGGAGGCGATATGATCGTCGTAGGTGATGAGGTCATTACAAACCTCGCATGCGATGACAATTCTTGGCTGGTAGACTCAGGGGCTTCGGCACATGTATCTCATAACAGGGTACTATTTGCCACTTACACAACAGGCGACTGTGGAGTGTTGAAGATGGGCAATGAAGATGTGTCGAAGGCGGTTGTCGTTGAAGATGTACATTTGAGAACGAAGACGGGTGCAGTTCTTGTTCTCAAATATGTTCGTCATATCCCTGATATCCGTTTCAACCTGGTGTCGGTTGGAAGGTTGGATGACGAGGGATTCTTCAGTCTCTTCGAAAACAGTCAGTGGAAGCTTTCCAGAGGTTCGATGGTGATTGCCAGAGGAAGCAAGAAGTTCGGTCTCTACTGTATGGAGGGGAGCGCACAGGGGGCACAAGATGTGAACGCAGTCAGTGATGCGTCTACAGAGTTGTGGCACAGACGGCTCGGCCATATCAGCGAGAAGGGGATGAGCTACTTGGTGAACATGAAGGTGATTCCAGGGCTCAAGTCTACATAGTTGGAGAAGAGCACCCACTATTTAGCTGGGAAGCAAAATAGGTGTCTTTCCAAAGTCACCCAAGTTCAAGGAAGCCGGCGTTGCTCGAGTTGATTCACTCGGATGTCTGCGGTCCTATGAAGGTAAAATCTATTGGTGGTGCTTCTTACTTTATAACTTTTATTGATGATTATTCTATGAAGGTTTGGGTCTATGCCTTAAAAACCAAGGTTCAGGTGCTGATTACTTTCAAAGAGTTTCAGGCCTCTGTTGAAAGAGAGACGGGCAAGAAGTTATTGTGTGTTCGGTCCGACAACGGCGGCGAATACATTTGTCCCTTTGATGCTTATTGCAGAGAGCAGGGGATACGACACCAGAAGACTCCGCCTAAGACACCTCAGCTCAATGGTGTAGCGGAGCACATGAACAGGACACTGATGGAGAGGGTGCGGTGTTTGTTGTCAGAAGCAAACTTGCCGAGCAGTTATTAGGGTGAGGCTCTTCTCACAGCTGCTTATGTTATTAATTTATCTCCTAATGCTTCTTTGTAGGGTGATGTGCCTGACAAACTATGGTACGACAAAGGGCCTTCATACAATCACCTGCGGGCGTTTGGTTGTAAGGCCTTCTTGCATGTACCGAAGGACAAGAGGACCAAACTTGAGCCGAAGATGAGGCGATGCGTCTTTGTCGGCTACGATCGGGATACGTTTGGCTATAGACTCTACGACCCGGTGGGAAGAAAGCTCTACATAAGCAGGGACGTGGTATTCGTCGAGGATCAGACTATGACCAACACTCAGGATTCCGAGACACCTTCTGAGGATGAGGAATTGCCTGAATTAGAGTCATTTCGCTTCGAGCAGTTTCCAGAGGACATCGTAGAGGATCCAATTATGGGAGAGCCAGTACATGGAGTTGCTCCCAACCTTGATCATCAGCCTGCTGATGGTGATCGGGGTGTCCTTCAGGAGGATGAGCATACCGGGGAGGCAGTTCCTGAAGGGGAGGAGGCTGTTGGTATACAGCCAGCACCAGTGGCTCCACTGAGAAGGAGCGACAGAGATCGTCGACCATCTACGAGATACTCACCGGGTGAGTATGTGCTACTGACTGACGGGGGAGAGCCTGAAAGTTTTACAGAGGCTGTGGAAGATGAACACAGGAAGGAGTGGGTGGAGGCTATGCAGGAGGAGATGAGTTCCTTGTGCACTAATTCCACTTATGAGCTGGTGCGGTTGCCAAAGGGCAAGAAGACTTTAAAGAATCGATGGGTGTTTAGAGTGAAGCAGACGAATGATGCTACTCGCCCTCGATACAAAGCGAGACTGGTAGTAAAAGGCTACGATCAGCGAAAAGGCGTAGATTATGATGAGATCTTTTCACCTGTCGTCAAGCATTCGTCTATTCGGGTGGTGCTAGCATTAGCAGCCAGTCTCGACTTAGAGGTCGAGCAGATGAACGTGAAGACGACATTCCTCCACAGTGATCTTGAGGAGGAGTTATACATGGATCAGCCAGAGGGATTCTGTGAGAAGGACAAATCATATTTGGTCTGCCGTTTGAAGAAGAGCTTGTATGGTCTGAAGCAAGCTCCGAGGTAGTGGTACAGTAAGTTTGAGTCGTTTATGGCGGAGCATGGCTATGCACGAACGACGTCGGACCATTATGCATTTGTGAGGTATTTTGCCGAGGATGATTTTATCATTTTATTGCTCTATGTTGATGACATGCTATTAGTGGGTCGGAATGCCACTAGGATAGCGGAGCTGAAGCGCCAATTGGGCGCGGCCTTCTCTATGAAGGATTTGGGCACGGCAAAGACTATTCTTGGGATGGAGATCAGCAGAGAGAGAGAGTCCAAGCTGCTACGTTTATTCCAAAAGAAGTACATTCACCGGGTACTTCAGCGTTTCGGTATGGACGGGTCGAAGAAAGTGAGTTGCCCCCTTGCGGCCCACTTTAAGTTCACTGAGGAGCAGTGTCCATCTACCGAGGACGAAAAGGAAGATATGGAGCGGGTTCCATATGCTTCAGCTGTGGGGAGCCTTATGTATGCGATGGTGTGTACGAGGCCAGACATCGCTCATGCAGTTGGCACAGTTAGCAGGTATCTTTCAAATCCTAGAAGGATACATTGGAGTGCGGTTAAGTGGATTCTACGATATCTTCAGGGCACTGCCGATTGGAGACTTTCTTTTGGTGGTGATGAGCCGAAGCTGGTTGGGTATACCGATGCTGACATTGCTGGAGATGTAGACACGAGACGATCGACTTTGGACTATGTGATGATGTTTGCCGGAGGAGCGGTATCGTGGCAGTCGCGATTGCAGAAGTGTGTTGCCTTGTCGACGACGGAGGCGGAATACATTACGGCGACGGAGGCTTGCAAGGAGCTGTTGTGGATGAAGAAGCTGGTGCAGAAAATGGGACTGAAGCAAGAGCAGTATACTTTGTTTTGCGACAGTCAGAGTGCAATTCACCTTGTGAAGAACCAGACATTGTCACAACCCGCACCCACTGTGAGGGTACGAGAACGTAACAATGCCCAGCCTACGCTACAGTGTCGACGGTAGAACGCTGTCCTAGGTCTCAATGCATCTAACAGTATAAGGCTAACAGTTTATACTCCCCAAGTGGGGGTAACATAACAGAAAGTAAACTCAATCACAACTAAGGAAGAAGAAGCACGATATGATAAAGAACTCAAGGAAAATACAGATGATCAAATAGTCTAAGATAACATCTCAGTAGATATCCAGAGTACAAAGTCTCAGCTACTGAATATGAAAGAATATACAACCCAGATCTCAAAGACAGAAATAAAGTCTAACTACTAGTCTGAAGACAACATAAGTAAGATAAAGCCTTACTAAGCTAGTCTAGGCAGTAGGGTAAAGTCGTCAGCTAGAGCTGTCCTGCAAAAGGTATCCGCACAGGCCTCCTCCTTGTCCTCTGTAATATTTTCAACAGGTCCAGTCAGGACAGGAGTGAGCACAATATATCTCAACAGTTCATAGCAGGTTAGAAAATATAATCATGCAGTAAAGTAAGATATAGATACTGAAAAAATTCAGTATGTAAACAGAGAGAGAGAACTGTAATAGAAATATCTACTATAAGTAAAGAGCTACCAGTGACTAGTGATTTAGAGTACAAAGTCGACATGTGAACGGCTTGATTTGCACATGGCTATACTAAAGAGGCGTACATGGCTATTCTACTTTGGAATTGTTCATATGGCTATTTATACTCCCCCGTACCCCCAATCAGTACACAAGGATCCAACCAGGTTATGTTATGATTCCATATAACAGCCTCCGAACGGTGGTACATAGTGGTCCCATAAATGGGGATTCTGGGAAATCCAATAAATGGGATAAGGATTCAAAGAAGACTCTGTGATCATAAGAGTATATGTCACAAGTGATCAAAGAACCAAAGAAGTATAGTGATACGCCATGTAAGTAAAATGCACAGAACATAGAGTACCCGATGCTCCCTGAAGGGATAACATCTCAAGAAGGGATCCATATAGTACTAATCCGTGTGACCAACGTGACAGTATCAAGTAAAGTAATTTAATGCAGGAAAATAATTCTAAGTAAGATATGAAATAATCAGAGAATGTACTCGCATGTATCCTGAGTGTCTGAAGAATATCTACTGTCCGAGGAGTGGTGTCTGTCTCCTATAGAACAGCACAAGTCACAACAAGTCTAAAATGATAACAAGATGCAGTTCAATGCATTCTACATGAATCTAGGTCAATCTAGACCAAAGTCAACTCTTGGTCAACTCTAGTCAACCCTAGAAGTCAAACTAGGTCAACCAAGTCAAACCTAAGTCAAACTAGTCTATACTAGTCTAACTAGTCTATTCTAAGTCTAACAAGACTACACCAGTCTAATCTAGGCTCACTAGTCAAGCAGACACACATTTACACCCATAGGCTAAGAGACTAGGCCATAGGCAAAACCATGCCTAAAACCGACCATAAATCACAGCTACACAAGATTATACCTATATCTAAAATAATACATATATTGATGTATTATATAATATAACAAAAAAATACACATATTACTATATTAATATAATCTATATAGGAATACATAATAGCATATAGGCTACCCTTAATATCACACATGTACATATATTATCTATATATACAATAGAACACACTCATATATATAGGATACCTATATATATCTATCTCACAAATATATACATATATATATGTATATACACATGTGTATAGGAATAAAGGCAAGCACTCACATGTGGGTGTGTGTTAGCTATAGCATGTGTGTGATATGTTAGGCTTGAGAGTGTAGGGAAGATAGTGAATGGCAAAACTGTGTGTGTGTGAGATACATGAGGGTGTCACATAGAGTACAGTGGTCAGTTAGTGCATACAAAAGAGTGTCACATATATATATGCTAATGTGTGTGTGTTTGTGTCATGAGTGAAGTGAGGGGGACTAGAGTGAACTGTGTGTGCAGAAATTTGAGTGTGTGGATAATTATGAAGAGTGTCCTGTCATTTCAGTTTTAGGAAATAGGAAGGGCTAAATGACAGTGTCAATGAGAGCCTTGACAGTTCTCAGGAATTCAGTATCATAACTCAGGTTTTAGAGTGTAACGCAATTCAGTTTTAAACCAATAAATTCTCAGATTCAACAAGGGAAATCTCATTCTCAGGAAAAATCAATCCAACAACTATTCGAAACTCATTTCCCAGTTTTCAGTTATATGACAGTGCAATGTGTGTCTTGTGTGTATGGTATTATGTCAATGTGTGTGTCAAAATTTTGTGTGTGTGTGTGGGAGGTATCACATAGGTTAGTTCTCAGGAAACAGTGAAAAGGGAATCTCAAATTTTACATGTGTGGGTGTGTCAGTGAACTAGATGAGGGAAAAAAAAACCTGTGTGTTCAGATTTTGTAACATACAACCATCAAGCAGTGGGTGAATTTCAGGATTAAGGTGACAGTGTACATATGTGTGTGAGTGTTCAAATTTTGTTAACCACTGACAGTTAACTCAAGGACTCCCCCTTACCACATACAAAATCCCATTCTCAGTTCAGTTAAGAAAAGAAATTTTCAGGTTCTTCTGTGAATCACAAAACAGTGACATGTTCAGCCTGGAAACAGTGAAATAAAATAACAGATTTTGAATGGATTATCAGTGACAGGAAACATAACTCAGATTTATGGGAATTCATGCTCAGTTTATAGGAAGTAATCTCAGGTATATAGGAACTTAGTATAGTGTAGTGAATAGGCAATGTGAATACAAATCAGTGGAGTTAATACACTGTGTGAACCTGGGAAAACAGGAATACATCTCAGGTATTAAGAAACTATTCTCAGTTAAAGGAAATCAGTGAGATGATAAACCCTTCATCAAATCTCAGGTTAAAAAGCAATCAGTTGGAAACTTAGGGAAAAACTGGGAATAATGATCTCAGTTAAATTAAAGTAAGTAAGGTAACCATTATTAACATCATTCAAAACTCAGTTCAGTTCACAGAAAGGAACAATTCTCAGGTTCAATATACATGGCATTCCATGCAGTTAAGGGAAGAGTAAAGGAAACCAATTTCTCAGCTAACAGTTTATGAAACAATCATTTCCAAATCCCATGCACAATATAAAGCCTATTTAGTTGTAACGCCCAGTCCCAAAATACGTAAGACTAGGAACATAGATATGCCAGCCGTATAATAAATATACGTAAGCTGTAAAATGCAGTAGAACCATAACTAATCTCATCCACATAAAATAAATGATAAAAGATGTCATATAATGATAATGAATTGTCTTGATACAATATGTTGGGCGAAGACAAATCCACTACCAACAAGTAAAGGAAAAATACATGAGAAAAGAAATGAATTTGGCGAGCGAAGCGAAGACGATCCAAATGCAATCATCCTCGAAGAAATAGCGATGATCACGGCTAGAGCTAGAATACCTGCGAAAGACAATAGCACACACCTGGAGAGATAACCAGGTCCTCAGAGGGACGTAACAAGACACATAATATTATGCCATATAAACTGAATAAATATTGCTCAAATAAATAAGTCAATTGAATTATAACATGGTCCAATACACACCTATTGAACGAGCGTACCATCCCCCCAACCAAACAAGGACAGGAGATGGTAAACTAATTCACGATGACGTATCTTTCCATGCTATGAATCCAATATGGTATCCGGACCCCAACAAGGTTCAATACCTTCTCATCGAAGTAGTAAGCCACACCTACAACCAAACAAGGACAAGATGTAACGAACTAATCCGCGACAAGTTATTGTTCTAAGCTACGGTCAGATACAAGTACCCAAACCAAAAGTACTCGTACCTAACGGATATGGTAGCCTACCGTTCTAAGTGAAATATAGTTAAGAACAATCCTTCCTACGCATGGGCCCTGGCTAAATAGGATCGGCGTAGTCCCCCCTTGGGAACCAGAGGCCCCATCAGTAAGAGCATGACGTTCCGCAGAATCGTCAGTGGCCGTCAATAATCATGGGTCATCAACCCCGTATCTCCAGCGGAGAGTCCGGGTCATAAGGGAAGTGCATCGAAGCCCATACGCTAAGGAATTGTCCTCTCCGCCCAATGCCTACTCTGTTGTATCCACAACAATAAACCTCTATAACCGCTAAGTCAAACTAGCATGCAACCTCTATTAGCGGTTATTCCTATCGCACGGCTTGTACGTACTGTTGGCCAGCCAATCACGCACTTCCGTGTTCTACATGCGACACACAACTTTGTGGTACAACGTGTCAAGGCCATGAATGCAACACACAAATATGGTCCCTTAAATCTAGGTTTAATGTGTAAGAAGAATAATACATAGCAGAATATAAATGAACAGTAAGTTCTAACAGGTTATATCATGTATCACAGTTTATTTTGCATAAAGAAAATAATGAACAATGTATGAAATATGAGCTAAAGTAAGTAAACAGCAAATGGCAAGGTGTCTTGCCTGATAGTACGCCTGGTGTGCTGCAATTATCAATGTGGCACGAACAGCAACTTCGTTGCAACAACTATGCAAGGTGACCTCTGATGGTGGCATGGGCAGTTCCATTGGGTCCAGAAGGGTCAAATTAGTTAGAGATGACATAAGGTAGTCTCGAAATGGGCGAAGGAATAGGACTTGGATACGGACAGGAGAAAATCAAAGAATAATGGATAAATAAATATTTATTTATATATACAAATTTTAGAAAATATTTATAATTCCTAAAAGCTAACTTTCACGAGTCAAAATATTTATAGAAAAAATACAAAAAAATTACTTTAAAGTCAAGAAAACCGTTTTCGGCAAAAACTCTAAGTTTGTCAAAATACAATTTTAGGTAGAGAACTATATTTTATAATTCAAAAATACTTTAGATAAATGTTGAAGAGAAAATACCAAGATTTTATTTCATAATTTGTAAACTACATTTTATGGGTCAACATATTTCTAGGTAATATAAAAGTCTAGAAAATTTATTTAGGGTTAAAAATAACATTTAAGTCAAAGCTATTTTTTTAGAAATACCATAATAATATATATATATATATATATATATATATTAGATTTACAAATCTCTAACTAATATATGGCAAAAATTAATAATAATTATTTTCAAAGCTTAAAGTAAATATATGTTTATGTAGAATTCATAAAAGAATGATATGAAAATAATTACCTCTAAATAAAACAACATAATAATAATAATAATAATGATAATAATAATAATAGTGATAATAATAATAATAATAATAATAATAATAGTGATAATAATAATAATAATAATAATAATAATAATAATAATAATAATAATAATAAATATATAAAAAAACATCAGTTATCAAAAGTAAATCACAAAAGACATAAATTTCTTCTCCAACAAAAAGGAAAGAACCAGTCAAATAAGAGAGAGAGGAGCAGAGAGAAGGCTCGAGAGAGGGGCGGTGAGCGGCGGATCCGCGGTGGTTGTCGTCGACGCGAGATGGGCGGAAGGGAGATCTGGGCGTCGGGCGGACGCGCGGTGGAAGAGAGGGTTTGGAAGGGCGGCGGAGGAAGAGGGTTTTGGGCGGCGCACGGCTTGGCGGCCGGCGGCGCGCTCGCGCTGGCGCGGCGGAGTCTCCGGTGTGGTGCGGGATTGGGGGGTTCGAGCGGGGCGGATGGTCGGAGGAGATGGATGAGAGGGGGAGGCTATGCCGCGGCGGTGGCGAATCGCCAGGGGTGGCGCCGCTCGGCGGAGGAAGTGGAAAGGGTTCGGGTGGCAAGATCGGGTCTGGCGCGGTGGGTTCACGCGGCTCCGATCGGTGACAAGGGTCGGCGGTGCTCCAGGCGCGGCGGACGGGGTTCGTTGGGCTGGGCAACAGGTAAGGATTTCTTATTCTATTCTGTTGTTGTTGTTGGTGGCGGATTGGGGGTTTCCGTCCGGTGACCGCGGTGGTTGTGCGTGTGTGGTGACGGTGGTTCGATCGGTGGAGGTGCTGTCGACGGTGGTGTTGGTGAATTGTGAATTCGGAGAGGGCAGGGGATAGGGTTGTGTGGATGGCCGGGGTTCGAGGAGTGTTGTGGCCGAGGGAGGCGGCTGAGAACGGGGTTTGGCAGGGATGCTGGTTAGGAGTCGAGGCGGAGGCGGCCGGAACAGTGGATTAGGTTTAGGATTTGGGTTGAGGCAATGGTTGTCAGGACGCGTCGGGTGTGTCCGACATGATGATGGTGACGAGGAGATGCGTCCGGGTGTGTCGGACGCAATAAAGATCATGTATTTGTAAAAGAAATAAATAGTGGATGGGGAAAGGCACGGACACGAACACGGTGCACAGTTTGGATTATGGAAATTTGTAGAGGAATAATGTATTGGAGGAGTACCTGCCTATTTATAGGATGTGGGAATTCCCAATTAGATAAAGTTTAGGATTTGTTTAGACCCAAAATAGATAATTCGTAGTTTAATTTAAAAGCAATCAAATCCAAATCCAAATACATATTCAATTTAAATCAAATTAAATTTTTAGTTTTAAAAATCAAATGGGATGAATCAAATTTCAAATATTTAACTATTTAAATAAATCCATAAATTCAAATCAAGATTTAAATCGCCATAATAATTCCGAAATATATTTTCCAAAAATACTAATATAATAATTTCGAAAATATATTATTATTTACAATTAAACTCAATAAATATTTACTAATTATATATGTATGTCCAAATGATATTTACATAAATATACTTTTCTAATATACCATTTTATAGAAAAAAATTATTTATTATTATAACTATGTAAATAAAAGGCTTTATAAATAAAATAACAAATTTGAAATTTTGGAACGATAACTAAAATACTTATTATATATATTTTGAAACTATATAAAAAAAATAAGAAAAATGTTTTTCCTAAAAATGTGTACGCTCGCACATATTCGCACTCGTCGAGCAATTACGAAAAATAAAATTTCGTGCGCGACGTAAAATACGACTACGCGACGTACAATACAAAATTTTAAATCTGTTCCAAAATTTAAATAAAAAAATAGTAAAAATTTATGGGTTTTACATCCTACCCAACTTAAAAGAATTTCGTCCTCGAAATTAAGAATTAGTAGGGGGGTGAGAAGACACAAAAATGGAGTATCGATGGGGAACAAACAATGGCAATGTTTCAACAAAATCATGTTGTAAGAAATCGTGATCTAAATCATAGAATAATACGGTATGGTCGTAGTCGATAGGATGGCTAGAGGAAGTTATATTATAACGCTTTCGTTCTTCTAAAATAGGTGAAGGCGAAAGCAATATAGAGTTCAAAGGAGGCGTTACCGAATACGAATACGTGATTCAAAGATGATCGAATAATTTCAAAAGAATTGTCAAGGCAATCGTGGATGGGATTGTAAGGGCCAAGTTTAATTATGTCCCCATCCACGTAGAGTAATAGACAAAAGCGAACCAAAGTGCACTTGGTTGATCAGACCATTATACACCGGTTCTGATTAGACAATAGGCTAGTGAGCGCTCAATAGCATGTCGTGAACAAACTCGATAAATGGATGAGTTTGCAAAAACTAGATTATAGTAGCAACATTAGTCAAGAGAGTGAAATTATAGGCACGAGAATTTAAAATTGAGAGGGAGTTTAGTCAACTTCTAAAGGATCTAAGTCATGTCCTGTAATAGTCCTTATACAGTCGTCCTATAGTCTTCTTGTCCAAGTTCTTGGTTGGCTAGACGGGTTAGGGATTTTCTAGATTCTAAGTAAACCTGCTAATATAGGTCACTAGGGCAAGGGGTTGCTAGGTCATAAGGCATTCTACCCAACTTAAAAGAATTAAACTAATGGTGTTTTGGGACAACTAACTAGTAGGGTCAATCTCTAGCAAGCACGAAGGGAAGATAAGAATAGGGATGGAAGGAAGTAAGCAAGATGCAATTGATGAGTCAAACGGTAGATAAAATCAAGGAAAGAGGTCAAGTATGTGGATGAGATCCTAGACTTCTAATCCTATTTACAGGCTTGTTTGGTACGGTAAAGTAACCAAATAATTTATCTTGGCCTGCATGGGCCACCACAAAAACATGTAACGCCCCAGTCCCAAAATACGTACGACTAGGAACGTAGACATGCCAGCCGTATAATAAATATACGTAAGATGTAAAATGCAGTAGAACCATAACTAATCTCATCCACACAAAATAAATGATAAAAGATGTCATATAATGATAATGAATTATCTTGATACAATATGTTGGACGGAGACAAATCCACTACCAACAAGTAAAGGAAAAATACATGAGAAAAAAATGAATTTGGCGAGCGAAGCGAAGACGATCCAAATGCAATCATCCTCGAAGAAATAGCGATGATCACGGCTAGAGCTAGAATACCTGCGAAAGACAATAGCACACACCTGGAGAGATAACCAGGTCCTCAGAGGGACGAAACAAGACACATAATATCATGCCATATAAACTGAATAAATATTGCTCAAATAAATAAGTCAATTGAATTATAACATGGTCCAATACATACCTATTGAACGAGCGTACCATCCCCCCAACCAAACAAGGACAGGAGATGGTAAACTAATTCACGGTGACGTATCTTTCCATGCTACGAATCCAATATGGTATCCGGACCCCAACAAGGTTCAATACCTTCTCATCGAAGTAGTAAGCCACACCTACAACCAAACAAGGACAAGATGTGACGAACTAATCGCGACAAGTTATTGTTCCAAGCCACGGTCAGATACAAGTACCCAAACCAAAAGTACTCGTACCTAAATGATAGGGTAGCCTACCGTTCTAAGTGAAATATAGTTAAGAACAATCCTTCCTACGCATGGGCCCTGGCTAAATAGGATCGGCGTAGTCCCTCCTTGGGCACCAGAGGCCCCATCAGTAAGAGCATGACGTTCTGCAGAATCGTCAATGGCCGTCAGTAATCATGGGTCATCAACCCCGTATCTCCAGCGGAGAGTCCGGGTCACAAGGAATGTGCATCGAAGCCCATACGCTAAGGAATTGTCCTCCCCGCCCAATGCCTACTCTGTTGTATCCACAACAATAAACCTCTATAACCGCTAAGTCAAACTAGCATGCAACCTCTATTAGCGGTTATTCCTATCGCACGGCTTGTACGTACTGGTGGCCAGCCAATCACGTACTTTCGTATTCTACATGAGACACACAACTTCGTGGTACAACGTGTCAAGGCCATGAATGCAACACACAAAGGTGGTCCCTGAAATCTAGGTTTAATGTGTAAGAAGAATAATACATAGCAGAATATAAATGAACAGTAAGTTCTAACAGGTTATGCCATGTATCACAGTTTATTTTGCATAAAGAAAATAATGAACAATGTATAAAATATGAGCTAAAATAAGTAAACAGCAAATGACAAGGTGTCTTGCCTGATAGTACGTCTTGTGTGCTGCAATGATCAATGTGGCACGAACTACAACTTCGGTGCAACAACTATGCGAGGTGACCTCTGATGGTGGCACGAACAGTTCCATTGGGTCCAGAAGGGTCAAATTAGTTAGGGATGACATAATGTAGTCTCGAAATGGGCGAAAGAATAGGACTTGGATACGGACAGGAGAAAAATCAAAGAATAACGGATAAATAAATATTTATTTATATATACGAATTTTAGAAAATATTTATAATTCCTAAAAGCTAACTTTCACGAGTCAAAATATTTATAGAAAAAATACAAAAAAATTACTTTAAAGTCAAGAAAACCGTTTTCGACAAAAACTCTAAGTTTGTCAAAATACAATTTTAGGTAGAGAACTATATTTTATAATTCAAAAATACTTTAAATAAATGTTGAAGAGAAAATACCAAGATTTTATTTCATAATTTGTAAACTACATTTTATGGGTCAACATATTTCTAGGTAATATAAAAGTCTAGAAATTTTATTTAGGGTTAAAAATAACATTTAAGTCAAAGCTATTTTTTTAGAAATACCATAATAATATATATATATATATATTAGATTTACAAATCTCTAACTAATATATGGCAAAAATTAATAATAATTATTTTCAAAGCTTAAACTAAATATATGTTTATGTAGAATTCATAAAAGAATGATATGAAAATAGTTACCTCTAAATAAAACAACATAATAATAATAATAATAATGATAATAATGTAGGAACGAAATAGTAAAGCGTAATACTCTAAAGGGGGGGTGAATAGAGTTGGCAGCGGAATAATGCTAATTAAAAAATGTTAGCAGCACAATCACAGAATATTAAT
The DNA here is from genome assembly GCA_029216955.1 of Iris pallida. NCBI lineage: Eukaryota > Viridiplantae > Streptophyta > Magnoliopsida > Asparagales > Iridaceae > Iris > Iris pallida. The sequence goes on from JANAVB010010199.1 coordinate 5,327,703, forward strand.
AAAATAAAGACAGAGTTAAGAGAGCAAACGCAAAGACAGCGATGTATACTGGTTTCCCTCTGTTGAGGACTAATCCAATCGGTAGAACTCTTGCTACCAGTTGAATCCACTATTGGAAAAATCGCAAGTTTTCTTACGAAGTCCTTGCAACTTCTACAACGCGAGCTTTGATACGAAGAACTCGTCCAACTTCAAATGTGAAGAGGTATTCTTCAATCAAGCCTTCTGATTACAATCTCTCAGAAACTTCTAGACCGTACCGCACTGGCAAATCGACTAGAGGATTGTAATTGGCTTGGGATCTGAAATTGAAAGCTCTAGAAAACTCTTTGAAAGACTGAAAGCTTTAGATAGAGAGAAGATTGAAAGTGAATGAGTGAGTTGAAATGATCGAAATCCTTCTCTATTTATAGGAATTTCAAAGGCAAACTTCTGACAGAATTCGGGCAGAATTCGGGCAGAACTCTATGAGCAAATCTCGATCAAATCCGCAACTGCAGGAGGACCAAGTTCCAAGGATTCAAAATCACAACGGCCACCAACCGAACTCTGGCCGAACTCTGTCCGAACTCGGTCCGAGTTCTGTCAGGGTTTAGTCAGGGTTTAGTTAGGGTTTTAAAAAAGCTTTTTGGTGATTTTTGAAAACCTTTTTGTAAACCTTTTTGAGAGGACATTTTAAAAATATTTTGAACTCATTTAAGGGTAGCCTATTTGCCAGTACGACTCGGTGTACAATATATTCCTAGACTCAAATAAAATGAAAATATATTATATAAGGAATTACAGACTCGAGTAGGCAAATAGATCTTCGATCTTGAATTCAGTGGATAGCCATTCTTGATCATGTTCAAGAGTCCGAGATGTCCCGACTAGCTTTGTATATCCAGACAGAGTTTAATAAATTATTAAAATCAGGTTTGACCATATGACCAAATGGGCCAACAATCTCCCCCATTTTGATAATTGACAAACTATGAATGATATAACATTAAGCTTGTTCAAAATATCAAAAAGTAGAATTGTTCATATCCTGTATTATCTCAAAAAAATAATGTTAGATCTTTAATTTTCTCCCCCTTTGTCACTTAGCAAAATAATTGCAAAAGATAAAGCTCCCCCGCAATCAAATACATAAGTAACAAATAGTGAGAAAACATATATAAAAGAAATAAGGCAGAAATAAAAGAGAATTATCACTGGCATGTATTGAAAAAAAAATCATCACAGGCATGTAATTTCACAGGCAGTTATAAAGAATGAAGCAATATAAGAAATAGTGCTATCATAAACTGAAACTGAAACATAGTGCTGAAGTAAACTGAATGCCATAAACTGAGGCATAATAAACATGTCCATGAAAATAAAAGAGTACTGAAGCAAACTAAAAAGTGCTAATAATCAAAAAGTACTGATAATAACTTGGAATGTCGGAGCATTTCCAAGTGCACAATAAAATATCACTCAAAATCATATAGTCACATCTCCTCATCATCATCCTCATCATCATCATCGGCAGCTCGACCAGCATGTCCTGAAGTACCAGCTCCAGAGGTACCAGCGCCAGAAGGATGCGGAGGGGCGCCAGCATAGAACTCACCAACATAATCACGATGTGGAGCACGGTCAGAACGGTACCAATCATAGGCGTTACCGGGCTGGAAGTAGGCATGAACAGCCTCATCCTCACAGCGGTAACCAGAGAAAGCTGGATCTCTAGGGATGGAACCGGCTGAATGACCAGTCTGGGCGAAACGAAGATCAGCTAAGGAATTTGCAAGCGCCTGATAACGGGTGACATCGTGGAACTCACGTTCACGAGCCATGTCCGTCATCGAGACGTGCAAAGCAGATAAATGCTGATGTATGCCCTCAAATGTCATGGCATACTGATGAGGTGGTGGAGGAGGTGCAGTAGGAGAAGCAGGAGGTGGAGCTGAAGCAATCGTGCTACGACGAGATAACTGAAGAAACTTGGGCTCAGGGTCCTGAATACAAGTCGACAGATCGATATCGAAGCGCTGAAAGATGCGTGGGAGAATCATCGCGTAAGAGAGATTTCTATCTCTTGCACGACAATGACCCATCATCTGAATCATGGTCTTAGGGGAAGAAAATAGAATCCCCTTAAGAATATGGTACATGGAGGACAGCTCAAGAGAAGTCACATCATCATTTGAAGTAGATTTAGAAAGGATAGTAGAATAGATGATGCGATGCAATTCATAGTTAAACAAGTTCAGGTTGTTAGCCTTAAACTTTCCAGAGCGTACTCTATCAGGTGCACAGAGTTCCGCTTTGAAACTGGCGAGTGTCGTGCCTTCGGAGAAATCAAATTCAGTGATGTCAACTAGCGGTTCACTTTCGTTAGGGATACCAATGATCTCCGCTAAGAGGTCATCATTGAAATTGATATCAATACCTCCAACACGAGTGCTCACATCAAAAGTGTTTAATATGAGATTGCAATAAAATAATCTAATGACATTAGTTGCTATAGGGAAGCAGATTTTAACAAAAAGATGTAACCCTAATGCCTCAAAGAAATAACGATGATCAGGAAATACAGTCCATTTGACTGGAGCGCCTGTGCATATGGATCTCATGGAGAAGTCTCCATACCACAGTAGAGCTTGGTCTAGGGTTTGAAAGAAAAACCCGTCGAATGCACCGTCGCTCGTTTGGACCGGCAAGAAGAGGGAATCCGTATGCGGATGCGAAGATGACCCTTCCTCACTAGGGTTCGTCTTCTTCCTCTTTGAAGGATTGAATTTGGGTGCCATTTGTGCAAATTGAAATAAAAATGCACTAATTGAAAAGTGGAGAAAGATGGGGTTATACCTCCCGAAATTAAAGTATGTCGAAGAGAACGACGAACTCCGCACGAATCCAAATTTTGGATTAATTTCACCACTTGGATTGGAAGAAGGAGGGTGGTGAAAAGCTAGGGTTCGGGGCTCCTTCGCGGCTGCTCCTGCTGTTGTGATTAGTTTGGAAGCAATGAAGAAGAAGGGCTTCTCGGGTTCTGTATATATAACCTGACACCCTCAACCGAACTCGGGTCGAATTCGGTCAGAGCTCTGGCCGAATTCGCCTAGGGATCTTTATAGTTGATTTTTGCTATTCTTTTTCATTGTCTCATTTCAAATATTTAATTCAAAGATTAGTCATTTCAACTTCAATTAACATAATTAATATTATTTTATAGATTAAATGTCGTTACACAGCGACTGTTTCAGATTAGCTGTAGGAGTACTGTCCCAGCTGGCGGAGGTTCACCGGGGAACTCTTAAGTACCGCTTCGCTTCAACCGTAGTTGTGGTGACAGACAGACTCTTTATTGGCTTGTCTCTAACACAGTTTTTGTATAATGATATATAATCATAAAACAAGATTAATTAATATTATTGATGTCCAAAATTCCTAATTCTCGACGTAAATAATTGAAACGATCTTCCGCTAGAGGTTTAGTGAAGATGTCAGCTAGTTAATTTTCAGTATCTATGTACACAAGGTTTATATCTCCATTTTGATGATGATCTCTAAGAAAGTGATATCGAATCTCGATATGTTTAGTACGAGAGTGACATACTGGATTCTTAGTCAAATTAATAGTGCTCGTGTTATCACAAAAAATGGGAATATGTGTGTAAAATAAATCATAGTCTTCTAGGGTTTGTTTTATCCACAAAATCTGAGCACAACAACGTCCTGCGGCGATGTACTCAGCCTCTGTTGTTGATAGGGCTACTGAATTTTGCTTTTTACTAAACCATGAGACTAAAGCCTTGCCTAAGAAATGACATGTGCCACTGGTACTTTTTCTATCAACTTTGCATCCAACAAAATCTGCATCCGAATAACCAATAAGGTCAAAGGACTTAGTTTTGGGATACCACAAGCCAACAGAAGAAGTGCCCTTAAGGTATCGAAAGATACGCTTAACTGCGGACAGATGTGATTCCTTTGGATTAGCTTGAAAACGTGCACACAGACAAACACTAAATATTATATCTGGACGACTAGCAGTTAAATAAAGTAAACTACCAATCATACCTCGATACTTACGTGTGTCGACTGGCTTGCCTTGTTCATCTGAATCAAGCTTTGTTGAAGTTGCCATTGGAGTGCCAATAGGTTTGACATTGTCCAGATCAAACTTCTTTAGCAGGTCTTTTGTGTACTTGGCTTGATTTATAAATGTCCCATTATTAGTTTGTTTGATTTGCAATCCGAGAAAGAATTTCAGCTCTCCCATCATGCTCATCTCAAACTCATTCTGCATACACTTAGAAAATTCTTGACACAGAGATTCATCAGTAGATCCAAATATAATATCATCAACATAGATTTGAATTAAAAGAAGTTTGCCATTAAAAGACTTAATAAACAGTGTAGTGTCAACCTTGCCTTTTGAAAAACCGTTGTCAAGTAGAAAAGAGCTTAGACGATCATACCAAGCACGAGGGGCTTGTTTTAAACCGTATAAGGCTTTCTTCAACTTGAAAACATGATCAGGGTTTTTGAAATCCGTGAAACCTGGAGGTTGTGCTACAAAAACTTCTTCTTTTATAAAACCATTTAAAAAAGCACTCTTGACATCCATTTGAAATAGTTTGAAATCATGAAAATATGCAAATGCACATAACATACGAATGGATTCTAATCTCGCAACTGGGGCATAAGTCTCATCGTAGTCGATACCTTCTTCTTGATTGTATCCTTGAGCTACGAGTCAAGCCTTATTACGAGTCACTAAACCATTCTCATTTAGTTTATTTCGGAATACCCAACGGGTGCCAATGACCGGATGATCAATAGGCCTGGGAACAAGTTCCTAAACTTGATTCCGTTTAAATTGGTTTAATTCCTCTTGCATAGCATCTATCCAAAAACTATCACTACATGCTTCATCAATAGTTTTGGGTTCTAGCTGTGAAATAAATACAACACTAGAAACAATATCTCTACTGGATGTACGAGTACTTACTCCTTTGGTAATATCACCAATTACCAAATCTTTTAGATGATCAGCTGTAAATTTCAACCTTTTCGGTAGATTCTAAAGATAGCTGGTTCCTGGATCTTCTCTAGGAGGTTCAGCTAGTGCAGAGCTTGGTTGAGGATCAGCTGATGTTGAGCTTGGTACAGTTGGATCTTCGTCATTGTCATCGATAGTCATTTGATTTAGTTCATCAAAGGTGACGTTGATTGACTCTTCGATGATCATGGTTCTTTTGTTGAAGACTCTGTATCCTTTGCACTTGGCCGTATAACCTAAAAATATACCTTCATCGGCCTTTTCATCAAATTTTCCCAAATTATCTTTTGTATTAAGAATAAAACATTTACAACCAAATATTCTAAAGTATGAAACAGATGGAATTCTATCAAACCATAACTCAAATGGAGTCTTCTTCGATTTGGGTCGAATTAGAACTCTGTTGAGTACAAAGCAAGCTGTATTGACAGCTTCAGCCCAGAAATATTTGGGTAGACTAAACTGGTTTAACATCACTCTGGCCATTTCGTTTAGAGTTCTGTTCTTACGTTCCACAACTCCATTTTGTTGTGGAGTCCTAGGGCAGGAGAACTCGTGTACAAAATCGTGTGTGTCACAAAATTGCTCAAAATCAGCATTCTCGAATTCGTCTCCATGATCGCTTCTTATACGAGTGATCATGTAACCTTTTTCATTCTGTACTTTCTTGCAAAAGGCGACAAATTCGGATAATGCATCATTCTTGCGTATCAAGAAATATATCCACGTGTATCTAGAGAAATCATCTACAATTACGAAAGCATAAAGTTTACCTCCGAGGCTAGCAACTCTGCTAGGACCAAATAAGTCCATATGAAGCAATTATAAAGGTCTAGTAGTACATACTGCGTTTACTGACTTGAATGTGGATCTGGTAGCTTTGTTCTTTTCACATTGGCTGCATACCGAATCCTTCTTGAATGTAATGTCCGGTAAACTGCGTACTAGCTTCTTTGTGGATAATCTTGAGATCGTATCCATATTAGCGTGACCGAGTCTCATATGCCATAGATGACTCTCATCACTCTTGGCCATTAAGCATCTACCTGAAATGTTAGTTTCTTCTAACAAATAGAAAATATATATATTGTCTTCCCTGATACCTCCAAAGATAGTACTACCAGTTGAGCTATCAACTATAGTACATTTGTCTTTGCCAAAGTTGATGCCATAACCATGATCTGCTAGATGACTTATGCTGAGTAGATTATGTTTCAACTCGGTAACCAGACAGACATCCTTAATCACAGGATATGGAGACTTACCAACATCACCGATACCAATAATATACCCTTTCAAGTTATTACCGAAGGAGATATAGCATTTCTTCTTTTTCTTCGACAGTGTTGCAAATAGGGTAGCGTCACCGGTCATATGCCGTGAGCAACCGCTGTCGAGGATCCATTTGCTTCTAGCATGAGAAGGGTGTTCCACCTACAAAACAGTTTGCAGATGAAACTTTTGGTACCCATTTCTTGTAGGGTCCTGAGTTGTTAGCTTTAGGTATCCAAGCATAAACATTTAAATCAACAAGCTTTCTCATTCTACATACAGATGAAATATGACCAATGAGGCCACAATAATGACATTGTGCATGTCGAGTGTTGAAAGCTGAGTGGTGTGCATGGTTGGTAGGTTTAGGTTTTCTAGTATAGAAGAAAGCATACCTATAATCTTGTTTGGGCTTAACCTTTTGGGGTAAAGGTTTGATAGGGTTAGGTCTGACAGTGTTTGGCTTGGGAATGTTCCGATTTTTCGGTAAGTGACACGTGTTAGGAAAGGAAGCAGCAGGCTCAGGCTGTTTTCCTAACCTAATTTCCAATCTTTTGGAAGTGTCATACAACTTAGTATAATCAGAAGTGAGTGATTCCATTCTGATTTGTGCACATCGAAGACTTTTCTTCTCTTTAGAAAGTTATTCCTTGAGTTGGTCAATAATTTTGTCTTTCTCTTCAGATGACTTGGTAGTCTCGTGTAATAAGAGCTTTGTTGAAGAAAGCTCACCAGACTCACTAACATTATTTCTAACCTCAGCTAGTAGGTCGATAAGTCTACCTATTTCACCTTTGTACTCTTTGAGTACCTTCTTAGAGGTCTGATACTTGCTACGCAGTTTCCTGTAATCAGTCATCAGGTCACTGAAGGCATCTCATAATTGCTCAAAGGTGAAGTCATCATAAGTATCAACTACAGGTTCAGTAGGTACCTGATCGGATGCCATAAAGCATACGTTTGCAGCGTCTTCTGATTGTTCGTCTTCTGAGTCGATGGCTTCACTTTCATGCCATATGCTGGTATTGGCATATCTCCTAGATGTTAATTTCTTCAGGTTCCCTTTTTCATACCTGTTTCTCTTCTTGCTTGATGATGAGTTTGTGGGACAATCCTTCTTCATGTGTCCCTTCTTCTTGCAACCATAGCAGACAGCATCTTCTTGATACCAGTTGTTGCTGTTGTTCTCTTTGACTCTCTTCTCATGTTTTATGAATCTTTTGAACTTCCTTGCTAGGAGTGCTTGATCTTCAGCATCAGATCCACTGCTGTCTGAGTCACATTTAGCAGCTTTTCTGTGCTGAGCCTTGAAAGCGATCGACTTCTCCTTTGGTGCAGGCTCTTCAAAATCTTGTAGCTCCAGTTCATGAGTGAGTAGCTTACCCATGAGTACTTCGAGGGACATAGTTGTGAGGTCGTTCCCTTCAATGATTGCAGTAGCCTTCGGAATCCAGTTCTTGGTAAGTGCTCGCAGGAGTTTGAGAATCTTTTCATGGTTACTGTACTCTTTGCCTAGGGAGGACAAAGGATTTACAATATCCAAGAATCTCTCGAACATCTGAGTAACTGTTTCGTTGGGCTTCATCTTGAACGCCTCGTACTCTTGAGTAAGTCTGCTGACTTTAGATTCTTTGACTTGAGTTGTGCCTTCATGTGTGACTTCAAGTAGCTTCCATACTTCATTAGCCGTTGTGCAGATAGACACCCTGTTAAATTCAGTTCTGTTTAAAGCACAAAAAAGAGCATTAATGGCACGTGCATCAAGACTGGCCCTTTTTTTTCTTCCTTTGTATATCTGCTGTGGGGTTTTTTCAACTAAAACTCCATCAACATTTATACGAGGTGGCTTTTGATTGCCATCAAGAACAATGGACCATAAATCAAAGTCAAGTGATTTCAAGAAGAAACTCATCCGTATTTTCCAATAGGTATAGTTCGTACCATCAAACAGTGGGGGTCTGTTTGTGGCCTGGCCTTCACTTGTGAATTTCACAGTTGCCATGTGTTGTGCTGTGATCTATATAACAGTTAATTAAAATGAATAAATAATTGCACTGTTACCTTTGCTTTACCTGTAACACCCGCTCTGATACCAATTATAGGAACGAAATAGTAAAGCGTAATACTCTAGAGGGGGGGTGAATAGAGTTGGCAACGGAATAATGCTAATTAAAAAATGTTAGCAGCACAATCACAGAATATTAATAAAGTAAAGACAGAGTTAAGAGAGCAAACGCAAAGACAGCGATGTATACTGGTTTTCCTCTGTTGAGGACTAATCCAGTCGGTAGAACTCTTGCTACCAGTTGAATCCACTATTGGAAAAACTGCAAGTTTTCTTACGAAGTCCTTGCAACTTCTACAACGCGAGCTTTGATACGAAGAACTCGTCCAATTTCAAATGTGAAGAGGTATTCTTCAATCAAGCCTTCTGATTACAATCTCTCAGAAACTTCTAGACCGTACCGTACTGGCAAATCGACTAGAGGATTGTAATTGGCTTGGGATCTGAAATTGAAAGCTCTAGAAAACTCTTTGAAAGATTGAAAGATTTAGATAGAGAGAAGATTGAAAGTGAATGAGTGAGTTGAAATGATCAAATCCTTCTCTATTTATAGGAATTTCAAAGGCAGACTTCTGACAGAATTCGGGCAGAATTCGGGCAGAACTCTATGATTAAATCTCGGTCAAATCCGCAACTGCAGGAGGACCAAGTTCCAAGGATTCAAAATCACAACGGCCACCAACCGAACTCTGGTCGAACTCTGGCCGAACTCGGTCCGAGTTCTGTCAGGGTTTAGTCAGGGTTTAGTTAGGGTTTTAAAAAAGCTTTTTGGTAATTTTTGAAAACCTTTTTGAAAACCTTTTTGTAAACCTTTTTGAGAGGACATTTTAAAAACATTTTGAACTCATTTAAGGGTAGCCTATTTGCCAGTACGACTCGGTGTACAACATATTCCTAGACTCAAATAAAATAAAAATATATTGCATAAGGAATTATAGACTCGAGTAGGCAAACAGATCTTCGGTCTTGAATTCAGTGGATAGCCATTCTTGATCATGTTCAAGAGTCCGAGATGTCCCGACTAGCTTTGTATATCCAGACAGAGTTTAATCAATTATTAAAATCAGGTTTGACCATATGACCAAATGGGCCAACAAATAATAATAGTGATAATAATAATAATAATAATAATAATAATAATAATAATAATAATAATAATAAATATATAAAAAAACATCAGTTATCAAAAGTAAATCACAAAAGACATAAATTTCTTCTCCAACAAAAAGGAAAGAACCAGTCAAATAAGAGAGAGATGAGCAGAGAGAAGGCTCGAGAGAGGGGCGGTGAGCGGCGGATCCGTGGTGGTTGTCGTCGACACGAGATGGGCGGAAGGGAGATCTGGGCGTCGGGCGGACGCGCGGTGGAAGAGAGGGTTTGGAAGGGCGGCGGAGGAAGAGGGTTTTGGGCGGCACGCGGCTCGGCGGCTGCGGCGGCACGCTCGCGCTGGCGCGGCGGAGTCTCCGGTGTGGCGCAGGATCGGGGGGTTCGAGCGGGGCGGATGGTCGAAGGAGATGGAAGAGAGGGGGTGGCTCGGCCGCAGCAGTGGCGAATCGCCAGGGGCGGCGCCGCTCGGCGGAGGAAGTGGAAAGGGTTCGGGTGGCAAGATCGGGTCTGGCGCAGTGGGTTCACGCGGCTCCGGTCGGTGACAAGGGTCGGCGGCGCTCTAGGCACGGCGGACGGGGTTTGCTGGACTGGGCGACAGGTGAGGATTTCTTATTCTAATCTGTTGTTGTTGTTGGTGGCGGATTGGGGGTTTCCGTCCGGTGGTCGCGGTGGTTGTGCGTGTGTGGTGACGATGGTTCGATCGGAGGAGGTGCTGTCGACGGTGGTGTTGGTGAATGGTGAAGTCGGGGAGGTCAGGGGATCGGGTTGTGTGGATGGCCGGGGTTCGAGGAGTGATGTGGTCGAGAAAGACGGCTGAGAACGGGGTTTGGCAGGGATGCTGGTTAGGAGTCGAGGCGGAGGCGGCCGGGACAGTCGATTAGGTTTAGGATTTCGGTTGAGGCAATGGTTGTCAGGACGCGTCGGGTGTGTCCGACACGATAATGGTGACGAGGAGATGCGTCCGGGTGTGTCGGACGCGATGAAGATCATGTATTTGTAAAAAAAAAAATAGTGGATGGGAAAGGCACGGACACGGACACGGTGCACAGTTTGGATTGTGGAAATTTGTGAAGGAATAATGTATTGGAGGAGTACCTGCCTATTAATAGGATGTGGGAATTCCCAATTAGATAAAGTTTAGGATTTGTTTAAACCTAAAATAGATAATTCGTAGTTTAATTTAAAAGCAATCAAATCCAAATCCAAATACATATTCAATTTAAATCAAATTAAATTTTTAGTTTTAAAAATCAAATGGGATGAATCAAATTTCAAATATTTAACTATTTAAATAAATTCATAAATTCAAATCAAGATTTAAATTGCCATAATAATTTCGAAATATATTTTCCAAAAATACTAATATAATAATTTTGAAAATACATTATTATTTACAATTAAACTCAATAAATATTTACTAATTATATATATATGTCCAAATGATATTTACATAAATATACTTTTCTAATATACCATTTTATAAAAAAAAATATTTATTATTATAACTATGTAAATAAAAGGCTTTATAAATAAAATAACAATTTTGGAATTTTGGAACGATAACTAAAATACTTATTATATATATTTTGAAACTATATAAAAAAATAAGAAAAATGTTTTTCCTAAAAATATGTACGCTCGCACATATTCGCACTCGTCGAACAATTACGAAAAATAAAATTTCGTGCGCGACGTAAAATACGACTACGCGACGTACAATACAAAATTTTAAATCAGTACCAAAATTTAAATAAAAAATAGTAGAAATTTAGGGGTTTTACATTAGTTTAAATTGATTCAATCATTAGCCAATATATCGATCAGTTCATAATCTCGATTTTTAGGAAATTGAAATCATTCCAACACAATAAAAGGAAAAGTAATCTCAGTTGAAAGGATGGAAGGAAAACCAATCTCAGTTTTAACTTCAATTCGAAATATAACACAATGTCCAATTTCTCATTTACAAACCATAAACCAATTTCGAATGTAAAAACTTCATTAATATAAATCAACAGTCATGTGGAGGTGATTGACAGAGGTTGAAACATAATTAAACAGGGATTACAATATTAGGAATATTCTGAACTCAGGTATCAGGGAATATCAGTGACCATGCAGTGAAACCCCATTTCGAATCCAAATTCCAATCAAAACCTAAACTAATGTGTAAACATAATCTAATATAGGTTATACATCATAAATAGGATCTAATTAGCAGTTAATAACATGATTAAAATCATTTAAAACTGTAAACAAACAGAGAAACGAAACTACACTGATACACGCACACAGTGCACACTCGTGCACACGAGATTTCGCGTCCGACACGACACGAGGACTCGTAAAACTCGACGAACCTCGTGTCAGTCATGGACACAACACGTGTGTCAAGTTTTGTGTGTCGAAGTGGCGTGTGCAAAGAGCAGTCGCACCCGAGCAGCAGGACATGCAACCTGTCCGCGCGCGCGCGTGCAACCGCGTGTCCACGTGTCTGTGTCGACTCGACCTGACACTAATACATGCTCAGTGCAATAGAAAACCATAAGCGAGGTCAAAACCCTAATTCCTATTCTAATAGTTTTCTAAAATCAGGTCGAAATGTCCTTTGGGACATTTCATCAAACACCTAGGTCTATAGGCTGATACGTGTCCATTTAGGACACAAAATGGACACAAAACCTAGGTCTAGGCATACCTACAGAACCAGAACACCTAGGACTAGGTCTACATGCAAAGAAACTAGAATTTTAATGGTGTTCACATTGATTTACCTATTGGTGTCGAAATGCAAGAAAAGTCTCAAATGGGGGGTTCCTCTTGTTAGCAAACTTCTCCAAATTGGTAAGAATCTGAGAAAAATAAATAACAACAGCAAGAACACCTCATTTAAAACCTATTACAATTTGTTTGAGGGAAAATGGAGCTAAAATAGAATTTCTAGGGATTTTTGAAGATGGAGGCTCACCTCTTCCAAAACTTGAGAAATTCTAAGGAGGCTAGCCCTAATGGAGGAGATTATTTATAAGGGGATTCCCAAGGCTAGTGTTGGCTGGCCACTAATGGATTAGGGTTAGGTTGGGGCTAAAGGATTGGGCTTAGTCATTAATCAATGGTTCAAATCACAAGTCATGACTTGTGTCTAAATGCCTTCTATTCTAACTTGGATTTAAATGACTAAACCATAGGTTAACTCTAGTCTAACTAGGGTTACATGACCTAACCAAGTCCAAACACAACAAGGATTAGCTTCTAGGTTAGCCTACCAAGTCAAAGCTAGTCAAAGTCAACCTAGTCAACCCTCATTCAAATAATTCCAGAATAAATCCTAAAAATTCCCATAAATTCAAATAAATTATAATAAATTCAAATAACCCTAAAAATGTCAAAAATACCATAATCACATGGCTAGGCTCTAGGATAGGCAGTCTCTACGGTTTCACTAGCAAAATACCAAAATCACAAGTCATGAATTTAAATAGTTTAAAAATAATTAAAAATCACTAAAAAATTATAATATGAAATAAATATCAATAAATAATAATTATAATTACAAAATTTCAAAATTATCCTCATCTGGAAAACTGGGTGTTACAATCCTACCCACCTTATAAAAATTGCGTCCTCGAAATTAAAATGTTCCTACTCCTTCTAGGTCAAACCCCCACAATCAAGTCTCAGAACTTAAATAAAACATACGATTAAAAAGGATGGCATACAGGGTCATGGCATACGGTGGTAGTGAAGTCTCATCTAGGTATACTAGTCATGCTAACCAAAACGGTCATAGGGTATCAAAACACACAAGCAATCTAGGGTGCTAACTAGAAAGATAAAAAAATAACAATCATCAAGACTATAAGGCAGTCTACCCTCCTATATGGAAACTGGTACTTATCAAAAATAAAATATAATAAGGATAACTACCAATTATCTATTAAGGGATACTATTCAAGAAAATTAAAATCAAAAGTTAAGGAATGAAAGTCAATTGCATGGAATCCAATCACAATATGTATATATAGAGAGGTAGAGATTTAATTGCATCTACACACATTATAACATGTATACAGAACTATGTATATATCTATATAGCTATATGAACATAACATAGAGATGAAGGGTTAGGTTTTCATGGCAGTTGTGAACATTAGTGTAGGGTGTCAAGTGTATATGTGTTAAAACTTGAAATGAAGGGTTCATCATTCAGCTTAGTTCAACATTACATATTAAATCTGAAATTGAACTACACATTTGTAAGCAAATAAAAAAAATGTTAACATGTATTCAGTTTTCAAAATTTTGGAGAAATTCGAACATCAAAAACTATCTCAATGTTTACCACAACCTAACATGTAAGAGTATGAAACCTAATATTATACACCTACACACAACAATGTATACGGCTCAAACATTACTATTAAAGAAAACTGCACATTGACTAATCACTTAGAATTCAGACTTAAAGGGTTAATATGTACACAGTCTCAGATTTGACAAATTTAACACAAAACTCAATCAATTTCCTTAAAAATTGAAACCTTGTATGTAACATGCATGTGCAGTATTGTAAACAACAACTAATAACATGAAATTTAAATTTAATTTACAAATTTAATCTAGAAAAGCAGAGAATTAGTCACTGATACTGTCCTATATTAGAATCATTAGGATTTTGAGAAATTAACATCAACATATTAATATGCATTTAGATAGGTGGAAAATCAAGTGTAGCATGCATACGTGTCAGGCAAGCATCTGTGTCCACTATATATATATATATATATATATATATATATATATATATATATATTTTAAGGTAATACAAGAAATAATGACAAGAAGAAAATAATGATAAAATCTGTTCTGCTTATCTGTTAAAAAGAAGGAACCATTTTGAAACCAGAGTTACAATATCAAATCTAAGTCAAGGTCTAGCAAAAATCACCGATTCATTGTATTAGGAAGAATTTATAGCAAGAAGTTACACAAGGTTATAATAACAGCTAAGCTACTCCTACTCATACTCATATTCCTAAGTTATTTGATGATGGGGTACAATTTATACAACAGAATGGTACGATAGAGATGATATGTTTAAAAACCTTCTCAAGATACAATCTGATAATCATATGCGTCTGTCCAAAATCATGTTACTCAGAGTCCTCGCCATACCAGTAAGCAAGGCTGCGATAAATGATAGATTCCATAACTGGGGTATGTACCTCTATAATCATGTCGTCTGGAAATCTCGCTATGTCGACTAGTATAGCTGCAAGAAATTCCAAATCTCATAACCAAGATACGTACATCCGAAGTCAGGTCTCTATGTTTCCGCCACGCTAGCTAATATGGCTGCGATAAACTACAAGCTCCATAATCAAGTAGACGTTTTACCATCCCTGTATTCCCGTCAACATATGTTATCAGAAAAATATCGTAACTCTGGCCATAAAATTCATCTCGATAGGAATATCAAAATCAACAACGATCCAACAAAATCAAATTCAATGATCAAGGAGTGAGAGCGAACAAAACAAGGGGAAGGATTTCAAATTGCAGTTTAAATAAGATTCTCAAGGGTCGTCCCAGGAATCTCACAAGAAATCCTAACTGTGATTGAGTATCCTCAAAATATATTCTAATCCTACTGCAGGCTGTAGTGATACTCTAGTTCGAATACCACTACATAAACTCGACCTGCAAAGGCCACCACTAAAAACGTGTCACGACCCGCACCCACTGTGAGGGTACGAGAACGTAACAACACCCAGCCTACGCCGCAGTGTCGGCGGTAGAACATTGTCCTAGGTTTCAATGCATCTAACAGTATAAGGCTAACAATTTATACTCCCCAAGTAGGGGTGACATAACAGAAAGTAAACTCAATCACAACTAAGGAAGAAGAAGCACGATATGATAAAGAACTCAAGGAAAATACAGATGATCAAATAGTCTAAGATAACATCTCAGTAGATATCCAGAGTACAAAGTCTCAGCTACTGAATATGAAAGAATATACAACCCAGATCTCAAAGACAGAAATAAAGTCTAACTACTAGTCTCAAGACAACATAAGTAAGATAAAGCCTAACTAAGCTAGTCTAGGCAGTAGGGTAAAGTCGTCAGCTAGAGCTGTCCTGCAAAAGGTATCCATACAAGCCTTCTCCTCGTCCTCTGTAATATTTTCAACAGGTCCAGTCAGGACAGGAGCGAGCACAATACATCTCAACAGTTCATAGCAAGTTAGAAAATATAATCATGCAGTAAAGTAAGATATAGATACTGAAGAAATATAGTATGTAAACAGAGAGAGAGAACTGTAATAGAAATATCTACTATAAGTAAAGAGCTACCAGTGACTAGTAATTTAGAGTACAAAGTCGACATGTGAACGGCTTGATTTACACATGGCTATACTAAAGAGGCGTACATGGCTATTCTACTTTGGAATTGTTCATATGGCTATTTATACTCCCCCGTACCTCCAATCAGTACACAAGGATCCAATCAGGTTATGTTATGATTCCATGTAACAGTCTCCGAAGGGTGGTACATAGTGGTCCCATAAATGGGGATTCTGGGAAATCCAATAAATGGGATAAGGATTCAAAGAAGACTTTGTGATCATAAGAGTATATGTCACAAGTGATCAAAGAACCAAAGAAGCATAGTGATACGCCATGTAAGTGAAACGTACAGAACATAGAGTACCCAATGCTCCCTGAAGGGATAACATCTCAAGAAGGGATCCATATAGTACTAATCCGTGTGACCAACGTGACAGTATCAAGTAAAGTAATTTAATACAGAAAAATAATTCTAAGCAGGATATGAAATGATCAGAGAATGTACTAGCCTGTATCCTGAGTGTCTGAAGAATATCTACTGTTCGAGGAATGGTGTCTGTCTCCTATAAAACAGCACAAGTCACAACAAGTCTAAAATGATAACAAGATACAATTCAATGCATTCTACATGAATCTAGGTCAATCTAGACCAAAGTCAACTCTTGGTCAGCTCTGGTCAACCCTAGAAGTCAAACTAGGTCAACCAAGTCAAACCTAAGTCAAACTAGTCTATACTAGTCTAACTAGTCTATTCTAAGTCTAACAAGACTACACCAGTCTAATCTAGGCTCACTAGTCAAGCAGACACACATTTACACCTATAGGCTAAGAGACTAGGCCATAGGCTAAACTATGCCTAAAACCAACCATAAATCACATCTACACAAGATTATATCTATATCTAAAATAATACACATATTGATGTATTGTATAATATAACTAAAAATACACATATTACTATATTAATATAATCTATATAAGAATACACAATAGCATATAGGCTACCCTTAATATCACACATGTACATATATTATCTATATATACAATAGAACATACTCATATATATAGGATACCTATATATATCTATCTCACAAATATATATACATATATATATGTATATACACATGTGTATAGGAATAAAGGCAAGCACTCACATGTGGGTGTGTGTTAGCTATGGCATGTGTGTGATATGTTAGGCTTGAGAGTGTAGGGAAGATAGTGAATGGCAAAACTGTGTGTGTGTGAGATACATGAGGGTGTCACATAGAGTACAGTGGTCATTTAGTGCATACAAAAGAGTGTCACATATATATATGCTAATGTGTGTGTGTGTGTGTCATGAGTGAAGTGAGGGGGACTAGAGTGAACTGTGTGTGCATAAATTTGAGTGTGTGGATAATTATGTAGAGTGTCCTGTCATTTCAGTTTTAGGAAATAGAAAAGGCTAAATGACAGTGTCAATGAGAGCCTTGACAGTTCTCAGGAATTCAGTATCATAACTCAGGTTTTAGAGTGTAATGCAATTCAGTTTTAAACCAATAAATTCTCAGATTCAACAAGGGAAATCTCATTCTCGGGAAAAATCAATCCAACAACTATTTGAAACTCATTTCTCAGTTTTTAGTTATATTGACAGTGTAATGTGTGTCTTGTCTGTATGGTATTGTGTCAATGTGTGTGTCAAAATTGTGTGTGTGTGTGGGAGGTATCACATAGGTTAGTTCTCAGGAAACAGTGAAAAGGGAATCTCAAAATTTACATGTGTGGGTGTGTCAGTGAACTAGATGAGGGAAAAAAAACCTGTGTGTTCAGATTTTGTAACATACAACCATCAAGCAGTGGGTGAATTTCAGGATTAAGGTGACAGTGTACATATGTGTGTGAGTATTCAGATTTTGTTAACCACTGACAGTTAACTCAAGGACTCCCCCTTACCACATACAAAATCCTATTCTCAGTTCAGTTAAGAAAAGAAATTTTTAGGTTTTTCTGTGAATCACAAAACAGTGACATGTCAGCCTGGAAACAGTGAAATGAAATAATAGATTTTGAATGGATTATCAGTGACAGGAAACATAACTCAGATTTATGGACATTCATGCTCAGTTTATATGAAGTAATCTCAGGTATATAGGAACTTAGTATAGTGTAGTGAATAGGCAATGTGAATACAAATCAGTGGAGTTAATACACTGTGTGAACCTGGGAAAACAGGAATACATCTCAGGTATTAAGAAACTATTCTCAGTTAAAGGAAATCAGTGAGATGATAAACCCTTCATCAAATCTCAGGTTAAAAAGCAATCAGTTGGAAACTTAGGAAAAAACTGGGAATAATGATCTCAGTTAAATTAAAGTAAGTAAGGTAACCATTATTAACATCATTCAAAACTCAGTTCAGTTCACAGAAAGGAACAATTCTCAAGTTCAATATACATGGCATTCCATGCAGTTAAGGGAAGAGTAAAGGAAATCAATTTCTCAGCTAACAGTTTATGAAACAATCATTTCCAAATCCCATGCACAATATAAAGCCTATTTAGTTTAAATTGATTCAATCATTAGCCAATGTATCGATCAGTTCATAATCTCGGTTATTAGGAAATTAAAATCATTCCAACACAATAAAAGGAAAAGTAATCTCAGTTGAAAGGATGGAAGGAAAACCAATCTCAGTTTTAACTTCAATTCAAAATCTAACACAATGTCCAATTTCTCATTTACAAACCATAAACCAATTTCGAATGTAAAAACTTCATTAATATAAATCAACAGTCATGTGGAGGTGATTGACAGAGGTTGAAACATAATTAAACAGGGATTACAATAATTAGGAATATTCTGAACTCGAGTATCAGGGAATATCAGTGACCATGCAGTGAAATCCCATTTCGAATCCAAATTCAAATCAAAACCTAAACTAATGTGTAAACATAATCTAATACAGGTTATACATCATAAATAGGATCTAATTAGCAGTTAATAACATAATTAAAATCATTTAAAACTGTAAATAAACAGAGAAACGAAACTACACTGATACACGCACACAGTACACACTCGTGCACACGAGATTCTGCGTCCGACACGACACGAGGACTCATAAAACTCGAGAAACCTCATGTCAGTCATGGACACAACACATGTTTCAAGTTTTGTGTGTCGGAGTGGCGTGTGTAAAGAGCAGTCGCACCCGAGCAGCAGGGCATGCAACCTGCCCGTGCGCACGTGCGTGCAACTGCGTGTCCACGTGTCTGTGTCGACTCGACCCGATACTAATACATGCTCAGTGCAATAGAAAACCATAAGCGAGGTCAAAACCCTAATTCCTATTCAAATAGTTTCCTAAAATCAGGTCGAAATGTCCTTTGGGACATTTCATCAAACACCTAGGTCTATAGGCTGATACGTGTCCATTTAGGACACAAAATGGACACAAAACCTAGGTCTAGGCATACCTACAGAACCAGGACACCTAGGGCTAGGTCTACATGTAAAGAAACTAGAATTTTAATGGTGTTTACATTGATTTAACTATTGATATCAAAATACAAGAAAAGTCTCAAATGGAGGGGGTTCCTCTTGCTAGCAAACTTCTCCAAATTGGTAAGAATCTGAGAAAAATAAATAACAACAGCAAGAACACCTCATTTAAAACCTATTGCAATTTGTTTGAGGGAAAATGGAACTAAAATGGAATTTCTAGGGATTTTTGAAGATGGAGGCTCACCTCTTCCAAAACTTGAGAAATTCTAAGGAGGCTAGCCCTAATGGAGGAGATTATTTATAGGAGGGATTCCCAAGGCTAGTGTTGGCTGGCCACTAATGGATTAGGGTTAGGTTGGGGCTAAAGGATTGGGCTTAGTCATTAATCAATGGTTCAAATCACAAGTCATGATTTGTGTCTAAATGCCTTCTATTCTAACTTGGGTTTAAATGACTAAACCATAGGTTAACTCTAGTCTAATTAGGGTTACATGATCTAACCAAATCCAAACACAACTAGGGTTAGCTTCTAGGTTAGCTTACCAAGTCAAAGCTAGTCAAAGTCAACCTAGTCAACCCTCATTCAAATAATTCCAGAATAAATCCTAAAAATTCCCATAAATTCAAATAAATTATAATAAATTCAAATAACCCTAAAAATGTCAAAAATACCCTAATCACATGGCTAGGCTCTAGGATAGGCAGTCTCTACGGTTTCACTAGTAAAACACCAAAATCACAAGTCATAAATTTAAATAGTTTAAAAATAATTAAAAATTACTAAAAATCATAATATGAAATAAATATCAATAAATAATAATTATAATTACAAAATTTCAAAATTACCCTCATCTGGAAAACTGGGTGTTACAGACATTTCATAGTCGGTCCAAGCACATCGAGACTCGGTATCATTGGATATGGGATGTGGTTGAGAAGAAGAACGCGGCGCTTGAGAAGGTTCCTACTAATGACAATGGAGCGGACATGCTCACGAAGGTTCTACCGATGGAGAAGTTTGAGTACTGCAGGCAGATCGTCGGAATGACGACCTCCTCCACATAGTTATGAAGGGGAAGATTTGTTGAGTGGATAGGATTTCCAACCTATGTGGAGAAGATCCCGGAGTGCGACGAGTGTCGTTCGTATGTCGAAGAAGCTCGAGGAGAAGGCGGAGACTGCTACTGGAGCTGCTAGAGCTGCTGGGAGCAAGGGGGCCGAGTTCGGGCCGAACTCTGCCCCAGGCAGAGTTCTGGCCGAACTCTGCTTTCCTATTCCAGAATAGTGCTGGATGCCCGAACACAGAGTTCTGGCCGAACTCTGTGTCATCGGGCTGGACAAATTTCTGGGATGATTTTTCATCGTTGGATCATATCTGATGGTCCAGATTATGCTACAGTTTAGGGGAGTTAATATTAGGTTATTCCTAACCCTAATCATTGTAGACAACACAAGAAAAAGAGAGAGAAAGGAGACAAGAGTGCCATTACAATTTGGGAGAGAAGATGGAGTATTGAAGGTCTTTTTCAGAGGAGAATCGGATTCGGATAATCTTTACTCGTTGTTCTTGTTCTTCGTAGCCTTGTAATTATTGTTCTTGCTTCCAAGTGTTGTGGAAATCCGATTTAGATCGGGAGAAGTTTGTAGAGGGTGTAATTCTTCTATTTCATTAGTGGAGGCTTTTCAGGGTTGGACTCCGATCGTCCCATTATTTTTTTCGCAAGGATTTTCTACGTCAAAATTATTTCGTATCTGCGTGGTTGTTTTGGTGTTTTAGTTTGTGCGTTGTTTGCTCGGTTCTCTCGCATGTACTTTCTAGTTTGGAAAATGATTTTCAGCGGTTTTTTCCAACAGCACGCGAGCGTGTCGTGCGTGAAGGAGGTCACTCTGCAGAACGTAGTTGGAATGGTTTTCCAGTTGCCTAGTGTCGGTTGAAATCATGGAAATTTTGCCCATGTTTTGAATAGACAGAATTTACAAAAGTGGTGAAACAGTAAACTAGTTTGTTTGTTGATTGCTCTTTCATGGAAAAAAATAAATGAAATAAAAGCCAAGCGAATATAGAACATGTTGTCTTCTTCTGAGTTGCTTAGATGTCAGAACTAAAATCCTTTGAAAATTTTGCAGTAAAGAACTGGTGTTGTTCTGGAGAAACTTCGCCAGCACTTAGTTGTCACTGTCGTACTGATAGATTCATCAATGTCATGGTCCGATTCTAATATATTAGGTCTAGTCGGATAATATCCAGTCTGTATCGTTATGAGACGGCAGCAGTTAGCTGTATCAAACAGCAGTAACACAAACAGATAATTCTAAAATACGAGAATAAAAAATATGTATTTGAACTTTGAAATTAAATCTAAATGTCTAGATGAAAAAAACACAAGCAAGTAAACATTTAGTTATTACAATTGTTCTTTATTTACAACTAGAAAACAGGAAAGCTAAGCAACAGGCACAACTAGAAATCTTGGACTTCCTGGTCAGGTTCGGCTAGCTCTTCAGAATTCAGATCGGGTCCGTAGTAGGAACTAAAGACAAACTCATCGTCTTCGCAATCACCTAAAATATTGGTCTCCACTCATGAGCGGAGCAAAAACATATATCAATATCCAGCATTCTAAATAGTAATAAATGATGCAAGGATAGTTTAAAAGTATTATTATATTTTTTTAAGTAATAATAAAAAATAGCAGGGCAATGAAATCTCAAGAGCTACAATGATGCAATGTACAATGATTCAATAGTGATTTGAGCGTATAGCAGATCTGTGGCCGGTTGGTAGATTCAATGTATATACTAACATTTTGGCCAAATGCTAGTATACGATACGGCTCAACCCCCTACGCAATAAGGATTAGCGCAAGAGAGGCAATAATACTAACATGGTTTTGGTCACAATTGCTATACTATTCCCCCAATTTTTGAGTTAAAGAATCAATCAAACAATCAATTTGGGGTCCGAGAGGAGGAGTATGGAGGAAGAGATGTCACTCCCCGATTCCGTAGAATCGATAGTCGTCTCCCGGGCATGATGCCGTGCGAACCTAAGTTGCAATCGCACAAGGCGTAGTCATAAGGTCATCCGAAACACAACATCAAGTTAGAGTACGCAGAGAAATTGATTGACACATTTGAAATAGAAGTAGACTTTTTCATTGATAATAAAACTTCATTTAGATTGACTTCATTACATTCATTGCCACGCGGGCTATAACATGACTCGACTTACAAAACGAACGCCGATGAGATAGTCGTTCCATACATTATATCCCCTTTTACAAGCAAAAACATAACACTTTCCACCTGCTATCGAGGCGAGTCGAGTCGTCATCTTCTTTTGTACTGAGTGCGGGGTCTTCTTCAAAAGGAATCCAGAAACACAAGCCTTCACACGCGGACGAGGCTTCAAAAAGGGTTCACGTCACCTTGAGTTTCAAGTGGCACGCCCTTCGTGGTTCGGGGTACCTGCATGGAGAGCGAGGATCAGTACATTACACTTTGTACTGGTGCGTGGCAAGTTAAGTTCCAAGCTCTCATTTGGTTGATGAGTTTATATGACCTAATTCATGAATGTTTCTAACCATCCTAATGAATTTCAAGCGAGCAATGACACGCATAATATGAAACACGTTGAGACTTACCCACGGCGGGCCGCACCGCTTATGAGACTTACCATGTTCTTTCCTGTCAATTGTTATCATTTTTCATACCAAGTGCAATATTACGTGTGATTGGTCACTGACACCACAAGCCATCCTGGACTTATAGCTTTGTTAGTCGGGGCCCTTGCAGCGCAAGTAGCGAGCCTCGCTGCAAGTCTCCGTTTAACCCGTGCTATCATCCAGCTCAGCTATATCGTGTTTCCTCCTAGGCCGAGTCGGTCCCGTGGCCCCGGGTTGTCGCTCGAAGAAACTTCCTCCTTGTCGACAAGTTGTCCAATGACCGGGTTAAGACATTATTCAGTTATTAAGGTATAGCCTTCGTTCACTTTAAAACTTAATCATTTTACCGTGCCCGTGCCCTTGCATTAATTCTTTCTTCCGCAACAACACTATCGATTTACCTAAGAAGGGGTCGAGAAGAGAAGGGTCAGCCACTCACCTTGAGTTTACTTCGGCGAGAGAACTTGTTAGCCGTGCTAGACGTCGCCTACCCGATTACCTGAAATCGCACAAGCAACCGATTAGAACACTGCATTATTCAAGAAGTTCGATAGAAAATGCGAGTTCGAAATGCAAGCCATGAAAACCATCGAAAACATTCGCGAAAACGCATTCAGAAAACAAAGCCAAAACCAACGCAAGCGGCGTGAAAAGCAGAGCAACGGGAGGTCTCTTCCGACTCAGCCGCAGAGTTAATCCTTGAGGCGCAACCCACTGGATATGGGACTTGGTTCCGAAGAAGACATTCCATAACGAGGAATAGATCTTAATTCAACCGTTTCCGTTCGATCGATTCGATTGATCCCGACCTATCGGTCTCGACCGAATCGATAGCGACAGTGTTCCTTTCTTGCGTACCCCGTAGATGAAGTACAGGGTATGATGAAGGGACGGGGCACTACACCATAACCAACTAAGAAAAAGTTTCGTCCTCGAAACTTAAAATAGAACCTACCTCTACGAGAATAATGAAGGGAACTTTTCCTTCATTTCTGACTCAAGCTCCCATATCGACTCTTCGACCGAATGGTTTCTCCAGAGGACACGGACGAGAGGAATAGCACAGTTGCGGAGAAGTTTATCCTTGCACTCCAAGATTTGCAACGGCTCTTCTATATATGACAAGTCCGCCTTCAGGTCCAGCTTACCCAAATCTACCACGTGGCTCGGATCATGCATGTACTTCCGCAATTGTGATACGTGGAAGACGTCATGTACCTCTGACAACGCAAGCGGCAAGGCAATTTGGTAAGCTACCGGGGCGACTCGCTTCAATATTTCGAACGGGCCAACAAATCTTGGGCTCAATTTTTCTTTCGCACCGAACCTGGAAACTCCCCGCATGGGCATGACTTTTAAGAATACATGGTCGCCTTCCGAGAACTCGAGGGGGCGTCGGTGCGTGTCGGCATAGCTCTTTTGCCGGCTTTGTGCTATCTTCAATCGCTCTCATATTAACTTGACCTTCTGCACGGTCTGCTCCACCAGCTCCAGACCAAGTAACTGCCGTTCCCCGACTTTATCCCAGCAAATGGGCGATCTGCACTTCCGACCGTACAAAGCTTCATACGGCGCCATTTGGATGCTGGACTGATAGCTGTTGTTGTATGCAAACTCGGCCAGCGGTAGATGGACGTCCCAACTTGACTTCAAGTCGATCGCACAGAGTGGCGACCGTTGCTTATCGGATCGTGCTACCTCGTCGTATTCATCGATGACATCCTTATATATTCGAAGAGCAAGGACGAGCACGTGGAACACTTGAAGACGGTGCTACAGACTCTGCACGAACATCAACTCTATGCCAAAATAAGCAAGTACGAGTTCTGGATGAACAGTGTAACGTTCCTTGGGCACGTTGTCTCAGCTGAAGACGTCACGGTGGACCCAAAGAAGATTGAAGCAATAGTCGAATGGAAGCGGCCTACCTCAGCAGGCGACATCCGAAGTTTCCTCGGCTTGGCGGGCTACTACCGTAGATTCGTGAAAGATTTTGCCAAAATTGCGTCGCCTCTGACTCGCCTCACCCAGAAGGGAGTCGCATTCGAGTGGAACGACGCCTGCGAATCGAGCTTCCAAGATTTGAAGAAACGGCTCATCTCAGCGCCGATCCTTGCACTTCCAGACGGGCCGGAAGGGTTTCAAATATTTAGTGATGCATCACGGACGGGTTTGGGATGCGTGCTTATGCAAAAGGATAAGGTAATTTCGTTTGCTTCGAGACAATTGAAGCAACACGAGAAGAATTATCCTACACATAATCTGGAGTTAGCGGCCATTGTGTTCGCGTTGAAGCTATGGCGGCACTATCTTTATGGTGTAGCTTGCAGAATCTATACGGACCATAAGAGCCTCAAGTACATCTTCACTCAACGGGACCTGAACTTACGGCAGCGGCGTTGGCTCGAACTCATTAAAGACTATGATTTGACTATCGAGTACACGTCGGGTAAGGGTAACGTCGTTGCGGACGCTCTGAGTAGAATGTTTGCAGGGTGCTTATCTATCAACCGTAACATACAGCGAGACTTGGCAGAGATGGGTATCGAACTCCAAATCCGTTACCGTGGAGCACGATTGGCCCAATTGCACCTTGAGTCGAGCTTGCACAACAAAATAAAGACCACACAGGAGGACGACCCATTCCTGAAGAAGATGCGCGAGTTGATTTCGACGGAAAAGGCGACCGACTTTGTGGTGGACGAGGGCGGAATGACGCGGATGAAGGGGAGGATATGC
Organism: Iris pallida; assembly: GCA_029216955.1. Lineage (NCBI taxonomy): Eukaryota > Viridiplantae > Streptophyta > Magnoliopsida > Asparagales > Iridaceae > Iris > Iris pallida. The sequence continues at coordinate 5,353,425 of JANAVB010010199.1, forward strand.
GTGTCAGACCATGCTGAACTTAGAAAGGAGATTCTGACGGAGGCCCATTATGCGAAGTACTCGTTGCACCCCGGGAGTACCAAAATGTATAAGGACCTGCGTATGACCTTTTGGTGGCACGTCATAAAGAAAGATGTAGCAACATTTGTGTCACAGTGCATGGCTTGTCAACGGGTGAAGGCCAAGCATCAAAGACCAGACGGGGAGCTACAGAACCTCGACATTCCAGTATGGAAGTGGAACGACATCTCTATGGATTTCATCATGGGCCTTCCGAAGACGTCGCGGGGGAATGATGCAATTTGGGTCATTGTCGATCGTTTGACCAAATCCGCTCATTTCATCACTATTAAAGCATCATGGAGCGTCGATCGGTTAGCTCAGATTTATCTCGACGAGATCGTCAGACTGCACGGGGTACCTGCCACAATTATTTCGGACAGAGACGGGCGATTCTTATCATATTTCTGGACGAGTCTACAGGCGGCACTGGGCACTAAGTTGAACCTTAGCTCCACGTACCACCCGCAAACCGATGGCCAGACAGAAAGAGTGAATCAGATCCTGGAGGATATGCACGTCTGTGCGCGATAGATTTGAAGACTAGTTGGGACACGCACTTGCCGCTCACAGAATTCGCATACAACAACAGTTATCAATCGAGCATCCAAATGGCTCCCTACGAGGCGCTTTACGGGAGGAAGTGCCGATCTCTAATTTGCTGGGACGAAGTCGGGGAGAGACAGGTGCTCGGGCCAGAACTAGTCGAACAAGCCATCGAGAAGGTCCGCATGATTCGAGATAGGCTCCGTATTGCTCAGAGTCGACAAAAGAGTTATGCAGATACTCGTCGATGACCGTTAGAGTTCTTGGTTGGGGACCATGTGTTTCTGAAGGTGACGCCGATGCGGGGCGTCATGCGATTCGGGGTAAAAGGCAAGCTGAGTCCGAGATTCGTAGGGCCCTTCGAGATCCTCGAAAGAGTGGCGACCGTTGCTTACCGGATCGCGCTACCTCCTGTCCTGGCCGAAGTGCACGACGTCTTCCATGTCTCCCAACTTTGAAAGTACATGCATGACCCAAGTCATGTGGTTAGTTTCGATCAGTTGGAGCTACGTGCCGATCTATCATACTCGGAGGAGCCCGTACAAATTTTGGACCGTAAAGAAAAGATCCTACGGAGCCGATCGATGTCCTTGGTTCGTGTACTCTGGCGCAACCATTTAGTCGAGGAGTCGACGTGGGAACTAGAGGCGGAGATGAAGGAGAAGTACCCTTCACTTTTCGCCGACGAAGGTCAGACCCTTGTTCTTAAGTTTCGGGACGAAACTTTTTCTTAGTGGTATATTATGTAGTACCCCGCTCCCGTTGGGGCGAAGCACTATGTAATAGGCTCGTGCCAAGTTAGACATGGTCGGGAACATAGATGGCTAGTCTGACTCGGCGACGAGTTTGGTATACAAAAACTATGGCATCAATAAAATCGATTTGGACGAGTGATATGAGTACCGTTCCAACTAATGGATCGACTACTGTTGGAATAAGTCCTAGATGCGGTAGGCGACGTCTTGGCGAAGGAACTCTAAAGAGAGCGACGCAACCCGTCTGCCGTTGGTTTTATTGGTTTTCTTGGCTTTCTAAACGAATTGTTGCGTGAATTTGATAGTGTGCTTTCGCGTCGATTTCTGAATACGTCTTTGGGAATTTCGAAGGAAGGATTGAAGGAAGGGTTCTAATTTGATGCTCGTGCCATTGCAGGAGTTCGTGTAACTGACGCTTGACCGTCGTGAAGCGTTCTCCTACTCCCGGCGCAATCTCCTTAAGTGGGTGGTTCTTCGGCCCCTTCTTTTCTACTCCTTCCCGCCAACTAAATTCTTAAAGTTCAACGTTCAAATCGATGATGCTAACGGGATGTATGCTTGCCACTAAGATCAAGAGCTCGGGATAATATATCAACCTAGAGAAGTTAACTCCAAATTTATAAGTTCACACTAAGTAGGGAAAAGATAAAGTTCTAAGAAAGAGATAGAATATATTTTTGCCATGCAAAACACAACGATGAAAACCTTGGTGGCGATACATCATGCCTCGGAGAATTTGGTGCCTACGGGATGCTAAATCAGAACGTACGGTTTCGGGGGAAAGGACCCTTGCACGAGTAGGAATGATTATGTGATTGATAATGGTTACGCTATACAATTTACTTCATACATATTAAACCGTTCATATATTCGCATGGTCAAGGACGACTTTTGCACAAGATGAGCTTTCCTCGAGACGGTACCCGGGGCCCTGGGACCGAATCGGCCTAGGAGGAAATTATGGAAATCGTGCCTCGGCGCAAGGCATTGCGAGACCTCCAGTTAGGCTCGCTACCTGGACTGGAGGGCGCGTCGCAAGTCTACGTAATCGTCCTTCATGGTGTCGATATCACCAATGACCGCATATAAGATAGATTGCATGCTCACCTATTGTCTTGTGCAGGTGGTAAGTATCATGTATATTTTGTGCAGGAAAGGAGCACGGCCGTGGTAAGAATGTCTTTAAATTGGTTATGTGTTATCGTTTAAAATGTGCCTTCGATATGAACTGCAATTCATATAGTTCTAAATAGAAAGATTACTTCGTATACTAGAATCCTTAATAAGCAGTGTCGGTTTAGACGAGTGGGTTCGTCCCATCCACTAGCAAGTGTGCTAACCCCCAACTCCCCAGGTAACGAGCACGCTGCGGGAGCTCGAGACTAGACCTGAAGCTGAAGAACGGGAGGCGGCACGAAGCTCTCCTATTTTGAAGTATTTTGAAGCCCAACTCAGATCGAAGGCTTTGTTCAAATGTATAAAGGGGCGTGAATGTATGGAACGACAAGGATTATTTCAGGACAAGCTTGTCGAGAGTTTTTTTTTTTGTGTTTCAAAGATGTAGCCGCAACGGCATACGTAATGTAAAAATATCCTTGCACATACTTTGCAAGCTTATGAATGAAAAGCTAAATTTCTTCCTATGCTATTGTCACAACCCGCACCCGGATATACGGGTACGAATACGTAGACGACGCCCAGCCTACGCCGCAGTATCGGCGGTAGAACGCTGTCTAGTACCCAATAAATATACACTACGTCTAGAAGGCCTATAACTACAAATATACTCTAGTCACATCACAACAGCTAGGAATGATAAGACAAAAAAAATAACTAAAGCACAAGAACAACTAGAAACTACTAGAAGGAAACATAAGATAGGAAAATAAAGAAGGAACAACAAGACTAACTAAGGATAACTCCCAGGCAACTCACATAGAATAATAGTGAGATCCACCCCAGTTAGCAACATCATGAAGTCCACTAATGGTATAACAACTCCTAAAATATTATCAACGGTATCCTGTCAGGAAAATGAGCAAGTACAAGCACTAACAGCAGTTCCATGTGAATTGACAAATTCTATAAGAGACAGTATAATGAACTACAAGACAAAGATATATGAAGACTTGGGAACCGTTCGAAAGCTGAGTTACAACCCTTAAACCAAACAAGGACCGGGGTTGTAACCCTTCTCCCGAGCAGAACTCAGTCTCCAATCAAGGTACATCATAGAGGCATATAAAACATGTGAGTAACTGAAATCATAGCATGGTGAGAAGTACTGTATGTAGAACAGAACAGGATATATGATAAGATAAAGTAAATATAAAATGTGCCTCGAAAATTATAGCCTAATGTGATCGGTATGGGTCAAGAATCAGGCTTCCAGCCGACCGGCTACAAGTACGTGGACTCGGCCCGACTGGGATGGTAAGCTATGGAGCAAGTAGTAGCACAGGTCAGGCTATACCCATCGTGAGGTGAGGGTATAGCTATGATACAAGTAGTAACTCAATGTGGGCATTGATCACACTATCTATAATATTCTCCATTCCCCGAATAGTATACGGATCCGGACATAGCACGTCATGACGCGGGATTCCCAAAGAGGGGAGCAAGTCCTCTTCAGGAATCGGCATCAATATAAGTACGAGAATCAAGACTAAGCAAGTACCAGTATCCCAAGAAATCCAGGAATGACATCTCATGACAGGAATCCGACAATACTAGTCCGTGAACTATCGTGTCTGAGAATCAAGTAAGACACTACGACTGGATCAGATATAGCAAATATCAAGACAATGAAAACTATCAGTGAATGTACTCGCCTGCGGTCCTGAGCTGTCAAATGGGGTCGATGCTCAGAGTGATGCCACAGACCTAAAGATAAGATATATATAAGCTAATTAGGGTTCAACAGTGTTAGGCTTGATTCTATAGTATAAGCTATGTAATCTAGGTCAAACTAGGTCAATTTGGGTCAATGGTTGACTTATAGTTGACTTTTGGTCAACTGGTCAACTATGGTCAACTCTAGGTTAAACTAGGTCAAATGTTGACTCTACTTCGACGTTCAGTCAAAACAGTCAACCATGGTCAAACAGGGTCAAGGCTAGTCTCTATAAACATCTACAGGGTCAATCCATTCAATTTCAGTGATTGTGAAATCACCGGAATTGATGGAACTCAAAATACAAACAAAAGAGAAATATTATAATAATAGGGTAAAAACCTACAGATGTTGTCGGATGGTGAAACAACCATTACCAACGTGTCCAGAATGGTCGAAATAGCTAAAATAGCCTGTCCATAAGTCCAATTTTGACACAGGAGCAAAAAGGTAATTTCGGGCCAAAATGATGTCCGCCGTTGGACACACTTTGCACCGAAAAATGTGCCAAAATAAAAGTGCACATAACCTAACAAATTATATGTCCACGAATTCAGAATGACGATACGAACCCAACGGTATATCCAGAATTGGATTCCGTTGACCCGATCTCAAATTGGTCCGTTGACCAGGATATTAGAAACCGATTTGCACGGAAAAGCGTGTCGGAGCTAATGTCCTCAAAACTCAGCAAATTATATGTCAACGAGTTCAGAATGACGATACGAACTCAACGACATATCCGGAATTGGATTCCGATGAGCCGAAATCAAAATGACACGTTGACCCGGATATTGGTATCCGACTTGCACCGAAATGCGTGTCGGAACCAATGTCCACTAAAATCTAGCAAATTATATGTTAACGAGTCCAGAATGACGATACGAACTCAACGGTATATCCGAAATTGGATTCCGATGAGCCAATCTCAAAATAACCCGTTGACCCAGAAAGTGGGACCCGCTTTGCACCGAAATGCGTGCCAGGGCCCACGTTCTCCAAATCTAACAAACTTTATATGAAAACATGCCAGAACGACACCACGAGTCTACTGGTGGTGTCAGAATTTGAATCCGGAGTCCCGGGTTCAAAAATGGAATTTTACAAGTGCAACACTAAGAATTCGAACGGCCAACTTTGGCGTCGAATTCGACCGACCTAACAAGCTCAAACTGAAATGAAATCTAAAGGGGGCAGGAAGAGGGTTATACCAGCTTCGCACAGGAACTGGTAGCGCGCCAACCGGAGCTGCGACGGAGGAGATACGAGTCGACGAAGTCGGCTCCACAAAACTGTCCAAAAATAACACAATTTAAAGTGTCAACTTGGTGGCCGGTTTTGATCTATCAAACGATGAAATTAACGGTTGAAATTTGAGAGGAGTGAAGGTGGATATACCGAGATTGAGACGGAGCAAAGAAATCGCTGATCCAACGGTCGGATTCTCCAAAAAATCGGCGCGAAGTCGCTGTCCCGGAGCGAACTTTCAGCCTTGATCCCGCGCGCGTCACGCCGGGATTCCGTGCAAAACGCACGAATAGGGTGTTTCTCGCGCCGGGGAAGAGGGGACGCGCCACGGGGGCCTGCCTGGGGGTGCACCCGGCCAAGGGGGGCCGACCCCGGCGGTGGCGGCTGCCGCGGCGGCGCACGACCGACCGGTGCGCACGCGCGGCTGTCCCGCACTGCTGCGCTCGCAGCTGCTGCTGCGTGGCTGCTGCCCGCGCGGCTGCGCGCAGCCTGGCGCGGCCAGGGCGGCGGCGGCGGTACGGTGCAGCGGCGGTGGCGCGCGGGTGGTTGAGGTGGAGTGGGATGATGGTTTTGGTGGTGTAGGTGATGACAATGGTGATGGCGTTAGATGATGGTGATGATGTTGGTGATGGTTGTGGTAGTTTTGAATGGAAAAAAATAAGGAAGAAGTGAGGAAGAAGAAGAAGAAGAATGGAGGGGGAGTTGTGTTCGGCTGACAGTGATGGGGGGGTGTTTGTGTTGAATAAATGAGAGAGAGAGAAAGAGATTGTTTATATAATATATATATATATATATATATATATATATATATATATATATAAGTGTATATAAAAAAAAAAAAAAAAAATATATATATATATATAAGTGTATATATATTATATAAAGAGAGAAAGAGAATGAGAGATATTTAGATAGAGGGAAAGAGAAAAGTAGAGAGAGAAGAGAGAGGGGGTGGGCTGTTCTCGTACAGGTAGGGGAGAGAAGTGATGGGGTGTAGAATAAAGTGAGAGAGAGAGAGAGAGAGAGAAGTTTATGTGTGTGGGTGTATATATATATATATTATATATGGAAAGTGAGAGTGAGAATAGAGAGAGAGATATTAGAGAGAGATATTAGAGAGAAATGGAGGGTAGGTCTGCTGACATGGGGAGAGGGGGTTTGTGTAGGAGTTATTTTAGGAAGAGGGGGAAAGAGAGAGTTTTATATATATGCATGTATATATTATATGTGCATATATATACAAATGAGAGGATTAGATATTTATACATAAAAAGAGATATTTTTGAGTAGGAGAAAATAGGAAAATATCAGTGGGATATATGGACAGTCATGGTAGGGTCCATGCCAAACTGGTCGGACGTTGGGCCAAGTTTGGACAAAGTCAAAGCCAAGATTTAATTAATTTATAATTTAAACCAATTAAAATTACGGATGGAATGGGAGCACAAGGGAGATCAAATCGGTGGCACGCAAGTGGCACGCGCATAGTAGGCTCAAAACAGGCCAGGGCCATATATTGGGTCGACTGGATTGGACCGATGTCAGGCCCGAAAATTAAATTGGAAGTTAAATCACAATTTTCGGTAAATAATAAATTGGTCTAAATTGACCCGAACTTGCGCGAATCAAATGGAGCACAAGGGAACAAGTTTGAGTGGGACACGAAATATCAATATGAAGATAATCTCGTCTACTACAAACTTCAAGAAGGAAGTTTCCAAAGACTGGCGTCCCTGATGCTCTAGAATTCCAAGTCACGGTAAAGAGCATTTAAAGATCAAAATTAATTAACTAAAATGAATTATCGAGAATAAATTATTTAGAAAATTCAAAAAATAAATCCCGAAAATTCAGGGGGCTTACATCCTACCCACCTTATAAAAATTTTGTCCTCGAAATTAAAGGTTGGTAGTGGGGTTAAAACATGATAGAAGATTTAAGCAATATTTTAGGCACGATCCAAGAATGACGAGTTTTGCACGATCAAGAAAATTAATTCAAAATTGTTCAAACACGATGAGGGATTTGGCACGATAGAATCATGATACGAACAAAATCATATGTGCATGACTTCAAAATAAGTCAAGTCATTGGGGCACGATTTTAGATACGATCAGGAGAATTCGAAGATATAAATGAAGTTCAAGTACGGGATGATTTGTAGGACTTAGGTTGATGGAGAATCAACATGAAAGTCGCACATGCCCGATCAAGATGAAAAAGCTAACTATGACCAAAACAAGTTTGGCATGGTTGAGATGAAATTTCAGACACAACAAAATCGAAGTCAAGGTCTTAAAGGCCCGGTCAAAGATTAAGGAGTATGATTAATAAAATCATGAAATACGATCAAGTTCGAACGTGATTAAAATTGGAATAAGTCTAAGTTCACTTGGCACGATAGAGGTACGACAACGAAATCAAAACTTGAGCTTCGTCCGATTACAATCAAGTCAAAATTTTGATTAACAGGATTTCAGCTTGATGAAATTAGATTATAGGTCACATAAGCACGATCAAGATCCAAGTTCAGTTGTGAAAGACGATAAAATCATGAATTCGAAATCAAGGTCCTAAAAGCACAATTTAGGAAGGAACCCAAGTCAATTTGGCACGGTAGAAAGTTAAACATGTTTAATTATAACACAACTAATTTCGTAGTCACACTAGTTAGTCGTGATTGAAAGTCAAGTTTTAGGCACGAGTTGAGGCAAGATAAAATATATAGTTATGATCGTTAAAATCACGGTCAAGGAATCCCAAGTTGTCTTAGTCATGCCCAAATCATCTAGGCACGACTAATCACAAGGAAATTGGGATGTAATCAGGAAATGAAATCAAGGTCGAAAGAGTTTAGACACGAGTGTCCAAAATCTAAACATGATCAAAATCGGAAGTCAATGCACGAGAGTTAATAGCATTGAAATCCAACCACGATAAAGAAATTAGTCTCAACACGATCTAAGTTGATCAACCTTCGAGTAAATCAGAATTTGGACAAGATGGAGAATAAGATCAACGAAGGCTGGACACGAGAATCTAAGGATGAAAATCCAAGTCACAAAGGAATTTGAAGTCATCTAGAGTCTAGTCAGCAACCAAGACTCTTTGGCACGATAAACAAGACGACCAAAATTGATTGGTCATGGATAGAAGGGAATCAAAATCTTAACAGTATCGAAACTTAAGAAACAATTTAGATATAAAAATTTCAAAATTTTCAGAGTTTTCAAGTGTAGATGACATGTGTAGATACGAGATAGTTGATTGGTGTAGTCAAGATGTAGCTAAACAAGTCAAAGGAAATGATGGCAAGATGAGGAAATTATCACACGATGAGAAAAGAAATGAATGATAAGTCGAGAAATAAGGGTATGAATTATCCTCATCATTTGGTCAAAAAGAAGTGAATCAATTTAAGATACGATCTGATAACCATACACGTCTATCCAAAACCATGATGTTAAAATTTACGCCACGTCAGTAAGCATAGCTGCAATAAACGATAGAGTCCATAACTAGGGTATACACCCTAAATCATGTCATCTAGATTCCTTACCACGCCAACCGGTATGGCTGCAAGAGAATCTTAATGCCATAACCAGGATAGTATATCCAAAATCAGGCTCCATGCCCTTGTCAGGCTAGCTAATATGGCTGCGATAAATTCTAAACTCCATAAATAAAGTAGACATTTATCGTTCTCATCGTCCTCATAAAATATGTTTATCAGAATATCTTAACTCAATCCAGAGAAACTTATCTCAAACAAAATCAAAATCGAAGTCAACAACGAACATCAAGAATTCAGAATTTAACAACGAATCAAAGACAAATAAATGGAAACTAGCAGAAACAGATTCCGAGATAGGGTTTAGAAGAAAATTCTTCAGGAGATATCCAAAGGCACTATCTAGATCAAGATAAAGGAAATCATTGAAATATAATCTAAAACAATCTCAACCTAATATGAGACTGGCAAATCATATTCTCGTCTCAACCTAGAAGATATATAAGTTCAACTTATATCTTCCCTCTGGGGTACACAAACTCATTCCAAGAAAGAATAAAGTTGATAACGGACAGATGTTTCAGAAATCAGGACGGATAGAAACAAATGAAAAAGTTTCAAAAAGTTCGAAATAAGATTCCCCGAGATCATCCCTGGAATCTACCAAGAGCTCCTAATATGTGACTGAGTACCAAATTCCTAAAATATTCCATGACTCAACCTTAATCCTAGGGCAGGCTCGCAGTAGTACAGAAAAGCTCAAGTACTACCACGACTTCGCATTAATTGCAAAGACTGACCTGCATGGGCCACCACTAAAAACGTGTCACGACCCGCACCCGGATATACGGGTACGAATACGTAGACGACGTCCAGCCTACGCCGCAGTATCGGCGGTAGAACGCTGTCTAGTACCCAATAAATATACACTATATCTAGAAGGCCTATAACTACAAATATACTCTAGTCACATCACAACAGCTAGGAATGATAAGACAAGAAAAATAACTAAAGCACAAGAACAACTAGAAACTACTAGAAGGAAACATAAGATAGGAAAATAAAGAAGGAACAACAAGACTAACTAAGGATAACTCCCAGGCAACTCACATAGAATAATAGTGAGATCCACCCCAGCTAGCAACATCATGAAGTCCACTAATGGTATAACAACTCCTAAAATATTATCAACGGTATCCTGTCAGGAAAATGAGCAAGTACAAGCACTAACAGCAGTTCCATGTGAATTGACAAATTCTATAAGAGACAGTATAATGAACTACAAGACAAAAATATATGAAGACTTGGAAACCGTTCGAAAGCTGAGTTACAACCCTTAAACCAAACAAGGACCGGGGTTGTAACCCTTCTCCCGAGCAGAACTCAGTCTCCAATCAAGGTACATCATAGAGGCATATAAAATATGTGAGTAACTGAAATCATAGCATGGTGAAAAGTACTGTATGTAGAACTGAACAGGATATATGATAAGATAAAGTAAATATAAAATGTGCCTCGAATATTATAGCCTAATGTGATCGGTATGGGTCAAGAATCAGGCTTCCAGCCGACCGGCTACAAGTACGTGGACTCGGCCCGGCCGGGATGGTAAGCTATGGAGCAAGTAGTAGCACAGGTCAGGCTATACCCATCGTGAGGTGAGGGTATAGCTATGATACAAGTAGTAACTCAAGGTGGGCATTGATCACACTATCTATAATATTCTCCATTCCCCGAATAGTATACGGATCCGGACATAGCACGTCATGACGCGAGATTCCCAAAGAGGGGAGCAAGTCCTCTTCAGGAATCGGCATCAATATAAGTACGAGAATCAAGACTAAGCAAGTACCAGTATCCCAAGAAATCCAGGAATGACATCTCATGACAGGAATCCGACAATACTAGTCCGTGAACTATCGTGTCTGAGAATCAAGTAAGACACTACGACTGGATCAGATATAGCAAATATCAAGACAATGAAAACTATCAGTGAATGTACTCGCCTGCGGTCCTGAGCTGTCAAATGGGGTCGATGCTCAGAGTGATGCCACAGACCTAAAGATAAGATATATATAAGCTAATTAGGGTTCAACAGTGTTAGGCTTGATTCTATAGTATAAGCTATGTAATCTAGGTCAAACTAGGTCAATTTGGGTCAATGGTTGACTTATAGTTGACTTTTGGTCAACTGGTCAACTATGGTCAACTCTAGGTTAAACTAGGTCAAATGTTGACTCTACTTCGACGTTCAGTCAAAACAGTCAACCATGGTCAAACAGGGTCAAGGCTAGTCTCTATAAACATCTACAGGGTCAACCCATTCAATTTCAGTGATTGTGAAATCACCGGAATCGATGGAACTCAAAATACAAACAAAAGAGAAATATTATAATAATAGGGTAAAAACCTACAGATGTTGTCGGATGGTGAAACAACAATTACCAACGTGTCCAGAATGGTTGAAATAGCTAAAATAGCCTGTCCATAAGTCCAATTTGGACACAGGGGCAAAAAGGTAATTTCGGGCCAAAATGATGTCCGCCGTTGGACACACTTTGCACCGAAAAATGTGCCAAAATAAAAGTGCACACAACCTAACAAATTATATGTCCACGAATCCAGAATGACGATACGAACCCAACGGTATATCCAGAATTGGATTCCGTTGACCCGATCTCAAATTGGTCCGTTGACCAGGATATTGGAAACCGATTTGCACGAAAAATCGTGTCGGAGCTAATGTCCTCAAAACTCAGCAAATTATATGTCAACGAGTCCAGAATTACGATACGAACTCAACGACATATCCGGAATTGGATTCCGATGAGCCGAACTCAAAATGACACGTTGACCCGGATATTGGTATCCGACTTGTACCGAAATGCGTGTCGGAACCAATGTCCACTAAAACCTAGCAAATTATATGTCAACGAGTCCAGAATGACGATACGAACTCAACGGTATATCCGAAATTGGATTCCGATGAGCCGATCTCAAAATGACCCGTTGACCCAGAAAGTGGGACCCGCTTTGCACCGAAATGCGTGCCAGGGCCCACGTTCTCCAAATCTAACAAACTTTATATGAAAACATGCCAGAACGACGCCACGAGTCTACTGGTGGTGTCAGAATTTGAATCCGGAGTCCCGGGTTCAAAAATGGAATTTTACAAGTGCAACACTAAGAATTCGAACGGCCAACTTTGGCGTCGAATTCGACCGACCTAACAAGCTCAAACTGAAATGAAATCTAAAGGGGGCAGGAAGAGGGTTATACCAGCTTCGCACAGGAACTGGTAGCGCACCAACCAGAGCTGCGACGGAGGAGATACGAGTCGACGAAGTCGGCTCCACAAAACTGTCCAAAAATAACATAATTTAAAGTGTCAACTTGGTGGCCGGTTTTGATCTATCAAACGACGAAATTAACGGTTGAAATTAGAGAGGAGTGAAGGTGGATATACCGAGATTGAGACGGAGCAAAGAAATCGCCGATCCAACGGTCGGATTCTCCAGAAAATCGGTGCGAAGTCATTGTCCCGGAGCGAACTTTCAGCCTTGATCCCGCGCGCGTCACGCCGGGATTCCGTGCAAAACGCACGAATAGGGTGTTTCTCGCGCCGGGGAAGAGGGGACGCACCACGGGGGCCTGCCTGGGGATGCGCCCGGCCAAGGGGGGCCGACCCTGGCGGTGGCGGCTGCCGCGGCGGCGCGCGGCCGGCCGGTGCGCGCGCGCGACTGTCCCGCACTGCTGCGCTCGTAGCCGCTGCTGCGTTGGCTGCTGCCCGCGCGGCTGCGCGCGACCTGGCGCGGCCAGGGCGGCGGCGGCGGCGCGGCGCAGCGGCGGTGGCGCGCGGGTGGTTGAGGTGGAGTGGGATGATGGTTTTGGTGGTGTAGGTGATGACAATGGTGATGGCGTTAGATGATGGTGATGATGTTGGTGATGGTTGTGGTAGTTTTGAATGGAAAAAAATAAGGAGTGAGGAAGAAGAAAAAGAAGAAAGGAGGGGGGAGTTGTGTTCGGCTGACAGTGATGGGGGGGTGTTTGTGTTGAATAAGTGAGAGAGAGAGAGAAAGAGATTGTTTATATAATATATATATATATATATATATATATATATATATATATATATAAGTGTATATATATTATATAAAGAGAGAAAGAGAATGAGCGATATTTAGATAGAGGGAAAGAGAAAAGTAGAGAGAGAAGAGAGAGGGGGTGGGCTGTTCTCGTACAGGTAGGGGAGAGAAGTGATGGGGTGTAGAATAAAGTGAGAGAGAGAGAGAAGTTTATGTGTGTGGGTGTATATATATATTATATATGGAAAGTGAGAGTGAGAATAGAGAGAGAGATATTAGAGAGAGAGATTAGAGAGAAATGGAGGGTAGGTCGGCTGACATGGGGAGAGGGGGTTTGTGTAGGAGTTATTTTAGGAAGAGGGGGAAAGAGAGAGTTTTATATATATGCATGTATATATTATATGTGTATATATATACAAATGAGAGGATTAGATATTTATACATAAAAAGAGATATTTTTGAGTAGGAGAAAATAGGAAAATATCAGTGGGATGTATGGACAGTCATGGTAGGGTCCATGCCAAACTGGGTCGGACGTTGGGCCAAGTTTGGACAAAGTCGAAGCCAAGATTTAATTAATTTATAATTTAAACCAATTAAAATTACGGATGGAATGGGAGCACAAGGGAGATCAAATCGGTGGCACGCAAGTGGCACGCGCATAGTAGGCTCAAAACAGGCTAGGGCCATATATTGGGTCGACTGGATTGTACCGATGTCAGGCCCGAAAATTAAATTGGAAGTTAAATCACAATTTACGGTAAATAATAAATTGGTCTAAATTGACCCGAACTTGCGCGAATCAAATGGAGCACAAGGGAACAAGTTCGAGTGGGACACGAAATATCAATATGAAGATAATCTCGTCTACTACAAACTTCAAGAAGGAAGTTTCCTGAGACTGGCGTCCCTGATGCTCTAGAATTCCAAGTCACGGTAAAGAGCATTTAAAGATCAAAATTAATTAACTAAAATGAATTATCGAGAATAAATTATTTAGAAAATTCAAAAAATAAATCCCGAAAATTCAGGGGGCTTACAGCTATGACTTTAACTCTCTGCACTGTTTAATTTCAACGCGTCAAGTAAAAAAGAATTTCAAATCGCACATCCTTGCCTTGTGCAAGTCCATTAAAGACTTGCACGGCATCACGTCCCGACCCGTGGGGATCGATTTATATCGAGTCAAGACGATGGCGACCGATTCAGCGAGTCGGGGCGAGACATCTCCCCGCCCGGTCGCTGGTGCTCGGCTTTGACTTGCTGACAGGCCATACATTTTGACACAAAGAGCGCTACGTCCCTCTTCATGCCGTGCCACCAAAAAGACAACGCGGAGGTCCTTATACATCTTGGTGCTGCCAGGATGCAAGAAATATTTTGCATAATGCGCCTCCGACATTATCTCCTTTCTAAGTTCTGCGTCGTCCGGTACGCATAGCCGTCCCTTCACGCACAACACTTCCGACTCGTCCTCTGCAAAGTCGGACGCTTTTTCTGTCGATATCAGCTTCCGTATCTTCTCCAGGTATGGGTCGTCCTTCTGTGCAGACTTGATCCTCTCCAGTAGGCTCGGTTCCACCCGCAGTTGCGCCAGTTTCATGTCTCTGAAACGAACTCGGAGCTCGATGCCCATTCCTTCCAAGTCACGCAGCAGTCGATCGTTGATGCATAACGAAGCTAAGTACTTCCGGCTCAGCGCATCCGCTACCACATTTTCCATGCCCGGCGTGTAGTCGATTGACAAGTTATAGTCTTTGATCAGCTCGAGCCATCGCCTCTGTCGCAAATTCAATTCTTTCTGGGTGAAGAGATACTTGAGGCTTTTGTGGTCCGTATAAATCCTGCACGCCATGCCATAGAGATAGTGACGCCACAGCTTCAATGCTAACACAATCGCCGCTAATTCTAGGTCATGCGTGGGGTAGTTCTTCTCGTGCGGCTTCAACTGCCGGAAAGCAAAAGATATCACATTATCCTGCTGCATGAGCACACACCCCAAGCCCTGGCCAGAAGCATCGCTGAAGATCTGAAATCCCTCCGTCCCTTTAGGAAGAGCAAGTATCGGGACCGAAACGAGCCGTTGTTTGAGCTCCTGGAAGGAAGCTTCACAGTCGTCTGACCACTTGAATGCGACTCCTTTCTGGGTGAGGCGAGTCAACGGCGATGCAATCTTCGCGAAGTCCTTCACGAAGCGTCGGTAGTATCCCGCCAAGCCTAGAAAGCTTCAAATTTTGCTAACTGATGCGGGCCATTTCCAATCAGTAACTGCCTCGACTTTCTTCGGATCGACTGCAATGCCCGTGGCGGAGATGATGTGCCCAAGGAATGAGACGCTGTTCAGCCAGAATTCGTACTTGCTTATCTTCGTAAACAACTGATTCTCTCGAAGGGTTTGGAGTACCGTCCGCAGATGCTCTGCATGTTGCGCTCGGTCCTTTGAGTAGACGAGGATGTCGTCGATAAAAACTACTACGAACTTGTCAACGAACGGACGAAACACCCGATTCATTAGATCTATGAAGACGGCAGGGGCGTTCGTCAGACCGAACGGCATTACCAAGAACTCGTAGTGGCCATAGCGAGTGCGAAATACAGACTTCGGCACGTCATCTGGCTTGACTTTGAGTTGGTGATAACCCGATCGCAGATCAATCTTCGAAAACACTGTTGCACCTTGGAGCTGGTCGAACAAGTCGTCGATGCGGGGCAGGGGGTATTTGTTCCGGACGGTGGCTTTGTTCAATTCCTGATAGTCGATGCAGAGCCGCATCGATCCATCCTTCTTCTTCACAAATAGCACGGGCACACCCCACGGCGAGACACTCGGACGGATAAACCCTATGTCGAGTAATTTTTGTAGTTGTGTCTTTAGTTCCTTCAGTTCTGCAGGGGCCATTCTGTACGGAGCCTTCGAGATCGGCCGGGTGTCGTAGAATGTGTCGATGGTGAACTCTATTTCTCGATCGGGCGGCATGCCGGGTAGCTCATCCGGGAACACGTCTGGGAATTCTGCCACAACGTCGGTCTGACCCGCGTTTGCACCATCCTGTCTCATGTCTTGAACAGAAGCTAGATAGCCTTCGCACCCGGAATGCAGCATCCATCGAGCAGATATTGCGGAGATCACCATGCAGGTCGGCGACGCCTCACCACACGAGTAGCAGAATTCAGTCACTCCAGGTATGCGGAATGTGACCTTCTTTTTAGCGCAGTCTATGGTTACGTTGCACAGACCGAGCCAATCTATGCCCAGTATGATGTCGAAGTCCTTCATATCTAGAACTATCGCATCAAGACCGATCTTTTGACCCCCAATACATATGGTTCCTCCCTCGCAGGCTAAGTTTGTGAGTAGTGGCACGCCCGAAGGCATACTTACGCTAAGGTCAAGGTCTAACATCATTACAGGAAATTTGGGCTCGGCGGCGAAGTCCGCCGATATGAAAGTATACGAGGCACCTGAATCAAATAACACATGAGCAGGTACATTATTGAAACTCAATATACCTGTCACGACAGTATCGGAAGCAAATGCCTCGTCTCGAGTCAGAGCAAAGACACACCCCTGAGCATTAGGGCGTTGGGCTTGGTTGTTCGGTTGAGTGGGCTGAGGAGGTCGGGGCGACTGTCCTCGATTCTCTTGACGATTTTGTTGTTGTGGTGGTGCGTTACGATTTTGTCTTCGAGCCCAGCAATTCGCCATTTGGTGCCCCCTTTTTCCGCAAAAGAAACATCCTCCATCAAAGACCGCACAGTCCCTTTCAGTGTGCCCGTGGTGGTTGCACTTGGTGCAGGGAGGAGATGGGTTCTGTCCTTTATAGCCGCCGTTGTTTGGATGCTTTGACGCATAATTGTTGCCTCCCGTATAGCTAGGACGTTTGTGATTGGAGTGACGCACAACGTCGGCAGCACCGGAAGGATGCAGGCTCTCAAGGCGGAGAGCGTGATTCAGAGCCTCGCCTGTGGTCTTGTACTCCGGGACCCTGACATGCGCACTGATAGAGTGTCGCAGACCCACTTCGAACCGTCGTACACGGTACTCTTCCGTAGGCAGAAACTGACTAGCAAACTTAGACGACTTGTTAAATTCTGTGGCGTACTGTTCTACTGTCCGGTTCCCCTGCCTCAACTGCATGAATTCATTCTCCTTCGCTTGATAAACGGCTGACGGAAGGTACTCGACTTCAAAAGCTTTGCGAAACATGGCCCAAGAGATCGGCGCTGAGTTGTTATCGCGTCGGATCGCTCGCTTATGTACGGCCCACCAGTCGTGCGCGTTCAATCGTAGCTGAAGTTGTGCGCAGGCGACTTGCTTTAATTCTTCAATATCGAGGAGCTCGAAGTGATCTTCCAGCTCTTCCAACCAGTCGATTGCCATGGAAGGATCTTCGGTACCGCTGAAGGAAGTGCGGCACGCCTTCTTCAATTCAGACACTTTAAAGTTGTACTTTTTTGGTACCGCTGGTTGACGCTCGGGATCCTCCGTGTCGACTTCAATGGATTGGATCGCCGGCACGGTGGTAGTAGGTGCGGTGACGGTAGGCGCAGTCACAGAATTTCTGTTGGCCGCCATTGTCTGGACGATCTGCTGCAGGGTATCCAGCTGTTTTTGTTAAAGTTTTGCATGTGCGTCGAAGCGAGCTTCGAAACGAGCTTCGAACTGGGCCTGTCGTTCCTCTGTCCGTTGATGTCGGTTCTCGGACTGGTTTTGTTGTGCCTCCATCATGCGTAGCATCCTTTCAATGGTATCGTTAGAAGGTCCGGCCCGCGAACGATGCGAACTACTAGAGCCGCTAGAAGCGCTCTGCTCTCGCTCGGCCGTCGGTTCCGTCACTTCTGCGATACGAAGGCAAACGTATCAGTCAGAAATTATTACGGACTCATTGTATGGAATAACTTATCTCATCGATGCGAGGTCAAAGGATGTAAAGTCGTGCTCTGATACCATTATGTCACGCCCCGATTCCGTAGAATCGATAGTCGTCCCCCGGACGTGATGCCGTGCGAACCTAAGTTACGATCGCATAAGGCGTAGTCATAAGGTCATCCGAAACACAACATCAAGTTAGAGTACGCAGAGAAATTGATTGACACATTTGAAATAGAAGTAAACTTTTTCATTGATAATAAAACTTCATTTACATTGACTTCATTACATTCATTGCCACGCGGGCTACAACATGACTCGACTTACAAAATGAACGCCGATGAGATAGTCATTCCATACATTACATCTCCTTTTACAAGCAAAAACATAACACTTTCCACCTGCTATCGAGGCGAGTCGAGTCGTCATCTTCTTTTGGACTGAGTGCGGGGTCTTCTTCAAAAGGAATCCAGAAACACAAGCCTTCACACGCGGACGAGGCTTCAAAAAGGGTTCACGTCGCCTTGAGTTTCAAGTGGCACGCCCTTCGTGGTTCGGGGTACCTGCGTGGAGAGCGAGGATCAGTACATTACACTTTGTACTGGTGCATGGCAAGTTAAGTTCCAAGCTCTCATTTGGTTGATGAGTTTATATGACCTAATTCATGAATGTTTCTAACCATCCTAATGAATTTCAAGCGAGCAATGACAAGCATAATATGAAACACGTTGAGACTTATCCACGACGGGCCGCGCCGCGCCTTATGAGACTTACCATGTTCTTCCCTGTCAATTGTTATCATTTTTCATACCAAGTGCAATATTACGTGTGATTGGTCACTGACACCACAAGCCATCCTGGACTTATAGCTTTGTTAGCCGGGGCCCTTGCAGCGCAAGTAGCGAGCCCCGCTGCAAGTCCCCGCTTAACCCGTGCTATCATCCAGCACAGCTATACCGTGTTTCCTCCTAGGCCGAGTCGGTCCCGTGGCCCCGGGTTGTCGCTCGAGGAAACTTTCTCCTTGTCGACAAGTTGTCCAATGACCGAGTTAAGACATTATTCAGTTATTAAGGTATAGCCTTCGTTCACTTTGAAACTTAATCATTTTACCGTGCCCTTGCATTAATTCTTTCTTTCGCAACAACACTATCGATTTACCTAAGAAGGGGTCGAGAAGAGAAGGGTCAGCCACTCACCTTGAGTTTACTTCGGCGAGAGAACTTATTGGCCACGCTAGACGTCGCCTACGTGATTACCTGAAATCGTACAAGCAACCGATTAGAATACTGCATTATTCAAGAAGTTCGATAGGAAATACGAGTTCGAAATGCAAGCCAAGAAAACCATCGAAAACATTCGCGAAAATGCATTCAGAAAAAAAAGCCAAAACCAACGCAAGCGGCGTGAAAAGCAGAGTAACGGGAGGTCTCTCCCGACTCAGCCGCAGAGTCAATCCTTGAGGCGCAACCCACTGGATATGGGACTTGGTTCCGAAGAAGACATTCCATAACGAGGAATGGATCTTAATTCAACCGTTCCCGTTCGATCGATTCGATTGATCCCGACCGAATCGATAGCGACAGTGTTCCTTTCTCGCGTACCCCGTAGACGAAGTACAGGGCACGATATAGGGACGGGACACTACACCATAACCAACTAAGAAAAAGTTTCGTCCTCAAAACTTAAAATAGAACCTACCTCTACGAGAACAATGAAGGGAACTTTTCCTTCATTTCTGACTCAAGCTCCCACGTCGACTCTTCGACCGAATGGTTTCTCCAGAGGACGCGGACGAAAGGAATAGCACGGTTGCGGAGAAGTTTATCCTTGCGCTCCAAGATTTGCACCGGCTCTTCGACATATGACAAGTCCGCCTTCAGGTCCAGCTTACCCAAATCCACCACATGGCTCGGATCATGCACGTACTTCCGCAATTGTGATACGTGGAAGACGTCATGTACCTCTGACAACGCAGACGGCAAGGCAATTTGGTAAGCTACCGGGGAGACTTGATTCAATATTTCGAACGGGCCAACAAATCTTGGGCTCAATTTCCCTTTCATACCGAACCTGGAAACTTCCCGCATGGGCATGACTTTCAAGAATACATGGTCGCCTTCCGAGAACTCGAGGGGGCGTCGGTACGTGTCGGCATAGCTCTTTTGCCGGCTTTGTGCTGTCTTCAATCTCTCTCGTATTAACTTGACCTTCTGCACGGTCTGCTCCACCAGCTCCGGACCAAGTATCTGCCGTTCTCCCACTTCATCCCAGCAAATGTGTGATCTGCACTTCCGGCCGTACATAGCTTCATACGGCGCCATTTGGATGCTGGACTGATAGCTGTTGTTGTATGCAAATTCGGCCAGTGGTAGATGGACGTCCCAACTTGACTTCAAGTCGATCGCACAGAGTCGTAACATGTCTTCGAGAATTTGGTTCACCCGCTCTGTTTGGCCGTCAGTCTGAGGATGATAAGCTGAGCTGAACTTCAACTTGGTCCCCGGTGCTGAATGAAGACTACTCCAGAAGTGCGCTACGAACCGTCCATCCCGATCCGAGACGATAGATACTGGGACCCCGTGCAGCCGAACTACTTCATCAAGGCATATCTGAGCAAGGCGGTCGACGCTCCAAGTAACTTTGATGGCAATAAAGTGCGCTGACTTGGTTAGTCGATCGACGATGACCCAGATGACGTCGTTTTCCTGCGGCGTCCTCGGCAAGCCAACAACGAAGTCCATAGTGATGTGATCCCATTTCCATTCTGGAATGACAAGGTTCTGCATCTCCCCGTCCGGTCGCTGGTGCTCGGCTTTGACTTGCTGACAGGCCATACATTTTGACACAAAGAGTGCTACATCCCTATTTATGTCGTGCCACCAAAAGACAACGCAGAGGTCCTTATACATCTTGGTGCTGCCAGGATGCAAGGAATATTTTGCATAATGCGCCTCCGACATTATCTCCTTTCTAAGTTATGCGTCGTCCGGTACGCATAGCCGTCCCTTCACGCGCAACACTTCCGACTCGTCCTCTGCAAAGTCGGACGCTTTTTCTGTCGATATCAACTTCCGCATCTTCTCCAGGTATTGGTCGTCCTTCTGTGCAGACTTGATCCTCTCCAGTAGGCTCGGTTCCACCCGCAGTTGCGCCAGTTTTACGTCTCTAAAACGAACTCGGAGCTCGATGCCCATTCCTTCCAAGTCACGCAGCAGTCGATCGTTGATGCATAACGAAGCTAAGTACTTCCGGCTCAGCGCATCCGCTACCACATTTTTCTTGCCCGGCGTGTAGTCAATTGACAAGTCATAGTCTTTGATCAGCTCGAGCCATCGCCTCTGCCGCAAATTCAATTCTTTCTGGGTGAAGAGATACTTGAGACTTTTGTGTTCCGTATAAATCCTGCACGCCACGTCATAGAGATAGTGACGCCACAGCTTCAACGCAAACACAATCGTCGCTAATTCTAGGTCATGCGTGGGGTAGTTCTTCTCGTGCGGCTTCTCATTGATTTATATATATATATATATATATATATATATATATATATATATATATATATATATATATGAAGCGGATCAAAAGCCCCCCTTAGAAAACCCCCTAAAAAACTTCCTCACTCTCAGCCGTAATATTAATGTTAATATTAATGTTAATGTTAATATTAATGTTAATGTTAATGTTAATATTAACATTAAATACTAACATTAACATTAATATTAACATTAACATTAATATAAAAATAAAAATAAGAATTAATATTAACATTAACATTAATATTGACATTAATGTTAACATTAATATCAATATTAACATTAAATTACGGACAAGAGTGGGGGGAATTTTTAGGGGGTTTTCTAAGAAAAACTTTTAATCCGCTCCCACACACACAAACACACACACACACACACACACACACACACACACATATATATATATATATATATATATATATATATATATATATTCCCTCACTTAAGCATCCTCCCTCCATCCTATAATCACAAACGTTGGATAAGATAGTTAAAAAAATATGAATACGATAATTAACAAATAAAGAACAATACATGACAATTAAAATACGGTCACCCCTCAACATATTTACATCCTCGTCAATATTGTGTTGAATACCAATCAATGCTTCATCTTCACAACTGATCCCTTCAACCGAAACGAACTACGCACAGTTCACTGTTTGGTGATGCATACGAAGTTGTTCAAAAGCCAACCGGAAGGAGAAGTCTCTAGTGGAAGATCCTTCCCGGTACGTACTAGTAGTCTTCCTCATTCTCCGCATCAAGTTGCATATCTTTAGCATGTGACTGCGAGGTTCTATTCCGCAATCAAACCATATGTTAGTATCCTGTTTGTCAACAATCACCTTTGCTATCACAGTTTTAATACGGGAGCGTTGTCCCAAGATCATCTTGAAAGTGGCTGAGAAGTTGTTGTCAAGGCGTTGGGTCCTCCAGAACTTTGTTAGCAATTCGGCAAGCGAAAATAATTTAGGACGACAAAAATACAAGTATAAATTGGTCCAGTACAAATAAAATATGTTAAAAAATTCGGTCAAATATTCGAAAAATAGAAATATTGAGTTTAGAAACTCGACACTCTTAAATATGTTGTCAAATTTGCTTAATTAAACAGGTTCCCACCATATTTTTTGTACCATATGTTTCAATAATGGAAAATGATACTTTGTCCGCCGACGGACTGGTCCGTCCGCCGTGCGGCCGAATCCCATTGGCCCCACCTCTATATGCATTGGTCTCATACTCGTTGACCTGCCAAAGGAGAGGGTGCCACGTAGCGGACGGGCCAACTCACACACGGACAAGCTAGTAGCTTCCTTCAATAATTTATATGGAACACGTTTTCAAACTTTGCATGCTTAAAATTTCAAAAATGTTATTTGGCTCTAAAATTTGGGTGATACCATCTTCCATTATGTGGCATATGACATGGCTGATGGCATGAGAGTTGACATTTCAAAATAACATTAAAATTAAAATTAATATCAAATTAACATGAACATTAATATTTAAGTTAATATTAACTTTAACATTAAATTAAAATTAGCATTAACATTACCATTAAAGTTTTTAACTTTAATATCAAATTAACACGAATATTAATATCAATATTAACATTAATATTAATATTAATTTTGATATTAATATTAAAATTAATATTAACATTAAATTAAAATTAACATTAGCATTAACATTAACAATAAGGTTGTGTTTGATTGGGCTTTTTTTTTCATGAAAACTATTTCCATCACAAATTTTTCATCAATTGTAGTGTTTGATAGCTTATATTTTTCATGGAATTATTTCAAAAATTACCATTTTCCATATTTTCGCCTAAAATGGTGGAAAATGAAACTTGTACAACCCATAGGAAAATATCATTTTCCATTAAAAATAACTATATTTTTTGGAAAATTATAGCAATCAAACACACAAATTAAGTTTTCCATGAATTTTTTAAAAAAATTCCATGGAATTTTTTCCTAGAAAAATATTCCATGGAATTAATTACTTTTCTACATATTTTTCACCTTTCAATCAAAGGCACCCTAGCAGGGCCGGTCCTTAATAACTGAAGGCCTTGTGCGAATTTTAAAATGTGGCCCCAAATTTATTTATTCATATTTTAAATATATTATTATGTCTTTATCAAAATCTCTGGAGATGCTCTTGATTGTATATTATACTGAATCTATAGGTAGTTACTAACAAAATAATTAAAGCTCAAATTATCTATATTCAAACACATTACATAGTATAATAAAGATGTTTTAGATAGAAGACGTACTGACCGTTAAATTGTCTAAATCTGACGTCAAAATTTTCTGTTGATGAAAACATATAATTAAATGAATAACGATCAATACCCAAATGAGAAGTAATATGAAATTACACAATTTAGAGCCTCCAAGACCTAAGCAGGGCCAGCCCAGGGCACGGACGAGGTGGACGACCGTCATGGGCCCCCAATTTTGGAAGTCCCATAATTTTACAATAGACTAGGTATATCAAAAAAGAAAAAAAAAACAAAGACCCAATCTGGAAGCAATAAAAAAGTCAGTGCTCCAATTGGAAAAAAAAATGATAGTTTGATTGATGATTTTGATAGTTTAATAGATGATTTTGCTTGTAAAAATGCTAAACAAAAATTATTTATGTGAGAAAAATGGCCCAATTTTAAATTTTGTCATAGGTCCCGTAAATCATATGACCGACTATGGACCTGAGTAACCTGATACAAGACCAAGAGCTCCGGTCTTCGACATCATTATTTCTTAAATAACTATGCATGCACATCTAAATTCTTAAATTATATATATAAAAATCTGATCATTATTGTAGAAAATAAATTCATCTAACAATTGAGGGATATTTAGAAACAAAATAGCAATTAACACACCGGTCAGAACAATATCTTTAAGAAATCCTAATTTTTTTTGTACGATTATAATATGAATATTAGAGTCAGTAGGGAATAGGGATCCAAGAATTGGAGGTCTTGTAGAGTAGGAATTGAGAAAGAATTGGAGGTCTTGTAGAGTCAGATGCCATATAATGGAAGATGGTATCATCCAAAAAATTTGAAAGCCAAATAGTATAATTATTAAAATTTACATATTGATTGAATCATTCAAACGGAAGATAACAACCACGATCCATTCAGCCGTGAGCGACTTACCCGACAAAAGTCTTCATGTCAACTTTAGATAAGCGAGAAAATATTTATTTATGACCGAAGTCCGACTCCTCCGTCTTTAATGATCATTCTAACTAATCGTGTGAAGGCCTCCATCTCCATATGTAGTCGCTGCAGCTTCTCTCAATCTTCTTCATAATTTAATTCGATAGATAACGACGACCTGTAACCAATATATAGCAATGACCATATCCTGCTACTGACTTTCGACAAGGATAGAGAACGAGGGAGAAGTGGTACATTCTCTGATCCTGTCCTACCCGCCGAATATCGAATCCCCATACGACACAAGGGTTGACAGAGGAAAACATGGTTAACAGTGTCATATGCCTTACGGATGTCAAGCTTAATACAAATTTTGTGGCCACGTCTCTTGTTAAGTCACGCACTAACTCATGAGCAAGAACACAACTTAGAACCACTTTTACTAAAACCTGTCTGGTTGGTCGAGATTAATTCCTGCATAATGACCTACATTCTATCACCATTAGATGAGTAATGATTTATAAATGAAATTATAGCAGGATATATGCTGAAAATCTCGGAGGGTTGAAGCTCCTTCCTTCGTATATCTGGACGAGGGTGACAAAGAGAAATTATTGGGTGGTCCGGACTTACCACGTGGCAATGGTGAATGGTGAGCCCGGCCACTAATTTGTTGACAATTAGACATAATACATTATATCACTATATTTCTCGTATTTTATAGGTCAATTTTTTTAATGTTCTTGAAAGGTAAAAAATAATCTATTTTTTTCTTACATTCAAGTGAATATATATATATATATATATATATATATATATATATATATATATATATATATAGGAAATACTTTATGCCAAATATTATGTCAAGTGTTAACAATTAGTGGTCGGACTTACCATTTATCATTGCCATGTGGTGAGTCCGAATCACCTAATAAATTCTTGGTGACAAAGGTGTGGACCGTGTGATTGAGCAATTTGCTACTATTGAAGAAATTTTAGACAATCTCTATCACTTGGTCCTTAATATCTGCCTAGTGGTGCTTATAGAACACATCACTAAATCCACTCGAACATGGGGCCTTGGTTGGATCAGCCCTCTTGATGATAGCATCAATTTTCTCAATGACGATGGATCTGCATAAGAAACGACTGCCCTTCTTCTCGCCACTATCTTGCAAATAATGTCGGAACTTTGTGGCATACTCAGTCAGATTGTAGAGATCCTTGTAGGACACAGCCAAGTTCCTTCTTAATATCATCGGCCACAATCATTATTTTCCCATCGTGACGAAGACTGATGATACTATTCCGGATGTCTGGCTCTAGTGCTGTATGAATTTTTTTTGATACTTGGGTCCCTGTCTTTTAAGGCAAGAGTAATTTTCCATTGGATTTTTTCACTTTCGCACTTCCTCTTGTATCCTAAGGCCTCGTTTGGTTACCAGAATTTGAGCTTGGAAAAGAAAAGTGATTCCTTTCCTATGTTTGGAAGCCAAAGGAAAGTTGTTGGAAAGGAAAATGATTTCCATGAGTAGGAAAATAGGGAGAAAGTGGTTCCTCCTTTATCTAAGGAATCACTTTTCCTCCAACTTTTCCGCATTTATTACAAAAAGTTTTGACCAAAATATCCATGTTCATAATAGTATTTACCATTTTATCCATAATATCTTTTAGACAACATATTTCTAAGTAATAATTATTTTTATTAACACGAGGTATTTTTGGAAAATTGACTTGATTTTGTTTCCTTTCTTACAACACCAAACACTATAATGAAAGTAAAGATATATTCCGGCTATAATCCTGATCTTTCCAAACCCCGGAAAGAAAAGTTATAGGAATTATAATTTTCTAAAGGAAGGAAATACCAAGAAACAGTTTCCTTTCCTTTCATTCCGCGAACCAAACGAGGCCCAAGAAATTCACAACGGAAAGATTTCAATGCTACATTTTAGCTTTAATTAAATTTTGTAGTACTTGAAGATACAGTGGACACTTGTTCATACTTGAAAATTGCTAGAAAGCTAAGAAATACTTCGAATTTGGAGCATGTCCTACATCCGCAACATTAATTCTTAGGTCCACCAAATTACCTTTCTTATCAAACATGGAAGAAAAATAAGGAGGAATAAAAAAAAATCTTACCAACATTAAAAAAAGAAAAAGGATGCTAATTTGGAATATTTGTTTGGAGTGTATCATTGTGTGCTAATATAAAAATAATATTTATACAAATTTAATAATTTAGAATATGTGTTTGAAGTGTTAGCATCCACATTGGTAACACATCAAACAATACTCCAAATTATTAAATTTATGTAAATTATTATTTTTGGAGTGTCTGATTGATATGCACATAATGGTACACTCCAAATAATATATTCCAAATTAACATTCTTTCTTTTTTTTTTCCTTTTTTTTTTCTTCATGTTTGATAAGATTTTTTATTCCTCTTTTTTCTCTCTTTATTTTTCTTCCATGTTTGATATGAAAGATTAATTTAGTGGACCTATAAATTAATGTAGCGGAACTAGACATGCTCTAAGTTTGGTGCCTCTTAGTTTTCTAGTAATTTTCAAATATGAATAAGTGTCCGCTGCAGCCTTCAAGTGATATAAAATTTAACTAAATTAAAATAGTAATTGAAATCTTCCCTACTGTGGATGAGCTACTGCAAGGCAAGGCGGTTCTATGTATGTTGATGTTGGAGCTGGTACTCGATGTAAGCTCTTATTCAGCACATTGCCTTGATGTTTAGGACGATTCACATTCCATTGCTTCAATGTGGGAATAAAACCAAAGAGGGAAAAAATTTGTGTTAACAATGGAATTTACGTCCTTACTAAGAGCATCTCCAACCCTATTGTGACTTTGGAAAAAGTTAATGCCACGTAGGAATGACAATTTTATTCAAAAGTTCATCTCCAATGCAATTGTCAAGTCAATTGTGAAGCTTATGTGGCAAAATTAAAAAAGACATTGTGAAGTTGATTGTCTTGTTCTAGACAATGCACTTGACAATGTCTTCTCTTCCATGTCATCAATTATAAATAAAAATATTAGAAAAAGAGAAGATGAGTAGTTGTCTAAAAGTTGCCTTGGAAGTTGGAAAAAATACTTTTTATTGTCTTCTCATACTTTTGCATTGGAGAGAGTTTTTCTATCTCATTGTCTTTTGAGATATAATTTTGCCACATAAACCAGACATTGTCTTGTGGCTCATGCCACATAGGAGCCACCTAAGACTCACACACTTAACAAGACAATAGGGTTGGAGATGCTCTCATCTCCAACCCTATGTAAGTTTGGAAAAAATAGTTGCCACATAGAAATGACAAGTATTTTTTTAAAAGTACTTCTCCAACCCTATTGTGAGTTAAAAAAATGGTTGCCACATAGAATGACAAACTTTCATTTCAAAAATTCTCCCAATACAAATGTAGAATAAACCATGAAGTTGACATGACATTGACATGACATTGACAATGTGAAGTTGGTTGTCTAGATCTAGACAATGCACTTCACAATGACTTTGTCTCTTATGAATAGAAATATTTATAAAAAAATGAAGAAGTGGAGGAGTTGTCTTGGAAGTTGGAAAAGTACTTTTTATTGTCCTCCCAATACTTTTGTATTGAAGAACACTTTTTTTATCTCATTGTCTTGTATGAATATCATTTTGCCACATAGGAAAGATATTGTCTTGTGTCTTATGTCACATAGGATTACAACACAAAAAAGACAAGGGTTTGGAGATACGCACTTACTAAAATGTTTTCTTGCCAATCGCGTCTAATAACATTTTTTGTCCCAATAACCCCTGTACTAAGTGCATTTTTGTTTAATAATTTTCTTAGCTTTTAATTTAACTTTGTTAAATTTTGTTAAATTTTACTAATCTTCCACACTCATAATTAGTAATCCCCTTGCTTAAAGACAACCTTAATAAGATATTTTTCTTCTTATTTTGCAATTTCAGCATAATATAGTTATGGTCCTAATTTGTCTAAGAATCTGTTTGATAATGGTGTGTTTTTAACCGTTTCTGGAATATTTTTGAACAATCGTTTATGAAGTGTTTTAAAAACTCGTACTTGTTAATTTTTTTGAGGCACTGATTTTGATCGGTTCAAAAACGTCCCAAAGCATCGTATATAATTTTGGATGTCTTTATAAACATCCCAAATCGATAGGTTTTGAGCAATTCTGTTTTATTTTATTATGTTTATATCCTCACAAAAATATATGTTATAACTACTGTATCAAACATTTTCTTTCTTTTTTTTATGTGTTTCTCTTCTACTTTTTGATCTATGATTATTTTTTTTTCCGATAAATCTTAAAATATTTCTATCCTACTTTTATTCAGATATTTTTATTATTTCATGTGTTTCTATTACTTTATTTATAATGGCAAATAATTTTACTCGTGTAAAAAACTTTTAAAACTGTTCGTAATGAATTACCAAGCATGAGTTATACTAGTTTAAAAGACGATACTATACCATACAAATTAGGTTCCTTGATAAAATACAATTGCCAAACATACCCTAAGGCATCGTTGGTTCATGGAAGGGAAATGAAATCAATTACTTGGCATATCCTTTTCTTTGAAAAATTATAATTTTCATTAATTTTTTTTTCGGTGTTTAGAAATGCCAAAAAATTTGGAAAAGAAAGTGAATAATTCAACGTGGAAAGCTATTTCTTGCTTAGATGGATAGAATCACTTTTTTCCTTAAATTTTCTTTCATTGGGAATCACTTTCCTTTTAGGCCTCGTTTGGTTCGCGGAATCTCCGAGTTGGGAAAGAAAATTGATTACTTTCCTATGGAAGGAAAATTAGGAGAAAAGTGATTTCATCCCATCCATGTAAGAATTACTTTCCCACATTGAAGTAATCACTTTTCTTTCCAAATTTATTGCATTTTCAAATATCGAAAATGAAAGTCAATGAAAAATAAATTTAAAAAGAAAAAAAAAAATGGCAAATTGATCCCGAATTGATTTCCTTTTCCTTATTCTGCAAACCAAATTTATTGGCATTTTCAATATCGAAAATAAAAGTCAATGAAAATAAAATTTAAAAAAAAGAAAAGAAAAGAAAATGGCAATAAATTGATCCCGAATTGATTTCCTTTTCCTTTCTGCAAACCAAACATGGCGTTACTTCTCACTTTTTTTGACACGCAAATATAGAAATATAATTACTTTTTTTTTTTTTTCCAAGACGATCATTCTGCGAACCAAAGAAGGTCTAAAGTTTATTGCTATGTAAAATTTCCGTAAAAACAAAATACGCAAAGTCAGATCCGTGCTCTCCACTCCATCCTCCTCTCTTCCTCCCATCCGATCCCGTCACCGCCTCACCGCACCTCAAGATGCCGTCCTTCAGCGGTGACGAGACCGCTCCTTTCTTCGGCTTCCTCGGCGCCGCTGCCGCCCTCGTCTTCTCCTGTAAGCATCCCCCTCCCCCCCTCTCTCTCTCCTCTCTCCATTGTTTGCATCTGATCTCTTCGATCTATTGCCAACAGGCATGGGCGCGGCGTACGGGACGGCGAAGAGCGGCGTCGGCGTGGCGTCGATGGGGGTGATGCGGCCGGAGCTCGTCATGAAGTCGATCGTCCCCGTCGTCATGGCCGGGGTCCTCGGGATCTACGGCCTCATCATAGCCGTCATCATCAGCACGGGGATCAACCCCAAGGCCAAGCCCTACTACCTCTTCGACGGCTACGCGCACCTCTCCTCCGGCCTCGCCTGCGGCCTGGCCGGGCTCTCCGCCGGCATGGCCATCGGCATCGTCGGCGACGCCGGCGTCAGGTATCGCTAGCACCCCCCCCCCCCCCCCCCCCCCCCCCCTGTAGATTTTAATTTTTATGTGTTGTAGATGCATCAGATTGTTATAACAGTACTTGTTTGGTATAAGGTTGTGCAACGGCGGTTTCGGTCCTTTCGGATGACTGCTGCATGCGAAGCCACCGCTGGAGTTTTTTAGACTTCGCTGGTGGTGTGTGAAATGAAGAGCGTAAGATTTATATGTGGATTTGTACTCTTTACAAATGAAACCTTGGGGCTGTTTGGTGCTACCAAGTTAGTTAGAACTCCACAAAACTAGGGTTTTTTTTCCCGGGGGGTATTTGGGGGTTTGGGAAACCAAGTGAACTTATTTCTGAATTTTGGGGGCCGTTGTCTTCCTAGAATGTATGTAGTTTTCCACTTGGTCTGACTTCTGCTTTTGGCGAAGCAGAAGTCGGAGAACTAGCCTTATAGTGTATGTTTGGTTTGCAGAAGTGGGCCTACCTCTTTAATTTTAGGCCCCATGTTCAAGACGCCAAGAACCCGAGAAAGTTGAGACAAGAATCCGAATAACTCCATCTAAGGCCCACATCTGAGGTCTTGATAGTTCCTTAGGATTGAATACTTCGGATCAAACTGGTCCTATGATTTGTTTTATATAATGATGGCTTATTTTTATAATGTTCCAAAAAGAACTCACTCTAACAATGTCCTCAAAACTTGAAGGTCTTCATCTTGTGATTTGACAGTCACACTTATGGTGGATATAACACATTTTGTTTGTGAGAATTAACTAGAATACTTCCCCCTATTGTCATCGTAATGAATCCTTGGATTGCTAAGCTATAATAAGGAATTGGTTTGGGTTATATTTAACGGAATACTCAAGATTTTGGCACGCACTCTTCAATGTTTCTTAAAGTCATCTAAATCAAGACTAATCCTCTCCTTCACGTACAAACACAGTTACACTTTCTCCTCTCTCTCCGTATCCAATAGCTTCCAAAATCGATATTGGCAAATCCTTTACCTCCTTCCCCATGTCCAGATCCTTTCACTCCGTTTTCCCCAAATCCATGACTTCCCAAAATTGATGTCATCCATCTTCTTCCCCTTGAAGGGCAACATAGTTAAAGTTTCATTTACAGTCTTGAAACCTTTGTTTCCTATATTATTCCTTAAATCTCAACCCTGAATGCCTGTAAAACTTAATTCTTAAAATTCCATCTGAACCAAATAACCTGAAGCAAGAATTTTTTTTGTTTTTGAGGATGACTTCAATTCATAGGGTATGATATTAATCCTTATGAGAAAGCGAGAAAATTGGGAGAGGACCTATGATCTTAGATTTCTATGGTTGATTGTGGGTATGTAATCTGGAATTTCTCTTACAAAGTTATTTTTTAAATATCTTGAAGTTGAATTTATTATTTGTTACTAATGAATCAATGAAGTTTGGCAAGGAGAGAAACAGAAGAGAGAATAAGAAAAGAGAGTGCAAGCGTTTAATCCTAGGAACTATCAAGTATATTTATATTAATATGCATGATGATAAATACACCCACAACTACTTCATTGTACCCACACATGATAACTAACAGTAATAATAACATAATCTATTGACCGACTGTTTCTTGCATGAGTTTTGGATTCTGTATATGGTACAGAGATTTTATGTTTTATGAGAGCTCATGTAATTGCATTAGGAGTCGTTATTTTGCATCATCATAGCCTAATTAGGGGAGATTTTGGATCTTTTTGCGGTTGTTGTCCTATGATTTAGAGTTCAATTATGTTGCATCTGCATTACTACTCTTGTTGTTTATCCTATTAGATGTCATATAGTTTGCCCACTTCCCTCTCCTTGAAGTGTTATGGTCCCAACTGAACCCCATCCAAGGTTCTAAACGGCGGTAGGCGGGTGTGCTGCGGAGAGAGTCCGTCTAGGCCGCCTAGTTACCGCCTAGGCGGTCGATACATTTTGAACATTTTTTACTATTTTACCACTGTTTTTTTTTTCATAATATGGATATTTTAAGGGTGTTCCATGCATAACTAAGTTGTAGAACGAAGGTTTATAAAGTCTTAGTTTTGTAAAAGTGAACAATAGGCCCATAATGCTTAGAAAAAGTTTTTGGACAAAATATCTTGTTAGGTATTGCTCCATCTAGGCGCCCGCCTACGCCGCCTCACCTCCGCCTATGCCGCCAACCTCCGTTGGCCGCCTACTCCACCGCCTACCGAAAAGCTGCGCGGAGAGAGACCATCTACCGCCTAGGCGGCCGCAGTTTAGAACACTGACCCCATCTCATTGTCATCGCCAAACTTGTAGCTCAAACAGTCCCTCCGCCACTTTTGGGATAGAGCACCACCATAATGCATGCCGCCGCTGCCCCTCCCCTTGCTCCTTCCTTGTGTCATCTTCTGTAATCCACTACCTAAGCATGTAGATCTCCGTTATTTGTGCTCAAATGCTCTCTTTGGGGATCAATATGGAAGGATGAAGGACGGTGTCGGATTAATTCCAGGTCCCAGTTCTCAAACCGTCCATGAACGAATTGGATTGGAGTGAATATGGAAGGCAGTGAAGGTGGGAGGAAGAAGTGGGGGGGGGGGGGGGGGGGGGGGGGGTGTAGTGGCAGGATGACACTCGGATTATGACATGTGATGGTAGTGGTAGACGGGGAGATTAAACCTAATAGTTTTACTTTTATATTCTTTGTTACTTCTCTTTCCCTTAATCTCCAAGTTGTTTGTTTCATCGAAGTGCTATATACTAGTTTTATACTTATTATAAAGTAATACGTGTAACATACTATCATGGTTACTCACAATCCACATTTCAAGTTAATTAACAGTACATGTGTCATTTACATGCAAGCACAAATTAACTCAAACATATATTGATTTAGTTCAATCATAATATAAAATCATTAACTCATGGACTGTCAGTTAATCTATATTCAATTATTTATGGGCTTGTGTTGAAGAAGTTAGAAGCCTGCTGGTTGTTTTAATTCATATCTAGGTAATATGAAGTCTATATCCACGGCCTGCAGATGGGGAAAAAAAACAGAGTGCAATGTCTCTATTAGTGAACAATGAGTTTACCTTTTTGAGGGATGAGACGAGGCCAACTTAACTTTCAAACCTGCCATGGCACCCCTAGAACTGTTATCCCAAAATATTCACTGGAAAATAGTCGAGAACCACATAGTTGTCAAAGCATATTCTACTTTTTCTCTGCAGTTACACCCTGAGGCCTAGGAGATAAAATTCAAGGAATGTGATACTTAAATTATTTTTTACTCTGATAATATCAGGGTAAGGCTCGCTGCTTGCATCCTGGAGGATGCAAGTTCGAGTCACTGAAACCACCTCTCCATATATATGGGAGTAAGGCTGCGTGCATCTCAACCCTCCTCAAACCCTGCGTAAGGGTGAGTCTCGTGGCACTGGAATGCTGAATGCCCTCATTTTTTAATATTATATGCATTCATCTTTGTTCTTGCTATTAATGTGCTCATCTGGCATGGTGACCTACCACATTTAATGACACAAATAGTTCGACTGAGGACATTCTGTTGTTACCATTTTGCAGAGCCAATGCACAACAGCCAAAACTCTTCGTTGGAATGATACTCATTCTCATTTTTGCTGAAGCTCTGGCCCTGTACGGCCTTATTGTTGGAATCATTCTGTCTTCCCGTGCTGGCCAATCTAGAGCAGACTAAGAGAGGGAATGATCCAATGCTCTTCTCACGTTACCTGTTATAATGATTCCTTTCGTGCATAAGGTCACCTACAAGGTTAACGAATTATAGTTTTTCCTGTTTGCATTTGCCAATCTTGGACGGAGCAGTATTTTATGTTATTAGGAACTATTGAAAAGCTGTGTAGAAGGATTAGGAATTGATTTATATGGGAATAATAAGGGATCACATAGCTCTTACTTCACCTGTTGTACCAAATTGTATCTGTAGAAACTCTTGCTTTTGAACTATAATGCCAGTTTATATGGTTTTTGACAGTCCTGTTTTACTTGTCATTTCCTGTATTTGTCATTGGTTATTTGTTGGGGACAAGGACAGGGACAAGGGACAAAACATTCTCCATTGAGCTGGAGAATGACATTGTCCTGCAGTTTCAGCCATTTAGTACACTATAATTCCCTGACCTGACTATAGGCTTTGTACTATCCGACATTTGTTCTCATGAGCCTTGAGAGAGGAACTATGCTGTAATTCCTTTAAGGTTGGCCAGTAATATTTTCGGTTACCGAGCACGTTTTTTTTTTTTTAGGAAAAACAAACTTCATTAATTTAAAGAGAAATAAAGCTCATATCAAGAAGGATATGAGGAAACATAAAATCAGGTATCTCTTCATACAGAGACACTGAGCACGGTTTAACTCAGGTTTATCGGGGTTTAAATATTTGAACTTATTCTCAGCATTCATCCTGAATCCTCTATAGTTATGACTGAATCTTCATTTTCTATATGATCAAGAATTTTTTCTCTGTCGGGTCAATGTTGGCTTACTGAGAGGACGACTTATGGAAGAGTATGTAGTGCTATCTAGGGGTGAGCAAATGGAAGAGTAATGTAGTGCTATCTAGGTAGGCATGTCAATGGTAGACCGAAAATTCGTATTCGAACCGAAAATATTCGAAATTTTGTATACGGATTCGGATTTTTATCGGATGCGGATACGATAAATGTCATATCCAGATCAATAATATCCGAACCAATAATATTTAAATTATTTAATAAATTTAAAATATATTCAATGTATGTATGTGACTATTAGTTATATGTTCTTGTGTGGAAATTTTCTTGGTGCAAATGTATTCAATGTATGTATGAAAATTTGCTGCTTATGATATTTCAATGTGAAAATCTACACATATATCTGACAAAATCTGCTGTTCCAATGTGAAAATCTGCTGCTTCTGATGTTTCAATGTAGAAATCTGTTATTTCTAGACAAAATCTGTCGTTTTAATGTAAAAATCTGTTGTTTCTTGACAAAATATGTTGGTTCTGATTTTTTTTCTTCTTCCCTTTTTAAATTTTTTTAGTAGTCATATTGGTTCGGATATTATCCGATATCCGCTAAAATTATCGGTAATGGATACGGTAGCCAAAACTTCTATCCGATCGGATATCGGATAGTTATTGGATATATCCGATAGTTAATGGTTCGGATATGGTAATGCCACTATCCGACCAATAAGCTACCATTGACAGGTCTATATCTAGGGGTGAGCACCGGAACAAAACCAAATATATAAAAATGGAAATAATCCTAAACCGTATTTCTCAAAATCGAAAACCGAGCATTTCATAAAAACCGAAAAATTCGAACATAATTACTTCGGTTCGGTTTTTGATCATTCGGTTTTATGAGCCAATGTTCACATTTTAGCAAATGAGTCAATTTAAATAACAAATCTTCAAAAAAAAAATGTGGTATTATTGCATTATGAATTATTACAATTACATGGAGTAAAAAAATATTAGTATGTATAAATGAGGGTATAGAGAGGGAGAGAGTGTTCAAAAAAGCAGCAACAACAACAGATAATGGAAGGACAGAGTCCACTTAGATAGGGTCAACAAAAATATTAGTATATATAAATTGACGGTAGTTTGGTAAATTATTGAATCTAAATCGATTTTCGGTTTGGTTCGATTAGCCGGATCTCGGACGATGAATCGAAAACCAAATCGATATATCAAAATTTTAAATCTTCAAACCGAAAACCGAAACGATAACCGAAAAACCATTATGATTGTCATATTTTTATTCGGTTTTTGGTTTCATCCATTTATATGCTCACCCCTATTGCTATCCCTCCTGGACAGCCAACTTGATACCTTGTTTCTCTTAATGGTTGGAACTTGGAATTAGGCCTCGTTTGATTCACGGAAAGGAATGGAAATGAAATCAATTCATTGACATTTTTTTCCTTTGAGAAATTATAATTCTCATTAAAAAAAAATTCGATATGTCTTGAAAATGTCAAGTAATTTAGGCTTAATTGCTACTTGATACCCTCAACTATTACCATTTTTCAACTTTGTACCCTAAACTTTTTTTTGTAACAACTTGATACCCGGATATTATTTTGGACAAAAATGTCCCTACCCCTAACCTCCCTCCTCCCTGCTCGCTTTGCCCCCCTCTGCTAGCTCCGGCCGCCCACCCTCCTACTAGCTCCCCCCCCCCCCCCCCCTCCCCCCCCCCCCCCCCTCCCCCCCCCCCCCCCCCCCTCCTGCTCGCTTCAGGCCATCCCCCCCCCCCCCCCCCCCCCTCTCGCTCCGGCCGCCCGCCCGCTCCCGCCTCTCCCCTAGGGCTCGGCAGCGGGAGGAGGGGGGGGGGGGGCTGGGAAGGGGGGTGCGGGGCGGGGCGGGAGGCGGGGCAGGGGGTGGCCCGGAAGCGAAGAGGGGGGGGGGGAAGGTTGGCCGGAAGCGAGGAGGGGGGGGGGGGGGGGGGGGGAGGTTGGCCGGAAGCGAGGAGAGGGGAGGGGGGTTCGGCCGGAGCTAGTAGGGGGGGAGGGGGTGGAGGGAGGGAATGGATAAGGGCATTTTGGGGTTTTTAAAAATGTTAGGTATTAAGTTGAAAAAAAAATAGTTGAAGTATCAAGGTGAAAAAGATGATTCTTTGCCTGAATGGAAAAAATTATTTTTCTCCTAATTTCTAATTTCTTTTCTTTCCTCAATTTTTTTGACACCCAAATATAGAAAAGTAATCACCTTTCTTTTCCAATTCTATAATTTTCCGAACTAAACCAGGCATAGCTTTTGAGATTTTTGTTTGCTAGTTAATGGGATTATTGAATGAGAGAAGCAACATAATAAGTTACTGTGATAATTATATTCTATATTCTCATCACTGTGTGCAAATGCTTAAGCACAACCATTAAGAAGAACATCTTTACGGGCCACCGTGACCCATTGCCACTTGGTTTTCATATGGTTTCTGGTTCTTATTCTCGTTTATTAGATTGCAGCCATATCAATTTTGCTTAGTATATTTCTCAGATGTGACCTTTTTGAAGCTCTTTTTCAGACGGAGTATCTGTATACGAGCCTTGTTCAACTGTGCCCACGGACCCGTAAGCCCTCGAGGCAAGACGAAAAGGAAGAGATGTTCTGTCTTTTTTTGGTCTTGAACTCACTTCCTGCTCGAGAATGAATGTTGAAAACTCTTCGATGACATCTTCCTTTGAGTGCACGATTCCTTAGTTATACCTGTTTTATACCGAGCTCTTTGATGGCCTTTCTTTATCCGTTCACGCTAAAAAAGATAGTGAGTGGAGTCAGGCACAAAGCGATCCTCAGCGGCCGAATTAAGATCTACCTGTTACAACAAAACAAATCTCATACCAACTTCGCATAGGTTTTGATCATCCGTTAATAGATGCATGTGCCTCAAAACAAGATACAGATGTTTCTAGTTGGTAGTATGTTTGTAGGGGATAGGTTTCACTCGAGCCCTCTTGTCCGTGGCACTCTTGCTCCGTCTAATCGAGGATTTAGGATCCATTTGGTTTATTAGGGTTGAACAACTTAATATAATTGGCATTATATTATAAATTTAATTTGGATGTTTAGTTGGACGGATTGTTTTTTTAGATATAATATAATGACCATTATAAATTTGATTATATTACATACCTTTATTTTAAACCCAATTATTTCAAAAAACTCATGTAGTATTACACTATAACTTAAAACTTACAAATTAATTCATTTTAATTTTTAGTGATATAGTGTTTAGATCTGTATTTTATACTACTTTAGAGTTTAAGTCGTAATATGTCCATGGGTTGGTTATTGTCCTTGTACTTATCTTCATGATGTATATTATTATTATTATTATTATTATTATTATTATTATTATTATTATTATTATATGATATTTTATTGTTTTTTATTTTAAAATAAAAACAATTATAGACCTCTAGCAAGGAAAGAAGATGATCACAATCAATTAGTCAATACGTAAGTTATTAGAAAAGTCCCTTCCACGAACTATATATAAAAAAAAGAAGAAAAAAAAAAGACAAAGATGACGTTACTCATAACGTCCCAAACAGAAAGACTTGAGGGCTCTCCCAGCTTGTTTTATACGAGTTATTTATAAGGACACATCTTATTTTGATCATGGCTATCATATTTCTAAGTTTGATTTATTTACAAGTTTACTATTGAAAAAATTACTCAGGACTATCTCATTTTCAGGATGTCAGAAATTTTGGCAGTCCTACATACAGTCAGGACTGCCAGAAAACTGGACAGTCCTTTGTTTCATTTGCTGTGAATTAGGACTATCACTATTTCTGACAGTTCTATCAGTTTGTAGGACTGCCAGAAAATTGGGTTGTCCTAATCGACGCGTGGTTGGATTGGAACAACCCTATGAGTAAAAAAATGGACTGTCCTGAGTAATTTTCTTCCAAACCTGGGTTAGCTCCAATCCGGATTAGCCTCGATCAAAATATGATGTGTCCTTATAAATAATCTTTCTATAGAATAAAAATATATATTTAAACATCGAGGTGGGTCGGGGTTTCTTTCTTTTAACTGGCAATGAGCAGACCGGTGGCCGCGTGGCGAGATTTTTTTGATAAAATCAGCGCAGGATCATGACTCTGTGCATTTTAGACAAAGATGGAAGGATATCCATGCTTGCCATCCTTCTCCTTCATTGTCACATATTCATCTATTCACTCCCCTTCCCTTCCTCGTCCTTCAACACCTCAAACCTATCACCATCATTTCATCCTTCCCCCATTCCAATCTCGGACCCATCATCATAAATTTTTAGATATTTAGGTACCATGTTGGACTTGATATATAAGATTAAAAAGACCCTTCATACTTGATTAATTGAGTCTAAGACTAATTCTATATCTAAGTTTTT
Source organism: Iris pallida (assembly GCA_029216955.1). NCBI lineage: Eukaryota > Viridiplantae > Streptophyta > Magnoliopsida > Asparagales > Iridaceae > Iris > Iris pallida. The sequence goes on from JANAVB010010199.1 coordinate 5,392,841, forward strand.
GTTTTCTTGCCAATTCATATGGAAGTAAACCTCTGTCCAATTCATTTTTATATCTTTACTAAATTTACAAAATCTTGAATGCAAGATACAACCCAATATCCCCTACCCATTAGGGGTGAGCATTATTCGGTTTTGAACCGAGAACCGAACCGAATAAGAGATTCGGTTCGGTTTCGGTTTTGAAAATACTAAATTTTCTTATTCGGTTTCGGTCCAAAACCGAAAACCGAATAAGAAATTTTAGTTTATATATATATATATATATATATATATATATATATATATATATTAACAAAAAGACACAAATAAATCCAAAAATCGAATAAACCGAAAATCGAACCGATTTAATTCGGTTCGGTTCGGTTATTGACCACTTCGGTTCGATTTTGCTTATTCGGTTTCGGTTCAATTCGATTTTCGGTTATTCGATTCGGTTGGAACCGAATAAACCGAATACTCACCCCCTACTACCCATATTATTACCACCAATGGATCCATGCACTTAACTATCTCCATCTACTCTCTAGTAATCCCTAGCTCCATCATCAAACATCATGTCAATGAGAGCAACATGTGGCAGGCCAAGGAGAACGAAGGAGGAGCAATTTGGCGTCTTCTATCTTCTGTGTTGGTTCTACACCTGACGTTAAGGACGAGATTAATTTTTGACCAACGGAGACACGAAATGACATATAATTAGATTGTGCTCAACCTTAGGGAAATTTAAGCAAATAACAAATTTTGGGTGGCTCATTAAGAAACAATACAACTTTGTTTCTTAAAGGAATTAGCCCTGTTTGGTTCACGGAAGGAAAATCAATTTCATTGTATTTTTTATGAAAATAGTAAAGTAGGATTTCTACCAAATTTTTTTTATGTTCGGTAAAACAAGAAAAACATTTAAGAAAATATTAAATTTTTCTTCTAGCATTTGGTTGGAGTAGGAAATAAAAGAAAAAAATATATCATTGTTCAAATAATATCAAATATCAACATAATTATAGTCAATATAATACAAATAGTTAATTGGTAAAATATGCAATAACTCAAAGCTATTTTGTTATAATGTTTGGTAATTAATGCTGGAAAAGATCGAGAAAACCAATGCCTCTTCTTCTTTTTTGTCACTAATTTCGTATGCAAAGGAAACCAATGCCTCCTCTTCTTTTTGTCATCTCGTAGAAGAAACAAAAATTGAAATAACTTGAAAATCCTTCAAATTCATGTTGAAAATAAAATATTCGATTAGAATTTGGATTGGACTCACTTACATTTTCTATTTCCTCTCACTAATTACTAGTCCTATCTGCAATTCCCACTCTAATTCTACCTCAAGAACTTTTACTTTACCAAATAACAATAATCATAGTTTATAAAGTTGTAAGAAAAAAATATCTTTAGAATTTCATTATGTATTTTGTAAAAATTTAGATTTCATGTATGTATGGAAAAGGTTGCTGTCACTAATTTCGTATGCAAAAACCGTATAAAAATAAAAGTTCTCTCTTACAAATTTTGGTTTTACTTTTGGAACGTAACCCCTCGAGCAAGCAAAGAAAATTCGTTCGGAGGAGTCAATTAGTCAATTAGTACGTTCCCTTCTACGAATTTTTTAATAAAAAAGACAAGGTGACGTCACTCATGACGTCCCAAACAAAAGGACGGGCTCTCCAAGCTTCTTCCGGATCATTACTATTTAAACGTCGAGATCGGTCGGTCGGGGTTTGTTTCTTTTATCGGGCAATGAGCAGACTGGTTGCTGCGTCGAGAGTGAGAATGGCAGAAGAGATTAGCAGAGCGCCGGCGGCGGCAGCGTCGTCGGCGTCGTCGTCGTCGTCGTCGTCGTCGAGGTCCCGGTGGGCGTGGCCGTCGGCTCTCCGGTGGATCCCCACCTCCACCGACCGCATCATCGCCGCCGAGAAGCGCCTCCTCTCTCTCGTCAGGTCCACTCCTCTCTCTCTTGTTCTTCTTCGTTTCCGCAATAATTCCAATCGGCGCCTTAATTTTTCAGCCTCTCATTAAGTACTACTATTTTTGGGTTGGATAGCTTTGGATTAGGGATTTGGAGCTTGGGGGAGTTGATTGGGAAAATTGATTGGGGTTGCTGCTGAACTGAACACACCATGTTCTTAACCTCGATAAAATTTATCCATTCAACACCATTACTTCTGCAATAGAAATTTGTCATCAACAGAACACCCAAAAGAAGAAAAAAAATGAAAATTCAAAAAACAAAGGAGAATAGAGCTCAAAGAAGGTAAAATTTGAAAAGAAAATATTGGTGTATTGTATCAGACGTACTGATACACTTATACGATCCGTGTCGAGAGCCTTTTGTATCGTGTCGAATGAAATTAAATGAAATTACTGTTAGATGTTTGACCTAGGACAGCGTTCTACCGCCGACACTGCGGCGTAGGCTGGACGTACCCACGTCTCGTGCCCTTACTCTAGGGTGCGGGTCGTGACACGTTTTTAGTGGTGGCCCATGCAGGTCGAGTTTGTGTAGTGGTATTCGAACTAGAGTACCACTACAGCCTGTAGTAGGATTAGGATATATTTTGAAGGTACTCAATCACAGTTAGGATCCCTTGAGTGATTCCTGGGACGACCCTTGAGAATCTTATTTTAACTTCGATTTGAAAACTCTTCTTCCCTTGATTTGATTTATCTTGAGCTCGTTTGGTTTGCGGAATCTTCCGGTTGGGAAAGGAAAGTGATTACTTTTCTATGTTTTGGTGCCCAAGGAATTGAGGAGGAAAGGAAAGTGATTCCCAATGGAAGAAAAATTAGGGGGGAAAGTGATTCCATCCATCCAAGGAAGGAATCACTTTCCCACATTGAAGTATTCACTTTCCTTTCCAAATTCCTTGGCATTGCCAAACATAGGAAAGGAAAATCAATAGGAATTAAAGTTTCCCAAAGGAAAGAAAATGACAAGGAATTGATTTCCTTTCCCTTCCATTCCGCGAACCAAACGAGGCCTATAGGTATATCATTGCAAATTGCAACAAAAGCTTAATGGTCCTTTTAAGCATCCAAGAAAACAATTAATGTAGGTAGGTGAAGAGACGAAGAATAAATTTGCCAAGGCATGAACTAGTTGTATAACTGTTGCTATTTATGATGTAGATCTTCCATTTACTTGCTATTGGAGAAGTGTCTCCTACGCCATACAGTGTGCATCTCCTTCACATCCATCCTTTAGTTAAATCGGGTTACATAGTAGCCACATAACTATATGATTATTCTTCTGGACAAATTAACAACTTCCGATGCATACTCCAAAGGTTTGCAGTATCGGAATCGGAATCGGACCATTCCTATGAGTATCGGTATCGGCGATATTGGTAGTATCGGCGGTTTCAGATCGGAGTATCGGATTTTTTGGTATTGGAAAACAAATAATTATTAATAAATTATTAACACTTAAAAAATATATTTTATACATTTAGGCATAACTTTAAGTATTTCCACTGTTTTTCTTAGTAATTTTGAAATTAAATGAATTAGTAGTCACCCTTACCAATTGGTTTACATGCAATAGATCAATTTTCTTCTTTTGTATGCTTTTACAACCTTATTATACTTCAAACCCTTGTTGATTTGTCTTTTTTCCTCCAATTTTCTTTTGTCAAATTGATCGGAAAAGAGACCCCCAATGTCAGTAACGGTCAGTATCGGGTATCGGTCGGTATCAGATCGGGACATGCCAAACCGTATCGGTATCGGCCGTATCAGATCGGTATCGGCCGATACTTTAAACTATGCTCCAGGCTTAAGGCCTTGAGAAACGTGAAATGCTTTCGCTATTGTGGTAGGCTCACTTGCCATGTCTTATCTATTGCATGTTGAAGAACTGGTAACAAAAATAAAGAGCTTCTTTTGGAAGGCCTTGACTTATTCCCAGCTTGGGATCCGAAAACCATTCCTTATGACCGATTCCTTCTTGTCATGGTAAACCAAACAAATATCTGAGCGAGAATTACGATGCATTTCCACATCTCTTTCCCTTTTCTTAATATCATTGTGAGCTATCATATCAAGGACATTTTCAGGAAGAGCTCATCACATTATGCGCTTCAGATAAACTTCAATCTTAATTTCAATTTTTATATTTAATTATCTTAACCAAAGCTAACAAGATCAAATTGGAGTCCTTTTACATGCAAAGTTCAGCAAAATTTATCCCATCGAAGAACACAGGTATACGAAGAATAACATCCATTAACTCTTAAGTTTGTCGCATCTTTCTCTGTGTTTACTCTTTTGCAACCAACTCTTAATATTCCTACGTCTCACACGAATAAATTAATAGGAATTCCTAAATATAACTACTCTCTCAAAGTTGTTTTGGTCATAGAGGTATACATTTATCTTTCTTAAAGCCCATACCGTTACACCAAAGCACTAGGGTTCTAGTGAGGGTTGTATATTTATATTATTCTTAAATGTTGCTGCAAGTCAAAGGCCCATTTTGGGCGAGCGATCGATTCATGCAGCGGTATAATTATTTTATATAGTCCCATACCGGTTGTGACCGTGGACCGTGCCCGATTGAACTTGTATATGTACCCTTGGCCATGTGCCTATTAGAGTTGTTGATTCCATGTTCATTGGGTCTAAGTTTCTAACAAATATGGCCATAAAACTATACAATTCAGGTTCTTCTAGGCTATATGTACAGAATTTTAATCTTATATTCTTAATATGCTTTGTAAAAGGAACACCGGCTGTGAATTTTTTATATATGTTTAAATATAGCATAATTTTTTTTTATTGATTTTGTTACATTACTTTATATGCAGAACTGGATATGTACAGGAACAGGTGAATATTGGTTCTGGGCCACCTGGATCGAAAGTAAGATGGTTCAGGTCTTCCAGTGATCAACCAAGGTTCATCAATACGGTCACCTTTGATAGCAAGGATGGTTCTCCAACCCTTGTCATGGTTCATGGCTATGGTGCTTCTCAAGGGTTCTTCTTTCGAAATTTTGATGCTTTGGCTAGTCGCTTTCGTGTGATTGCCATTGACCAGCTTGGGTTCGTTACACTGACATTCAGTTGCAATTTTTGTTCTGCATTTTATTCTATTTCCTGCTTCTTTTATGAAGGGTTTAACTTGTAAAAGTGAAATGTTTATTTTTTTAGGATACTTCCTATACTTTATTGCTAAGATAGGAAATTTTTGTACCGTAAACTATCTAGAACAAGTGTGGTGGTTTATATGTGACACATAAATTAAATATAGCATGAATCAACACTATTTAAGAAAAATAGTAGCTAACAACTGTGGAGAGCTTACACTGTAAAATAGAAAATGTTGCTAAAGCTAAGGTGAGCCGACATGTCTAGCATTATTTTGGCTAATGAAATGTAAAAATGCGGAAGTTGGGATCTATGTTGCATAGACACGAATGATACAACAAGATCCTTATGCAGAGACATTGATTTGGTACCTACTTTGTTATGACCTAGTGTATTTGCAGTGTATTGTGCCGTGTCAGACACGATGTGACATGGGCACAACATTGGTTTTTGGACTTTCCTTGTTTCCTAGGTTGAGATTCCTCCTTGTAAACTCTTGTTTCTGATATAAACCTTATTAGTAATGACATAAATATTTGTGCTGTCAATTGGAATCCTTTCTGTATTGCTGAAGGGTGGTAGAGAGAACATTTGGTCATGAGGATGTAATTAGGATACAAATAGTTCTCCCTGACTAAGGGTACAATAGTGTTAATGTCATCAAATCCTTATGGGAGCTCCTTTGATTAATTAATTTTCATGGTGGACTCATTTCATCTAATATGTTGGATGGAAAGGTGGTTTATAATATTTCGACTAGAGGTGTTTGCCAAACTGATTCTAGGATTGGTAGTTTGATTCATTACATCTTGTTTAATCACTATTGTAGTTCATCTAGGTACATGACTAAATTTATCTTATAAATCAAGGAAAGAGCCAGAACTTCTAAACAGATGGGGCACACTAGGTTGGTAGTAATATTCTATCTTTTAAAATGTAATTAAGATATACTTTCCTAAATAAAAAAAATGTTATGATTAGCTCAAGCAATAAATTTGATCACTCTAGATGTAATTTGTATACCTTTACTCTTTCCAAGAATTTGCCTGCCATGAAAATGTAACCGCTGTTATACAAATCATGATGAATAAATAAATATCAATAAGAAAAAGTCAAATCTTGAATTAAATCATAATTGGACATTTAATCTTTAAGAAGTGAATAATGGCTTTTGAAAAAAATCTCTTGGTTAATATATTGTAGTTTGTTATTAATTTCCAGAACATTTTGTTTTTGCTGCATACAGGAATATAAAATTGGCACTCTTAAGAAGGTTTTCAGAGTTGAACTTTGCAAGAAATAAATAAACTCTGGGTTGCATTACTTTTGAGCTGACATATAAATCTTATTTATCCTTAGATTTTGTAAGCATTTGCATCCTTGTTTACCGAAAGAAATAAAACTGCCTCTGTTGTGATAGTTAACATTACTGCTGCTTGCGAGTAACATGTTAAAATGAGAGGGATAGCTTGCAGATAGGGTTAAATCTATGAACCAAGAGCGGGGTTTACCATTGACTTTTCCATTTAAATGGAAGCACTGTTGAGATCAAGTGGGTTACCAATAAGAGGATAGTTTGTGAGTTGTCTTTGACATATTATGGTTTTGACAGATTCACAACAACATCAACAACAAAATCTTTATCCCAAAATTTTGGGGTCGCCTATGGTTTTGACAGATTTGTAAAACAAATTTTTATTTCCCTCCTGACTGATCAGGGATCAGTGTCATTCCTCTTCAGTTTTTTGGCTTGAAGTTACATAGAAACGAATTCAAACCCAACAAAAAGTTGTATCTTCTTACCTCTTCGTCTAGATTCTTGTTTGATTTAGGAGAACCTGGGTGGTGCTCTTTTGTTGCATGATCTTAAACTGTGTGACCATAGAGATAGATCTACCTGCTTTCTAAGTTTGTTAAAAAAAAACTGTGTTCCTAGGTTTTATGGTAAGGCCCTTTCTTGCTTAGGAATTTATGTTGGCTAGGAATTTGTTGTAATTGATTGATGAGAAGATTTCATTGATAGTCTCATAGGCTTTATATAGCCTTTACATCATGGAATATCCAATGGAATATCCTGTGGCATATTCTGGCATCCCAAATATGTCCTCAGGATATTCCCATACTAAACATAACATATTCCCATACTAAATATAACATATTCCTATACTAAATATACCAACACTCCCCCTCAAGATGGGCGAAAGATATTCACCAAGTCCATCTTGTCACATCCCCTTAATCATGCTCACAGAGCTAAGTCTCTTGGTCAGTCTGTCTGCTACCTGATGCTTGGTTGGAACGTGGCCTAGCTCCAGTAGTCCACTAACCAACTTCTCCTTGATAAAGAACCTATCGATCTCGATGTGTTTGGTCCTGTCATGCTGTACTGAATTGTTGGCAATACTAATAGCTAACTGATTGTCACACCACAGCTTCATCTTGGTTTCTTGATCCAGCTTCAGCTCCACCAGCATATTCTTCAACCAAAGCAGCTCTGCAACTCCCAAGGCCATAGCTCTGTACTCCACTTCAATTGTCGATCTGGCTACCACTGACTGCTTCTTACTCCTCTAAGAGATCAAGTTGCCTCCTAAAAATATGCAGTATTCCGAGGTAGACCTCCTGTCATCAGCACAACTAGTCCAGTCAGAATCGCAGTAGCCCTCGATGTCTATGTGATTATTCTTCCTGAACATCAGTTCCTTCCCGGGGGCACCCTTCAAGTATCTCAGAATCTGGTATACTGCGTCCATATGACCCTTCCGTAGGTCATGCATGTAGCGGCTCACCACACTAACTGCAAAGCATATATCTGGACGTATGTGGCTCAAATAGATCAGCTTGTCCACCAGTCTCTAATATCTGTCCCGGTCATCTGGTTCTCCAGCCTCAGCGTTCAGCTTGAACTTCTGATCGATTGGCATCGCTGCAGGTTTGCATCCCAACATCCATGTCTCTGTGAGAAGGTCCAGTGCATACTTCCTCCGAGAGAGAACAATTTCCTCTGCGTCTCGAGTGATCTCAATCCCAAGGAAGTAGCGAAGAAGACCAAGGTCCTTCACCTCAAACTCCTTGCCAAGCTTCCCTTTGAGTCGGGCGATTTCCTGCTCATCATCTCCCGTGATAATCATGTCGTCAACATATACCACAAGTATGGTGATGTGGCATCCACTCCTTCTGAAGAATACAGTGTGATCAACATTGATCTGTTGATATTCCATCCCTATCATCGCTCTCCTGAATCTGTCAAACCACGCTCGAGGAGACTGCTTTACTCCATAGAGGCACTTCTTCAGTCTGCAGACCTTGTCTGCTGTCTGATTTGTGCCAAATCCTGGTGGTATCTCCATATAAACCTCCTCCACTAGATCTCCGTGAAGAAATGCATTCTTCACGTCCAGTTGGTGTAGCTTCCATCCACCATTCGTTACCAAAGAGATCAGGGTCCTGACAGTGCTTATCTTTGCAACTGGTGCAAAGGTCTCGTCATAATTGATGTCGTATGTCTGACTGTATCCTTTCGCCACTAGTCGAGCTTTGTAGCGCTCAACCTGTCCATCTGGGTTCTGCTTCACGGTAAAGACCTACTTGCATCCCACTGCTCTCTTTTCCTCCGGCAGTCTCACCAGCTCCCAAGTGTGATTCTTCTCAAGAGCTCCTAACTCCTCATGCATTGCCGCTTTTCACTTTGGATCTTTCTTGGCAACCTGTTAATTGTTAGGTACAGTAATAATATCCAAAGATGCTATAAATGCTCCATGAGAAGAAGAGATATGGTCATAAGAAACAAACTGAATAAGATCCCAACCATATATGTCCAGAGGATTTTTTGCATTGTTGCGAGTGGTCCTTCGTACAGATAGTGATGTGGGAGGAGTAGGAGGAATGATATCACCTGAAGGGGATGGTGGTGTAGGTATCTCAGGAGTTGGGGCGAACGCAGGCAAGGGACTTGGCACTGGCACTGTAGGTGCTGGTCCTGCAGTTTGCTTCTCCCTCCTGCTGTAGGTAAGTAACTCCCCCTGAGCCGTAGGCCTAACACTTCTCATCTCCTCTCCCTGTTTTGTTTCACCTTTATGTTCCTCCTCAACCGTGCCTCCGTGCCAAACTTCCAAATCAGTCATCACCAGGTTCTCCATCTCCCCCTCTCGTCTTATACTGGTAGTATTAGGCGTGTTGTGTGAAGTTCCCTCCTTGCGGTAGTATGGCTCATGCTCCCGGAAGTGAACATCCATACTGACAAACTTCTTCTCTACTGGACTCCAACACACATACCCCTTCTGAGTTGCTGAGTAGCCCACGAAGATGCACTTGACCGCTCTGGGGTCAAGTTTTCCAACTGATAGTCTGTTGTCCTTCACAAAACACACACCCGAACACCTTCAGTGGAAGTATCCCACTATTATTGTCTTGTAATACTTCACATGGGGACTTCCATCCTAGAGCTTTCGAAGGCATCATATTGATGAGTTGAGCTGTTGTTAACACTGCATGTCCCTACAGACTTTGTGGGACATTCATGTCGATCATCGTACTTCTTGCGGCCTCCAGAAGGTGTCGGTTCTTTCTTTCTGCTAACTCCATTTTGTGCTGGTGTGTATGCACAGGTGGTCTGATGCTGGATCCCGTATGCTGACAAGTATTCTGCAAGCGTCCTGTTGGTATACTCTGTTCCATTGTTAGACCTCAGTATCTTTACAACTGCGTTGTACTGAGTCTGGACATGCTTATGAAAATTTCGAAAACAAGCAGGTACATCACTCTTATTTTTCATCAAATACAGCCAAGTGACACGAGAGGCACAATCAATAAAGAAAACAAAATACTTATACCTATTCATAGTGTTAATAGTGCATGGACCCCAAACATCGGAATGCACTACCTCAAAAGCAATAGAGCTCCTATGACCCGTACCAAACATATGAGCTTCTAGTAAGTTTTCCTAACTTGCATGCATCACATACTAATTTTTTTTAATCTATTTTTGCATAAATCTCTGGATATAACTTACTTAAAGTATCAAAGGAAGAATGTCCCATCCTCCTATGATGAAGTATCAAAGTCTCCTCTGTCCTCTGTTGCAGTCCTCTCATTCTAGCATTCTCTGTTATAGATATCAGTACTGAGTCCAGTCCTTCTCGATCTAGGTACCACAGTCCCTTATGCCAAGTGTCAGTCCCAAGTCTTCGTCCCGTCCCTTTCTCCTGGAAGACCACCTTAGGAATATCAAAAGAAACAATGCATTTAAGTTAGAAAATTATAGAACTAATAGACAAGGGACTGACTGGAAAGAATGGAGCATATAAAACATTGGATAATCTTACTGAACCTGTACAATTAACAGTATCCTTACCGACCACTGGCTGGAAAGTGTCATCTGCTGTCTGAATGCTGTCTGCTGATACTAGGTGAGTGTAAGAAGAAAATTCACTAGCATTTTTCGTCTCATGCCGAGATGCTCCCGAGTCGATAATCCAGTCTGACGTTTTAAGGGAAGACATAGATGCAAAGAGTAAGTGACTCGTCAGTACCTTCTGATGTTTGGGCATACATAGCGGCGTTGCCCCCAACGAAGAATGAGGTGGATGCCTCCTCTGTTCCACTCCTCCTGTCTTCCTCGGTTGACGCTCTCTGCTTCCTCTCTAGCAGGTCCAACAGTGTCTGATCCTCCTCGGTAAAAGTGCCAACAGCTCCTCCATTCCCTTCTACTACCAGCAGATTTGTCCGATAACCTCCTCGGCCGCCTCGTCGACCCCGTCGATTACGACCACGTCCTCCAATATATCCCCGTCCACCGAACTGTCCACGTCCACCACCTGAGTCTCCCTCCCTAGGTGGTTTGGTACAAGCATATCGATGATGGTCCATCTTCCTGCAGTTGTAGCACTGCTGATTGTGCTGCCAGGGTTCTCCCTTGGACCCTGTGTCTCCCGAGCTGGTAACTGCTAGTACTGATTTTGCTTCGGAGGGACCACTTGTCCCCGCCTGCAGTCTGATGTGTGTCTCCTCCTGTATCATGGCCGAGATAGCCTCTTCAAGACTAGGGATCTCCGGTTAGACGAGAAGTAAGGTCGTCCTCTGTGCGAATGCTGCAGTCAGCCATTTGAGGAATTTTATCGTCCTCTCCTGCAGACACACATGTCTCTCCTTACACTTCGGGTCCCCGCAGCTCGTCCGTTTTGAGGAGTGATCATAATCCAACCACAGACGCTCCAACTCCGTGGCATACTCCTGCACCGTCTTTTCTTCCTGTACGGTGTCGTCGATCTCCCCCTTTATCTGGATGATCCGTAAGTTGTTTCCCACACCATCATAGGTCCTCCTCAACTTCTTCCACACATCCTTCACCATTTCAATGCTGTAGCGGCAATAGACTGGACTAAGGAGTTGAGAAGCCATATGTAGATTACCATATGAGTGGATTTTCACTCGTCACATCCTACCGAGCCCTCGTCCGGCTCTGTCTTCTCGTCCGTCAGGAACCCCTCCAGGTTCTTTCTTGCGAGGGTTCTTCTCACCCGCCGTGACCAACTCAAATAGGTGGCTGGTCCATCCAGCTTCAGATCGATGGAGGGAAGCTCCAACTTCGGCGACGTTCATGTCGTGCTCTCACCAGCCGTCATCTTCATCAACTTCATCAACGTCGCGACCTCTGCAGAATCCAGCTTCTTGATAATCTCCATCATCGATGCTCCTCCTCTCTGATCACGTTACGTCCGCTCCACGACTCACGTTCGTCCTCGTCGTCCGTTCTTAGATCCAAACATGTCTGTTTTCATCAGATCTAGGTATCGGTGTCCTCTTTCGGAATGATCCGAACAATGGCAAGAAAGGTGCCGTTGTGTGCGGCAAGGGGGTGGGGCAGCGCGCACGTGGGGGAGCGATCGACGCTCGTGCCACCGTGGCAGCAGCGGCAGCTGCAGCAGCAGCGGCCGCTGCAGCAGCAGTCACAGCAGCCGCACGGAAAGGGGGGACTGCTGCGACCGCTGGGGAAAGGGAGGGCTGCTTCAGGTTAGGGTTTTGGTGGCGGGGAGAGAGAGGGAGGACGGAAAAGGTTAGGGTTTGGTAGCGGCTAGGGTTTGTAGAAAGGTGGTTCTGATACCATGTTGTAATTGATTGATGAGATGATTTCATTGATAGTCTCATAGACTTTATATAGCCTTTACATCATGGAATATTCAATGGAATATCTGTGGCATATTCTGGCATCCCAAATATGTCCTCAGGATATTCCGATACTAAACATAACATATTTCCATACTAAATATAACATATTCCTATACTAAATATACCAACAGAATTCAACACCATCGTCATAGAGCCTTTAGGTTACCAGCCAGTAATAGAACTCTGTCAATTCTTGTGGAGCTTGCCAAATCATTCTAATGGGAGAATGCTCGGATGATGATGACATGTAACTGGCTATTAGTATTTAGGCCATGAAGTTTTCTAGTTCGAAACTCCATACTGGACCATAAAATTGTAAATTCCATACGTTACCAATTGTCTACAACTTCTGTACTACCTCAGAACAAGTTTATGTCTTTGGCATTATTATATCTGCATCAAGTGTCCATATTGTTAATACATTTAGTAAAGTTATTACCCGAAAATCTTGAAGTACGCCTTTTTTTCAATTTCAATTCAAAAAGATCTGCTATTATATCAGTGTAACTTGGAATTTACTTCGAAATAAATTATAACCTTGTTTGGCAAAGGTAACCTGACTTTTCTGTGGACTCCAAATCATAAAAAACAAAGTGTGTGCTGGGTGCTGGCATATATCCTATATGCTTTGTGATAGTTAACACATATAGCACTTAGAGCTGAAGAATGGTCAATTGGTGGTTTTGTAGAAACCTTTGTTTGCATATTTGGACTTCTTAAGGATAGGAATTATCCTCCAACAATTCATATTTGTGCTTTATATTTGTCTTCAGAAAACATTAGGTTTTTGTAATCTGAATGCAACTCATATATCATTTTGTTGCTTATCTCTCTCTCTCAGCCCCCCTTCATTTTTTATTCTGGAGAGTAAATTAATGGCTGTCCTTGGTTGCAGCTGGGGTGGATCAAGTCGTCCAGACTTTACATGTAAAAGCACAGAAGGTTAGTGATTTTAAAAGCACAATAATTGTTTATGTAGCTGAGTGTTGTTTATTTCTACCATTTTCTCGTAAAAATGTTGAGAAAGGAAATCCTAATAATGCATGTGCATATTCATATGCATGCTTCAACAAAATTACTTAATAGATGACACTATTTGTGAATCATTTGTTGGTTTTGGAAGCATTTTTTGGCGTACATTCTGATTGGACTTGCCTCATATCAAGGAGGGTACGTAAAATATGCTGTTGATATGCCATAATAAGTGGGTTGGGTTTGGATCATATCTTAGATCGGTCACTTTGGAAAGGTTTGGAAATCTTCAATGTACAACCTATAGTGAAATTAAGTCACAATCGCAAGAGATAAGGGGGATTACATGCTCATTGAAGTGGTGCTGTGAAAACCAAAAGGTGTAGGCGGGGGCTTCAAGACAGTGAGGCAGAGGCCTCAAGACTAAAATTATAGGTTTGTAGTATGTAACTTGAGAGAAACTTGTGCTTTTGTGTGTTTTTGATCCACCCGTATTCTAGATCCGTGCTTTTGGATAGGTGATACATCACATTTATTCCTGGAGGAAAAACCTTCTATCTGACCTTTTTTCATCCAAATAACTGTTTAAACTTTCAAATAATGGATCGAGCTGGATGAAGATGCTAAATGACCAAGAATGTCAACTCTTTCACAACTTAATAGATACGTTTTGCTAAGAGAATATTTTGTTTCTCTGTCATTGTTGTCTCCTACGTCAAATCTAAGTATATAATCATCCTATAATCAATGGTAGAAATAACTTCTGCTGTTTACTTTTTGTCGTTCATAACTTCATATGCTATTATGATATTGCAGAGACTGAAGCATGGTTTATTGATTCTTTTGAGGAATGGCGTAAGGCAAAAAACCTGAGTAATTTCATCTTGCTTGGGCATTCTTTTGGGGGATATGTTGCTGCGAAGTATGCTCTGAAGGTGATCCTTTGTTTCAAGCTGTTTATGTTTCTGCTTTTATTTGCAGTAACCTTTCTCATGCTAACCGTGTGTTTGTGGTGTGTTTGTGGTCTCTTTGCAGCACCCCGAACATGTTAAACACTTGATTTTGGTAGGGCCTGTTGGGTTTACATCAGAATCAGAACATAGATCTGAGTGGCTGACAAAATTCCGAGCAACATGGAAGGGTATGGTGGTGAATCATCTGTGGGAATCCAACTTCACTCCTCAGAAGATAATTAGGTATACTGAATCATCATGACAATTATTTTCTCAGTCAAGATTGTTTCAGTTATTTCTTCAATTTCCTTGTTATCTCTTTGTTTTGTTTGTCTGTTTATGAAACCTCCTAAACTTGTCTTGAATTAACAGTTAGTAGTTAAACAAGAGAAGTGTTCCTTTGATATGCTAGAGTTTGATTATTTTGCTTTCACTTTCAGGGAAAGTAAGATATGTTTGCTTCTCTCTATACACCCTTTTATTCCTGCATATTTTAGATGTTGACTTTAGCACGATCTGTTATGCATCCGGCTATCTCATTATGGATGTGCCAGTGTTCTTATTTATTCGGTATTTTATCAATTGTGGAATCCATCTCAAATTATTTTATTGTAACCGTGTCACAAGGATATGGATACACTGACTGCTGAATCATATTAATTACCTTTTTGTTCTCGCATAAAAATATGCACACACACGTGGTCCCTCTTCCCTACCACCCTCCTACAGAGAAAGAAAGAATAAGAATAAATTGCCCATCAGGAGAATTAATAAAATATGTAATACCCAAACATACACACCCATCATTAAATTAATACAAACTAGTCTGCATGTACGTGCTTTGCACGTATTTTAATTAGAATATTATAAGGTCAGTTGTTATCTTTCCGTCTTTTTGATGTGACTATTCATATGTGTGTGCTTTCTTTTTACAATGCCAAGAGATTCGAAATATAAAATTTTGTAAATTACAACTTGATACCCTCAACTATCACGGTTTTTCAACATGATACCCTCAACTTTTATAGGTACTAACTTGATACCCTGAAAAAAAAAATTGGACCAAATTGTCCCTTCCTTCTCCCCCCAATCCCTCCCCTCTCTCTCCGGCTGTAGGTGGCAGCGGACGGCGGCGCGAGCAGGTGGTGGCGCGCGGGGCAGTACGCGGCGGCGCTTGGGGCAGCCCGGAGGGGGGGGGGGGGTGGTAGGGGCGGTGGTCGTCGGTGGGGGAGGGGGGGGGGAGGTGGGGGGGTCGCCGGTGGGGGAGGGGGCGGTCGGGGCGGGTAGTGGGGGTAGTCGCTGGTGGGGGAGGGGAAGGGGAAGGGGGGGGGGGGGGATAGCCGCCGGGGGAGGGGAGGGGTGGAGGAAGTAGCAGCCGGGGGGGGGAGGGAAGGGTAGTTTAGGAATAATTTTTTTTTGAAAAAAAGCCCAATCAAATACAGCCTTAGAAAATGGTAAGGATAGAAAAATTTATTACCATTGGAACATGAAGAGTTACATGAAAAAAGAAAAGTTGCATGCAAACTTTATTCCTTTGACTCTTAAACGTAAATGACATGCAAGTGACATAATAACCTCATGTTTATAAAATACTCGAGGATATTTTAGGAATTCAAAAGTTTCACCACCAAGTTTTCTTATTATATAGTAGAATAGATAAAATACTCGAGGGTATTTTAGGAATTCAAAACCAAGTTTTCTTATTATATAGTAGAATAGATAAGTTTCTTCTTTTCTTTTTAAAATCTCAAATCGCTCGTGTCAAGAAAACATTATGAAATTGGTAAATAATATAGGGACCCTCTCATGAAATTGCCAAGCTCTTGTAGGATAGGCGTTGAGGACGATATTTCATGACCTACGTGGATGGGAATGTCATCCCGTTTCACTCTACTGCCTAAAAATATAAGCACTGTTCTTGTATCGCTTTGACACAGTAGAGAGCAAACTTAAAAATGACAACGTACAAATGCACATCTAAGGTAATAATTACATATAAGAATAGACCGGATTAGTCTATCATTATGTTTGTGTGAATCACCTTAAATCAGCAGATTGGAGCTCAGCCATTTTTAGACAAAATAAGCACGATTATTATTTTGTCAAATGAAAAAGGAGCGAAAACTTGGGAACTGCGATCAAAAGTAAGAACTGTTAAGCCTCATTGATGTGTGCACATATAAATCATTATTTTTATGTTCTTGAATTATGCTGATTATTTGCACCCTACAGTGAGATTCCATATGAATTGTGCTTCTTAGATAACAAAACTTGAGACTCGCTAAAATTTCAGGACATATGTATCATATCTTCTGCTCTTCTATTTTACACATTTGGTTACTAAAACTTGGCCAAACTTGTTATGATTAGTTTCACTCGATGTATGATGTCTCTGTCTCTTACCTCATGCACCTGCTAATGTATATATAAATACACAAAAAATGGACATCATTTAAGTGACATTTAGGATTTCGATTTGAGAATAAGATTTTCACTTGTTTTGTAGCGATATAACCTTTAACCTTCTAATACAAAATTTTCACTATTGGCATTTAGAGGGTTAGGTCCTTGGGGCCCGGACCTGGTGAGCAGATATACGACTGCAAGATTTGGTTCTCGCTCACAAGGTAGTACATTGACTGAAGAGGAGTCCACACTTCTAACAGGTAGACAATCTTTTCTGTTCTCTCAATTTCATTCTCACTCCATTAGATTTTAAGATGTGTGTTCTATTTTTTTGTTCTTGAAGACTATGTCTATCATACTGTGGCTGCCAAAGCTAGCGGAGAACTATGCTTGAAGTATATATTTTCCTTTGGAGCATTTGCTAGAAAACCTCTGTTACAAAGGTAAGTGATGATTCTCTCAAAATCACATCTGAAACCAAACTCAATCGAAAGAAAAATTTTATTTCTGAAATATCCATGGTTACGTAATCTTGGCTGGAATACACTGAAATATGAGCTGCCAATTTTCACAAAATCTCCATTTAGATCAGAACTTTGATCTTCATTCCTGACTAAGCAAGAATTCTTTGTATTGAGGGGCATACTAAAGTGATATACTAGTTTGAGACACACTGACTTGTGTTTGTCTCTGGCTATTTATCCAGTTGGATTTGGATATGTTCAATGTTACAATAACACTATTCTTCTATGCATGTCATTTTGGTTGGGAACACATCGTGGAAATATTTATAAGGTGAGCAAGACACAAAATACTTGTTTCAAGAGAGAAATTATGTGATGGAAAACAAATACCTTGTCAAGCGTAAATTGTCGTTGACGGCTAAGAATGGGATGATGATTAGTTTGAGTAGTAAAAGAAAACTGACAATATCGCTCTATATTCGTACTAGTTCTCCTAAATGACTTTCTTTAAGGGTTGTCGTGATGTTATTGCTTCTACAACATTTGACTAGTGCTACCAGTTTTAACTACAAAGGTTAACTTTTTTATGGTTACTCAGAAGAACTCTGGCGGATCCTCCATGTTGGCTCTTTATCAAGAGTTAGTGAAGGTTCCACAGGATTTATGGGTGGGGTTGCTCATTGACCAGTTCAGTCCCAGTAAACCATTTTTTGCGAACCGGAGCATTCTAAAGCTCTTTGATGTTAACCGAAACAATTGCAAAATAAAATTGGCCAATTTGGGATTTCTGAAATCAGTTCCATTCTATGTTGCATGGGCACAGATAGGACAGGACACAGTAAAGCACCGTGACACGGACACGGTAACTATTTTGGTGTGTCCTAGTGTATTTTGGAGTGCCCGGGTAGTGTCCAACATGTGTATGGCACGACAAGGCCCAGATTTCTGGAGTGTACGTGCTACCTAGGTTCCACTAGTTTTTTTTGGTTTTGCAGAGCTTTAATCTGGGGCTGGTGCTGAGGGTGAGGTCGGGGGAGGAGAGGAGCTACATTGGTGAAGACAATGGAGGTGTGGAGCTCCGTGGGTGTGTGTTGACTGTACCCTTGTGCTAATTGCCCCTAGAAGGTGGGGAGAAGATCATGGCGTTTAAGATCACGATACCTGCATCACTTTCTCTAGCAGATCCTGTGTGTGCTATCAAAACCAACCTAGCTAGGAATAGGAGAGCAGTATGCACCCTATAGAGACAGACAGATATGCAGGGGCAAGAAGGGAGAGGGAATTTATATGAACAGGTGTCCCTTTGGTTTCCTTCGGCCATTGATTTGTTTCCTTCAAAAGAAAATGGGAGACGGATCACAGGTGATGGATAGCAGAGGCGTCCACTTGACTTCAGTTATTATTGGATGAGAAGATTAGAGAACCTAATGTCAGCTTGGTCATGTGGATGGGTGAATGTAGACATGGGAAAAGATGGGCTACGTGATTTAGTCATCTATATGGTCGGTTAGTTTGGCCAATTCGACAATTGGCTCTCAAAGCCAAACCAAAATGAGAAACCAATTTTGTTTGCAACCGTAACTCCAAGCAAAGTTGATCAAACAAAGAGCCAAATTCTTCAGTTCGGTAAATATTTTTCCTGATTGAATGAAAAAAGCATAGAACTAATTTTTGCAGCCTTCAGTTCTTTTACATTTGTAAAAGGGACGGACAGAAGATGATCTCTAGCCCGGCTGCATAGTCTCTTGAAAGGAGAAAAGGCTTTTCTGTATAGTTATGAATCCTCTTTACAATATGGGGATGGGTTTGCTATGAGATCATGGACACTGTGTCAATATTAATGTCATGTATAACCTGAAATCTCTATAGGTTTCCTTTAGAACCCACTGAGCTTCGGTTAACTAAATAAACAAATGAATAGTTTGTAAAAGTTTATATGTAATTTTGACTCGTGGATAAGAAACTAAGATTCTGAAATTGGTGTTGGCAATTTGAATTTTTCTTTTAGATTCTAGATTTCTTTCCCCATCTTATATTTTGGGTTTATTACTGAGGATTATTCTTCTTTCAAAGACGGTTTTTCATTATGCAATTGTAGAGATTGCACAAACCTTCTTCACAAGATGCAGCATATCTTCCAGAACGTGGTTAGAATACTGCAGTTGTCAATGGCAGAAGAGTTAATTTTGTATTTATGATATCAGTGTTTATACATCCTCTCTTTTTTACATAGAACTGCTCGTGTAGCTTAATGTGTAGTAATAACTACTTGTGAACAATACAAACCAACTGAAGGCATTATCATACATTTGTTTACTTCTCTCATGAATTATTCTGTTGCAATCTTTATGATGGTTGTGTTCGGATGTAGTGCTCCGGATTGGAAGGTCCCCACCACTTTCATCTATGGCTATGAAGATTGGACGAATTACCAAGGTGCTCAGCTAGCTCGCCAGGACATGAAAGTACCCTGTGAAATCATAAGGGTCCCCCAGGTATATCCCTCTCAGTTCGTGTTTTATTCAGGGTTAAAATTGTAAAAGCCGCTTGAAATAAAACTTCCTGAAGTAAATTGTGGACATTGACCTTAAATTTTACTCCAAAAATAGTGAGAAAGATGGTATCTCATGTTATCTTTGCTTGTACTGGACCACGATATTATTCTCTTTAGAGTTTTAGGTTATGGTTATTTCTCTTTATAGTTTTTTATGGTCTTTTCCGCGAATTCACACGCCAATTAAAAGCATTGGCACACAACCTTGCTCTCTCCAACTTAACTAAATCTTCATGCAAACAATGCAGGGAGGGCATTTTGTGTTCATCGATAACCCGTCGGGATTTCACTCTGCAGTATTCCACGCTTGCCGGAGATTCTTCTCCAACTATCATCATGTTGAGAACGAGTCTCTCCCCGATGGCCTCACGTCCGCTTAGGCTATTGTTGTCAGTATCCCCGGCTAAATGGTGGGCTTCACCATCTGTTGTTGTACATCTTAACAGTAAGCCTCATGTCCATCCATTTGGCAATCAATGGTGTAATTTTGTAACATTGTCACATGTATAACATTTATAGTTACGAATTCATAAATGAGTAAACAGAGTTTTCTACAACTATTCTTGCAGTTGCTACTGCCAGTCGCACACCTGAGTTGTGTGTAGATGGTCTGATTGTAATGCAAGTGGCTAGTATGTGCACCATTAGGGCTGCAAACGAGCCAAGCCGAGCAAAGCTTTTGTAAGCTTGAGCTTGGCTTGACCAGAATTAATCGAGCTCAAGCTCGAGCTCGATAAATTTTTTTTATTTTAGAGCTTGAGCTTGGCTCGAGCTCGTTTATATTAAGCTTGAGCTCGAGCTTGGCTTGATAAGCAAGCTTGATTCAAGCTTGATAAACAAGCTTAATAAGCTCAAAATCAAGCTCGTTAAACTTAATTTCAACTTCGCTCAACTTTATTTCAAGCTTATTAAGCTTGATTTCAAGCTTAACGAGCTCGATTTTAATTTATTTAGATTTGAATTCAAGTACTTGTAATATTAACAATTTATTTTAAAAAAAAAATTAATTAAAAAGTTCCTTAATATCAATTATTAAGGACATATAAATATATAATGCACACAAATATATATAATTAGAATTCAACAAAGAACAAATGAGCTTCTAAACAAGCTCCTAAATGAGCTCTTAAACGAGCTAGCTCGCAAACTCTTAAACGAGCCAGTTCGCGAGCTCAAACGAGCCAAGTACTTCTAAGGGGTAAATTGCAAAAAATTCCTCGTTAAATATACGTCTTTTGCGTAGAAAGACCTTTTAGAATTTTTTGGCAGTTTACCCCTCCTTAGATTACAAATCCGTTCGATTAGGTCCATCCAGCCAAATTTTAAAAAATTTATACCTAAAATACTCCTGTCCCCCTCTAACCCCTCCCCTCCGGCGGCGCCGGCGCCGGCGAGCCCCCAACCAACCCCCCCCCCCCCCCCCCCCCCCACCTCCTCCCCGCTCCCTCGCCGGCCCCGACCCCTCCCCCCCCCCCCCCCCGGCCCCTGACCCCTCACCCCCCCCCCCCCCCCCCCCCAACCTCCGCCTCCCTCGCCGGCGAGCGCACTCCCCTTCTCCTCCTCGCCGGCGAACACAGCCCAAACAGCCGAAGAAGAAGGGGAAGGTAAAATTGTCATTTGGGGACAAAATGAACATATTTTATACTTTTGAAAATTTTAAGAGCATGAGATCTTTTAGTGCAAAAAGCGGAAATCTAACGAATTTTTTTTTGCAATTTACCCTACTTCTAAGCTTGAACTTGGCTCGTTTATTAAACGAGCTCGAAAATGAAGCTTGAGCTCAGCTTGTTTACTAAACGAGCCGAGCTCAAACGAGCTTTCCCCAACGCACCATATCTGCACCCAATTGTAACAGCAAAAAAATTTCTCCTGTTCCTACTCGTGTTCAACAAAAATCATAGACTTGGGGTCCCACCGAAAGAAGACGACCTTTCCCCAACGGCTACTACCAACTTTCCAAACTCTCTCCCCTGTGCTTTCGCCATTCTGGTTCTCCCGCCACTAGTGGTCAATTCGGTCAGCACTGGCAGCAAAGAATGAAGGAAATCCGAGACAGCAGTTAGAAATTGGCGGGGGTTTCGGGTCGGGAAGAGCTGAGAGCTCGGCTTGCGGAGGACAGCAGTCCGGCCGCCCCTTTCCATGCAATTGGCGAGCATGGGCTCGGCTTTGGCCATGCTCGGCAGGGCCTACTACGACGACTCCTGGCCCAAATCCAGCATCACCAGCTCGAGCAGCTCCCAGATCTGCCCCGCCTGCAGCAGCCTCTTTACCCAACAAACATCCCCGGTCGTCTGCCGGAACTCGGCCAGAGAAGTTATTTTCCACGAGTGACACTGTGACACCACTTGAGATTCACAAAGCAACTGTCATGCCATGTTATTATTTCTTTGGGACTCAGAAAGAGGCCCCTCTCACCTCGTCTTCTCAGCATCGTAGTCGATATTGAACAAGGCTTAGTCTCATCAGACCACGGTCGCCACCTCTGCTCTCTAATCCCAAAGATATTTTTGGCAAGGATTCTACAAAAATGACTTTAATCTTCTTACACAAATTTGGCAAGGATTGTACAAAAATGACTTTCACCTTCTTACACAAATTTGATGACAAATAGACGAGGATTTGTACAATACAGTAAGCCACAAGATGGTAAGCGCATGCATGAGTTAAAAACATAGGAATGCCCAAAAGAGGTTATTGGATACTACCATGTTTGGTTCACGGAATCATGGCCTTGGAAAAGGAAAGTCATTTCTTTCAGATGCATGAAGGAAGGAGAGGAAAGGAAAATGATTCCAAAAAGAGGAAAAATATGGGCGAAAATGGTTCACCCACCCACCCAAGGATTCACTTTCTCACACTAACCCACATTAAGGATCCACTTTATCTCCTAATTTCCTTGGACTTCCCAAACATCGGAAGGAAAAATAGATGGGAATATCAATTTCCCAACGGAAAGGAAATGACAAGGAATTGATTTTCTTTCCTTTCCATTCCGTGAACCAAACAAGGGGTATTATCCCTACTGTGCTGAAAATATCTTAATTTTGGAGATATAGTCATTTAATATTGATGTATTCGCTCGAGGCATCTGCTCATCATTCAATCCTTCGAAACGGATTTCCATGGAAACATGGATCAGCCCTCCATTAGTCCATGGGGTTGTACAGAGCAGTTGCCATAAGACAATATTATACATACTAGAAATCACAAAGAACAATCCAGAAATGAGTACATCAAAGCTATATATAAACCAAGGCATTAGTTTGAAACGGCCAGTTCTAAGAGAGAACAAGCAGAACTTACTTACCCACACTTCAGAAGAAATAGTTAGGAAGATGATTGACATTCCAATCAGATGAATACCATTCCTATTATTCTCTTCAGAACCAGTCAAATAGGTTTTATATAAGCTAAATTACACATTTATTCTCCTTTGTTGCTATCTGCCACAATTTTCTCCTGTTGGTTCTGGGTCTCATCTTCCACCTGCAAAATTCAAAGACATCAGCATCCTATAAAAATGGGGTAAAAGTGCAGCAGCCTGAAATGAAACACATGAGCAATTCTAATAATAACATCCAACAAAAATATGTAAACTTGTGGATTCATATTTATGAATATCCATATTTGTACATCTTATGTAGTATTAATTCTGAAAGTTACAGTACTTCATCCAGATGGAAAAAACAAAACTTGAAACAAGAAAACAACCTGAATTAGATTATATAAATGAAGCTCATGGAATGCCATACACAATTTACTTAGATTTTACGATCTACTTAATAAGAACTCTGCACAACTGATCTACGAATGGATGTAAGGTTATACAGTTAGAAGTTTGTAACTTTACAGGATTGGGAAGTCTTTTAGAAGGAACTTTGAATATCTGAAGGATTTGAATTTGAAACACTTCAAACCTCTAAAAAGATCCTTCTCAGGGGTTCTAATCTTGATGGGTATGTATTAAAAGCAATGTTGCACAATTACGGATAAGGACACAAGGACACACTACGGATACAGGATACATACATTTTCAGATGAGTACAATAAAGTTACCGTGCACGATACAGAAACTGAAATAGGTACAGACACGATACAAATACGGAGTCCGGACACCATTTCCCAGTGTCAATATAGACTAAAAGTATATGTATGAAAGTATATGCATGTGCCCAATGTATGCAAGCACCATGCCAGTTTTCTACCCGCAAATACCCTTGACTTTAGATGGTAATGTGAGAGACAGAACCAGCCGCAGGCCATGAAGGGGCCTGGGGATATATGCAGGTCTTAAGCACAGCCTACAAGACATTAGCATTTTCCAAATTAAACGTGTGAAGTCTCTCTCTCTCTCTCTCTCTCTCTCTCTCTCTCTCTCACTCTCTCTCTCTCACGTTTAATTTGAAAAATGCTAATGTCTTGTAGGCTGCGTGTGAAGTCTCTCTCTCTCTCTCTCTCTCTCTCTCTCTATATATATATATATATATATATATATATATAGAGAGAGAGAGAGAGAGAGAGAGAGAGAGAGAGAGTATATATATATATATATAGAGAGAGAGAGAGAGAGAGAGAGACAGACAGAAAGAGAGGGGGAATATATATATATATATATATATATATATATATATATATATATATATAGATAGAGAGAGAGAGAGAGAGAGAGAGAGAGAGAGAGAGAGAGAATCTGGATCAGGTGACACATACAATTTAACTCAACTATTTTGTCTACCTCACTTGGTTTCAAAATGACAACAAGATAATTGTTTGTTGTCCAACTCTATGGATGTTTATTGCTATAACTTTATTATGACTCTGAAAACTGTCAATATATTTTGGACTCATCTTCGATCCTTGTACTAGTCCAAAGACAATATTCAGAAGCTTTATGACATCTTTTAAACGCTCAATACGGCCACACCTAGAGAGGATTTTCAAGACTTTAGTGTCCTTTTCAGCGGCCTTCTTGAACGGTGGAATGTCTTTTAGTCGATCTCCTATAATCCCATTGTTACTCGCCAACAATGAGAGGCACTTGTTGACGCCCTTCTCTTGGCTCAGTTACCATCTACATTTGAGGGCATCGCTCATTGATTCTCTGTCAGCGCAGTTCTTCTCTGACAACAGTCCTATCGACGGTTTATCGTGTGCCCCTACACCTTATGCTTCTACCGAGTTCTTGTCAACTACTCTTGTTGCATGTCGTCGGGGATGTGGTAGTCATTTTCAGTTTGGATGAGACTTATAATTCATTCTCCGGAGTCTAGGGTATTGCTCGGGGTCATGGTACTCGAGGACGAGGACGAGACGGTCGTGGTGGACTACATTAGGAAACCAATCATCGCGAGGACCGGTATTAGGGGAAGCATCTACTTCCAGACAAACATCTGCATCTAGTGCTACTCATCCACCTTCACCACTCGGTGGTCAGATGCCTATTTCTAGTGATAAATGGAGCCAGTTGCATGACTCCCCTCCTTTGTAGCTCATGCCTATCTTTTTACTCCAACATGTATCTCTCATTTCTCATTTTGTAGGTTGCTTATTCAGGCGCCTCGAACCATATATCTCGTAACATACCTTCAAATCTTCTTTCTAGCACTTACAAATTCATTTATATAGGTAATGGAACTATTATTCTTGTTTCTAGTGTTGTCGATTTATCACTTACTCTCGTCTTTGAAAAATACTCTCATTGTTGCATCATCGCACCATAACTTGTTATCTATTCGTCAGCTTACACATGGTTATAATTGTTTAGCAACATTTTATCAATCTCACTTTGTGATACAAGACCTTCCGATGAAGAAAAGAGTTGGTGCGCGTGAACAGAACAATAATTTCTACGTTGATCATATGCCTAGTACATTAGTGGTTGATCCTTCTATTCAGTAGCATAGGAGACTTAGGTATACTCCATTATCTTTTTTACGCACTATGTTACTCATTTTATCTTTATTTGAATTTAGTTGTGAGTCATGTATTCTTTGGAAGATTGTGGCTCGTCTTTTCATCCAGTTAATTAAGTCACAATTCACTTTTTGCTTTGATTCATAGTAACATTTGGGGTCCCTTTAAGTTTTCGAGTGTGCGTGGCTATAGATACTTTATCACTTTTATTGATGATCATTCACGCATGACATGCTCATATCTTCTTCATTTTAGGTCTAATCTTGTATCTGTTTTTAATATCTGTAGCTGAAATTTCTAATCAATTTGGTGATTATATCTAAGGTTTTTCGTTATGATAATGCTAAGGAGTATATAAGTATGGAGTTTTAAGCATTCAGTCAAACACATTACATACTTCATGTTCGTATACTACTCAAAAGAATGGTATCGCGAAACAAAAGAGTTAACATCTTCTTGAGGTAGCTCTCTCTCTCTCCCCCTCCACATAAATGTTTCCAAAAAAATATGAAATTTTTCGATCTTAGGTTAGCTGCATGTTTCTATGTAAACCATATGCCCTTTTACGTCTTTGACAACAAATCACATTTTTTATCATATTTTTACAGGAAAAAATCTTTCTTGTCGCTCCAAAGGTATTTGGTTGTCTTTTTTATACTCATAATCTTGGACCTCAGGTGGATAAACTTGATCCACGAGCTACATGTATAGCATTTGTTGGTTATTCTCGACAACATAAAGGGTATGTTTGTTTTAATCCCACTACTTCGAAGGTGGTTGTCTTTTTTGATGTTACTTCTCTAGGAGTTCGGTCTATTTCGCTTCCATCACACCATCCACATCTGCATTGTCCATTATTCTTGTCCTATCATATATTCCTCTGACCTTCATATACATGTTTCTCTTATCCTTCCTATGACTAATCCTTTGGTTCCCTCTCCCAAGGTGGTATAGGAGTCGGGACAAGGTCATTCCTTCATCTCCCACTATTTTCCAGATATCACTCATGATCCTTCTGCATGTACCAAAATGCAGCATTCTACTCCTACTCCACCGTCACTGACTTACGATGAAGGTATATCTCTTTCTATTGCTCTTCACAATAATGGGAGCTCTTGTCCTACTGTACATCTCATTTTTTAACTTCGTTTCTTATCACCGATTGACTCCATATGGTCGTACATTCATTTCTTCTTTGATTGTCATCACTCTTCCTCCCTCTATTTAGAGAGCACTTCACTATCCGGTTAGCATGCAACTATGGTTGAGGAACTTGATGGACTACACTCTAAGCAAACTTGGACATTGATACCCTTGTCCTCAGGGAAAAAGGTGATGGGATGTAAGGAGGTATTTACTGTTAAACAAAATCCAGATAACTCGATTGATTTGCTCGAAGTCCGATTAGTAGCCAAGGACTTTACCCAATAGTATGTATTGGATCATGTCGAGACCTTTCACGTGTTGCTAAGTTGACTTTTGTTCGAGTACTTCTATCTTTGATAGTTTCCAAGAACTAACCTCTTCATCAGTTAGATTATAAGAGTCCAAATTTTGTTACTGTCCAGGGCCTCAAAATCCCAGGATATGAACTATCTATCTCGTCATGCCAAACATGTATTGACAGACTCAGACACTCCAAAATACACTATGACGCACCAAAATCAATGTTGTGTCCGTGTCATGTCTCATTCATGACACAAGTACAAAATGCCAAGGTTTCTGCTAGGAAGAAGAACCAGAAAGATGGTAGTAATCAGACAACAAATCAAAGTAGTCTTAACTCTTAAGGATGTACACTGGAATGAGTTGATGCTAATTGATCTTAAAGATTAGCTATAATGGTTCGACTGTTCTCAGCTGTATAGCTTCTGATTGTTTCAATAAGACTTTACAATTTCCAAAAAGACATTTTGTATAATGATTTGACCTTCCTCTTTTTGAGCTGAAGTTAGCATGATCAGGTATGACTGTATGAGTACCCAGAAGTATTTACCGTATCCCACTAAATGTCAAAAGGTCATTTTTATACATGAATAGTTTAGTATAATCTTGTTTAAGTGTTTAAGCATGTTTACCTCTTATAACAAAATCAATTAGCTCTTGATATGGCGATATTATATAAACAAACACAGGGTCCCAGTGCCATGGCTCTTGCTTCTATAGGGCCTTGGGAGGATCAACAGGTGCGCAGTCTTACCCCCATAATTATATAAACAAACATTATTATACATTTTTTTTTATAAAACTAACACATTATATCAAATAACATTGTTTGACAAAGCGATCATTCAAAGAGACAATGGCCAGCATGACACTAATATATCATAGTGAACATCATAATGCATTATCTGAAAGAGCAAAAATTATTTAAATGAACCAGGAGGAGTTACATTAGGCAGCAAAACCCTATACTTCACCAGACCAAGTGTTTTAAGTCATTGCGCTTAAATAGGAATTGACGCCTAAACTTCATGCACACGTAATCATAACATCAAAACTGTTCCAAAATTCCATAGGATCCACTCAAATTAAGCAAGTACAACGGAGCTGCTATGACTGATTGACAAAATGTCTTGTGTATTTGTATACCTCCCAATCAGGAACAAAGTTTCACATATTGCATTCTGATCAAGAACTACAAGTCACCCCGCTTTCATTATATTAATGAATAATAGGAGGCATTTTCCTGCCCTTACTTCTTAAGTTCAGTTGCTCAAGAACCTTAATGATATAAATAATAACAAAAACAAAAATTAATATGAAACATGGGGTGATGGAAGACTCTACCACCTCAGAATTTTTCTGGCTTACAGGTTTGTAAGGACAAGCTGGGGGAGTCCTTGCTGGTTTCCTGTATTCCCGCCCAAAAAGCTTATAAACTTTACCCTGCAATATCATAAGAAATGTGGATAAGAATAATGATTTTTGGAGGGAGACTTATAATAGAAGAAAATGTTATTGTTGTGATTAGAAAGTATGAGTCAAACAAACAATACAAGAAAAATTCCTGGTTTGTTTCCGAAGACATTAATGATAAAGTTGCCATATAAGCTAGGCCGTACTGAACAATGAGCACCATAATAATATCAATAATATGCTTGCTACACTGCTGGACAATAACCAAATGTAGAAAAAAAATGTGATCAAATGGATTATGCAATGTTTATGCACCTTATCGAATTGACCAAGGTGCACTTGCATTCATAGATGCCGAAGCATTTAAGTTACTTAAAATGCATTATATATTTGAAACGTTCAAGATGCTTCTCTACATTGGCTTTCATTTGAGTGACTAAAGATCAGCAGATTATGAACTTGCAAATCATTCTTCTGTCGCAGCTAGAAACCTGTTTCCATTTAGATAAATAATTAAATACTTGTAGAAAACCTCAAAAATGCGTGGAAGGGAAAAGGTATAAAACAGTATTTGAGTTATAGCACCCCATAGCACATGGCTGTATGGCGCCGTGGAATTGGTTGAGAATAATATCCCTTTTAGAGCTGTTGATGGCGAATGTTACAATGCTTTATTTAGGAAATTACTAGGGGCAACACACTAACAATGGTGTGTTACAAAGTTTCACATATTGCAATTTCTCTTCTTTCCTCTTCCTCTTGCAACCCCCACCCCTTCCTCTTGCAACCTCCCCCCCCCCCCCCCCCCCCCCCCCCTCTTTCCCCTTGTTCCTCGCACCATTTCAAAAAAAATTTAACACCCCAATTTTTAGGATTTTTATTTATTTTTATATTTCAATTAATGTATATTGGGGATTTCTTTCTTTCGAACACCATTATTGGTGATTTCCAAACCTGGGGGGTTTAGAAGTTAGAAATCGTAAAAATCGGATTGTGGACAACAACGAAGGACTGTCATAATTTTAACAATCCTAACAATAGTAAGGACTGTCAAAATTTTGGTAGTCCAAGACAAAAAACTCTGTCTTAAGACTACCTAGTCATGACTGCCAGGATTCTGTCAGTACAAGACAAAAAATTGTGATAGTCTCTAACATGCAATCTAAGACAGAAAATAAAATTGTGATAGTCTCTAACATCTTTTTGAAGGATAATTTGGGTATCAAAAACCTAGCATTTTTTAAGGTATTTTGGGTATAAAAAATGACCATATTTTTACAAGATGTGATAGCCATATCACTTTTGGTAGTGCCCCTAGTAATTTCCTTTATTTAGAAAGGATTAATCTAACTTTTCATCACCGTTTGTGCGACAATTCAAGAAATTATGTATAGGTTGTTGGCACCCAATTCGCAGAATCATGGTTCCGTCCCCGGTCTAAGTCGTGTGTGTGTGAGGGGGGAGGGGGGATAGGCTTAACCGATACTCTATTTAGGGTTACGATTTGCTTAAGAGCCAGCTGGCTGGCTGCTTGGGATTTATCAGTCTTTTCTTTTTTTTCCTAGTATTATTTGATTGGTGTCCTTGTTCAATTTCATATTTTAAGATCTGGACCGACCGGACCGCCGCTTGTGACCGATCGGGATCTGGAATTTGTTGGCGGATCGGGTGTTGTTAGGGTTTCACATCAGTTTAAGCACAAAACGCAACAACAAGAGATGCATATTAAACAAAATAGAGGCCATGAAAGGACTCAAGAAAAGAAAAATATAAGATTTATGAAGCAGAAGGTTCTGAAACTTAACGAGAATGAAGTGGAACAGCAGAGGAAGCGCGTTGACGACCGGGATGAGGAAGAGGGGCAACAGGCAGGCCAAGCACACCTGCCAAACCAATTTTCATTCACTTCCGTTAGAAACCGATGCGATCAATCGAGATCAAGGTCGGGGGAGAGAGAGAGAGAGAAATTGAGAAGATCGATCAAGCATGACTCACCATCTTCTCGGGATTTTCCTCTTTCTGACTTCTGTCACCTGCAGCCGAGAAGAGGAGGAGAACCGGTCAAAATCAAACACCCTTATTTATGGTTTTTTCTAAGGGCACCACCAATTTTACTTGAAGGAAGCCCAAAAATATTTGTAAATATTACAAATTTGTCATCAATTTTTTTTTTACTTGGGGGCAGTTCAACATTAGGTATAAAAGACAACTTTTCTAATTTTTCTCTCTCTCCCTCCCTCTACTCTGTTCCTCTATCCCTCAACTCTTTTCTTCTCTCCCTCTACTTTTTTCTTCTCTTCCAACATTTCTAGGTCATAGAATCAAAACCCTAGTCCAATTTTTTTTCCCAAATTTTTCTTCCTTTCTTTCCGAGAATTATCTCCAAAAAAATTCTCCTATCTCAATCATGTTTGGCACAAATTTTTTCCCAAATTTGTCTAAGATCAGCTACAAAAAAAAGTTTTCACTCATACTCAAAATCAGAAAACAAACATAAATATTAGGTTTAGAATCACTTTAGGGTTCATGAATGAATTTTTCGAACATGATCTCACATATTTCTTTAAACCCTAACCCTAGAACACGACAAATCGTTGTGGCCGTTCGATTGCTACAGTCGTGGCTTACAACATTAAGACTGCCAGGGTTGTGGCAGTCCTAATGTAAAGTAGGACTGCCAGACTTTCTGCAGTCCTACATTAAGTTAGGACTGACAAGTCCCTGGCAGTTCTTACTTAATAAAGGACTGCCAGGGTGTTGGCAGTCTTGTATAAAACTCTCTGTGAAGAGAGTTTCTTATCCAAACTCTCTGGACTGCCAGGCCCCCTGGCAGTCCTAATTGAATGTAGGACTGCCAGAGAGGTGGCAGTCCTATTTGTAAGTCTGTGATGAGAGTTTTGAAACTCTCTATCACAAAAAGTTTCAATTAGGACTGCCACCCCCCTGACAGTCCTACACAAAAGGAGACTGTCAGGGTGTTGGCAGTCCAAATTGAAACTTGCTGTTACTTCTAGATTCAATTAGGACTGCCAGCACCCTGGCAGTCCTAATTGAATGTAGGACTGCCAGGGGGTGCAGTCCTATTTGTAAGTCTCTATGATGAGATTCAATTTGAAACTCTCATCACAGAGTTTTATAAATGGCCATTCTCCTGTGTTTTAACATTTGAATGGTCATTCTTCGTGTAATTTAGCACGGAGAATGCCATTCTTCGTGTAATTTAGCACGGAGAATGACATTCTCATTCTCCTACGTTTTAACACTGGGAATGGCCATTCTCCGTGTAAATTAACACGAAGAATGACATTCTCCGTATTATTTAACACGGAGAATGACATTCTCTAACACGGAGAATGGCCATTCTCCTGCATTTTAACACTGGAAATGGCCATTCTCTGTGTAAATTAACACGGAGAATGCCATTCTCCGTGTTATTTAACACGGAGAATGGCCATTCTCCTACGTTTTAACACTGGAATGACCATTCTCTGTGTTAAATTATACGGAGAATGGCCATTCTCCGTGTAAATTAAGACGGAGAATGTCATTCTCCGTGTTACTAACACAGAGAATGGGCATTCTCCGTGTAAAATTAAGACGGAGAATGTCATTCTCCGTGTTACTAACACAGAGAATGGCCATTCTCCGTGTAAATTATCACGACCCGCACCCGATTTTCGGATGCAAGTGTCACGCCCCGCTCCCGCAGGAGCGATCGTCCTCGCTAAGGCGTGATGCCGCACGGGCCTAGGTTGTGCCCGTGCAAGGCTATGTCTGAAAACAGTCGATTTTAGCTAGGCCACAGAGTCGCACAGAGTGTTCCCATTTGCAGCGGAAAGTAAATGAATACAAATTGAAGCAAATTCATACTCTTTATTGACATTCAAGAAGTTTACAAGCGGCGCTAGGCCGAGATTACAAATCGCTCAAGCTCTCCCTCTCTGAAACATAAAAGGCGTGCCAAATGGCTTACAAGATAGAATGATTCATGGCGATGTTCTGATACATTATGTCATGTATATGGTGCTTCAGCTTCTTGCAACGCTCCAAGGCCCCAGAGAGAGCTCCGCGCCTTAGCACATTCGAGGAAAGCTCCGCACCCGACGACGTCTCCTGCATCCTGCAAGCAGACTGTGGGGTTATCAGTACATTATTATGCACTGGTGGGGAGGCTAGCTCGCCCACAATGCTATCATTACCAAACACGTTCTATTTACTTTTGTGCACCGTCTATCATTCATTTTCTTACTAATCTTGCCTTAGGGTCAATTTTATGGCACATATCATAACCTATCTCGTGTTGCCGAATTCAAGTGTCGCATGGAAATACATGCACGACTTACCCATACTTACCGTCCGGCCTTCCCTGTCCAAAGTAAACCTAGTTAGTCAACAATTCATATAAACTTTTAATGTCAATGCGTGTCCCTGCCTCAGGTCCTAGCGCGACGTAGGCGTGTTTCCTAACTCAATTTCACGAAGTACTCTTTATCCTTTGGTGTGTTATATTTCAAGCCTGTTCAGAAGGCACTTCATTTAGTTAACTTAGACCACTTTGTTCAATGCAAGAACTTGTACGTGGATTGCCACCAACAAAGCCCACTTAACTCTATATGTACCGGTCGCTGGCATCACAAGCCATTTTGGACCCTTTTTCCCTTGGTATTTTGCAACTATTCAGAGCGTGCGGGCTGGTACACGTTGATAGTGTCTTGAAATACCCTACACTTACGTCCCCTGGGTGACCAAGCCTACACCCAGGCAACCCGTAAGCCCCCTTTGATTTTCACCTAGGCCGGCCACGATCCTCCCTTTGATCATGTCGCAAAAATCCCTTATATCTCCCACCTTCCGTATACGAGGGGATTGTCCACGACCATTTTGTATTATTTGTCCTTTTTAACTTAACGGCTGTCTCCGAGCCGTAGGCTAACCCTTAGCCATAATGCGTTATCGACCAGGTTGGCGTCCGCGGAGCGCGGGTAGCGAGCCCCGTTGCACGTGCCCGTCATACCTGTCGCTAACCATTCCTTTCTTTCTTATCTTTTATTCATTCTTTCTTTTCTTTCTTTCACTTGTCCGTTCGTTCATTGATTCATTCACATATTCATTTATTCATTCGTCGAATCATTCATTTACTTATTCGTTCATTCATTCATTCATACATTTTTGCAACTCCCCGTGCGGGAGTCGCCTTGGCGACCCATCGGTCCCATAGTCTTTCAATATTGCTATACTCTACTCGGAACGACTATGTTGATAGTCTTCCATTTCATTGTTGTAAACCATTCATTGTTTCATTGTTGAACGCATAAGGGACTTGCACGTAAGTTTGTGCCTTAGCACGAGCATAGAGCGCGGTGCGAGAGTTCTCACATTTTCCATGTTCTTTTCCATATTCTATACAAGCATACAAGATGAAATTATTCCCTTAGCTAGGTGCGTTGAGTCATTTATTAGCATGCGCGGTGTTATCGCCTAGCGATTCTAGCATTAGTGTCCGTATTGTTATGTGTCTAGGCTAAGCAAAGACGGGTTCATCGGAGCCACCCACCTTAGCTATGTTCGCATCGGCCGAGCGATACTCCGAGCGCGCCTTTGAAAGTCTAAGTCTGGATTCCTCTTGACGGGCCAATGTAAGCCTTGCATCGATTCTTCATTAGGTCGATGTCAACTCTTCGGGTCGACGGCTCGTTTGAGTCGTTGCACTTGCCGTTTGAATCGGCGTTCCGCTAGGGCTGAGCGGGTCATTACATAATACACCACTCAAAACAAGTCTCGTCCTCGAGACTTCCTGAGTGCAGGTCATCCTACCATTCCTTTAACTCGTGTCGTCGTGTTTCTTAGACAATTCTATCGAACGGCTCTATCGTTCGATGGCATCGAATTATGCTCGGTTATCCTTCCAAGTTTTTACGTTGCATGCGTTTGGTAAATTTTATGGAATGACCGTCTATTCATTTTAGGCTTGATGGTACTTATTCAATTGTCGTTCATGCGCATCTCAACACCCACTTGCAGTTGCATTCGAGTTCATCATATCGCTGCGTGGGGACTGTGCACATATTCAAGGCGTCTTCCGAATACGTACATTTCAACCAGGCTTAGCGATTAACGAAGTCGGACAAGCTACTCGTGATAGTTTTGATTTGCCGATCGTTTCACTAACTTCGATTTAAAACCGAACTTGCGTGCATCTCACTATCGTTTATCTTGATCCTCGAGATGATCCGATTCGTTTCTCAAACATTCTTGTCTACGAAATCAATACGATTTCTTCTTAGCGGAGTCGACCAAGTCTTAAGCACCTTTCGTCCGATTCAAGACCAAGTATTGCACTATCATCGAGTACGTCTTCCTATCAATGATTTAATTCGTTATCCCAACTTTACTTGCGCATCATCCATTCCTATCATTCGCTTTGTTTGGGGCCAATCTCATCGTCGTTCATGTACACTCCCTGTTCCCCGTCCTACTCTAAGTCTTGCTGCCCAAGTCTATCGTCCGTCCAGACGATACTGCAAGGTCAATCGCACAAGTTCAATCACTCGGCATAGGGTCGTCCGCCTATCCTCTAGGTCATCTCACAGGGTCATAGTTACAAATCAAGTTCTCGGTTCATCATGCAAAGTCATTGCACGACGCTCGCCCCAAATCCTATGGTCAAACCATTTGTTCGTTTGTACGGGAGTTTCTACCCAAGTTCGTTTCGCTCAAATTTCTAAACATCAAGCATCGTTCACCCTATTCGAATCAACACATTCTCCGCTCCAAGTTCGAGCTCGTTTAGGAAAGTCATCCTACGATAGGTTGTCCTCAACCAAATTCTCAACATGTTATTATCGCGTGTCCGTACTAGCAATTATCGTAGTCTATCTCTTCAAGTGTATTTGATACAATCCACCTATCCATCCTATCCAATTCACATAGTCGATCACAAGGTCGTCTAGCCTTGCAATATGTCACATCCCGATCTCACGCAAGTCTGATTATCCACGGCGGACATGAATCACCACATCAACGTTCCTGCGGAATAATCGTCCTCATCGGGACGTAACTCTTGCGTTGAATCTAGACTTACTCATTTTCGATATACGGATTGGGTCTACTCAATCCTCAAGTTTTCTTTATCGTCCATCATAAGTCCGATCAATCCTCCAATTTGCCTTCGCTTCAAACCACAAGTCGAAGCAATCAAAATTGCCATGTCAAGGTATTTCGAGTTCTATCATTTTCGCTGGACATGAATCACCATGCCAACGCTCACGCAGAACGATCATCCCAAATCTGATGTGACGCAGGTGCGAGGCTGGAGTTGCGCTCGCGCAAGACAAGATCGTTGTCATTGTGGTTATCACCGAACAATCAAGTCACTTCCCTTCTTTATCCAAACGTTCATTCCTATCAAAATCTCCAACATAGCATTCTTCAAAACAATAACTTCTAACACGATCGTCATTCATCGAATCGGAGTACCCCCGAGTTATTGTACATCGATCTTCGATACGCCTCAATACCATCGATGATGTACATAATCCGACGATCTTCCTTTTGCAACGAATTCCAAGTCGTGCAACTTAATTTCCTCAATTCACATTGTCGCGTGCTAACTCTTCATCGAGCAACATTTATTCCAAATTCTTAGTCATTCTCGTATCTCCAAATCAACGTTTCCCATGCACGCTATCTTCCGATCGTGCTATCTTCGATCTCGTCTGAGTATTTCGTCTTAACCCAAGTTTCAATCCATTCGACAAATTTTTTAAAATCGTATGTACGATTTGCTACGTTTTCTCGACCAACACACCCATTTACTTTATCGTTTCGAATTTCCATTCCATCGTTTCGTAATTCGTACTACGCATTCTTGATTCGTCTGAACGATATCTCGTTTGAGACTCTCAAAGTCGCAACCAACTAAGCATTACTCGTTCTAAGGCTTTGCACGATATCATCGCTTGCCGACGTATTCGTTCTATCCGTAAATCCTTTAGTCTCGCTCGAACAATTTCTATGTCGTCCATACACCACTCAGGGTTCGAGCCACTCGACTAGTCAACGACACTCGCTCTTATTCTTCTTCGAACCTATCACATACACCACTCGGAGTCAAGTCATTCTACAAATCCTCAAAAGATCATTCGATTCCCAATCGATGTGTTCAATGCGCTCGCCCATTCCTCAAAGTCTAAGAACCATCTCCCGTGCTCGCTTTAGCGTTGGTTAAATAGCGTCTCTATCAATATACGTTCTAAGTCTCACTTATTCTCGTCCGAGCGATAGTCGGTCTCACGCGCAAACTCGTTCGCACCAGAAGGTCTAGGTGTGCGATACTCCGCACAACTTAGCCAAAAGGCTGCATGCATAATCATCCTGTTCGAACTATACTTCGATCTCGCGTACTCGCTCGCCATTGTCAGCGTAAGGTTATTCAAGCATGCGTTTGCTAACTTCTAGCATTTTAGTTTTCTTCCGACTTAAGTCCGTTATGGTTTGGCACAAAGGCCTTCGCCTATAGATCCCGTTCCACCGAGTACTCGTACGAGCTTTTGAAAATATTAGACTTATTGAATGGAACATCCCAAGGCACAACGAGAGAGAGAGCGTATACTTCTTTTATTTCAAAACGAGCTTTTAAAACTGAGAGAATCGAAATGAAGTCCAAGGACGTAAAGCCGTGCTCTGATACCAATCTGTCATGCCCCGCTCCCGCAGGAGCGATCTTCCTCCCTAAGGCATGATGCCGCACGGGCCTAGGTTGCGCCCGTGCAAGGCTATGTCCGAAAACGACCGATTTTAGCTAGACCACAGAGTGTTCCCATTTGCAGCGGAAAGTAAATGAACACAAATTGAAGCAAATTTATACTCTTTATTGACATTCAAGAAGTTTACAAGCGGCGCTAGGCCGAGATTATAAATCGCTCAAGCTCTCCCTCTCTGAAACATAAAAGGCGTGCCAAATGGCTTACAAGATGGAACGATTCATGGCGATATTCCGATACATTATGTCATGTATATAGTGCTTCAGCTTCTTACAACGCTCCAAGGCCCCAAAGAGAGCTCCGCGCCTTAGCACGTTCGAGGGAAGCTCTGCACCCGACGACGTCTCCTGCATCCTGCAAGTAGACTGTGGGGTTATCAGTACATTGTTATGCACTGGTAGGGAGGTTAGCTCGCCCACAATGCTATCATTACCAAACACGTTCTATTTACTTTTATGCACCGTCTATCATTCATTGTCTTACTAATCTTGCCTTAGGGTCAATTTCATGGCACATATCATAACCTATCTCGTGTTGCCGAATTCATGTGTCAAAAAATATGCACGACTTACCCATACTTATCGTTCGGCCTTTCCTGTCCAAAGTAAACCAAGTTAGTCAACAATTCATATAAACTTTCAATGTCAGTGCATGTCCCTGCCTCAGGTCCTAGCGCGACGTTGGCGTGTTTCCTAGCTCAATTTCATGAAGTACTCTTTATCCTTTGGTGTGTTATATTTCAAGCCTGTTCAGAAGGCACTTCATTTAGTTAACTTAGACCACTTTGTTCAATGCAAGAACTTGCACGTGGATTGCCACCAACAAAGCCCACTTAACTCTATATGCACCGGTCGCTGGCATCACAAGCCATTTTGGACCCTTTTTCCTTGGTATTTCGCAACTATTCAGAGCGTACGGGCTGGTACACGTTGATAGTGTCTTGAAATATCCTGTATTTACGTCCCCCGGGTGACCAAGCCCACACCCAGGCAACCCGTAAGCCCCCTTTGATTTCTGCCTAGGCCGGCCACGATCCTCCATTTGATCATGCCGCAGAAATCCCTTATATCTCCCACCTTCCATATACGAGGGGATTGTCCACGACCATTTCGTATTATTTGTCCTTTTTAACTTAACGGCTGTCTCTGAGCCGTAGGCTAACCCTTAGCCATAATACGTTATCGACCAGGTTGGCATCCGTGGAACGCGGGTAGCGAGCCCCGTTGTACGTGCCCGTCATACCTGTCGCTAACCATTCCTTTCTTTCTTATCTTTTATTTATTCTTTCTTTTCTTTCTTTCACTTGTCCATTCGTTCATTTATTCATTCACATATTCATTTATTCATTCGTCGATTCATTCATTCACTTATTCGTTCATTCATTCATTCATTCATACATTTTTGTAACTCCCCTTGCGGGAGTCGTCTTGGCGACCCATCGGTCCCATAGTCTTTCAATGTTGCTATACTCTACTTGGAACGACTATGTTGATAGTCTTCCGTTTCATTGTTGTAAACCATTCATTGTTTCATTGTTGAACGCATAAGGGACTTGCACGTAAGCTTGTGCCTTAGTACGAGCGTGGAGTGCGGTGCGAGAGTTCTTACATTTTCTATGTTCTTTTCCATATTCTATACAAGCATACAAGATGGGATTATTCCCTTAGCTAGGTGCACTGAGTCATTTATTAGAATGCGCGGTGTTATCGCCTAGCGATTCTAGCATTAGTGTCTGTATTGTTATGTGTCTAGGCTAAGCAAAGATGGGTTCATCGGAGCCACCCACCTTAGCGATGTTCGCATCGGCCGAGCGATACTCCGAGTGCGCCTTTGAAAGTCTAAGTCTGGATTCCTCTTGACGGGCCAATGTAAGTCTTGCATCGATTCTTCATTAGGTCGATGTCAACTCTTCGGGTCGACGGCTCGTTCGAGTCGTTGTACTTGCCGTTTGAATCGGCGTTCCGCTAGGACGGAGCGGGTCATTACAGCAAGCACGTGAGTAATCCAGCTACGCATCTAGGGGACTCCAGTCCCACTCGAATACGTAAACGCTGTCAAGGCTAGGGTATACTGCCAAATCATGACAATGTAATCTATATCTCAATCCACAATAAGAATATAAAACATGAATAAACAATTATGGGTTATGGTCTGCAGTCCATTATCATATTGTTCGACTAGACTCCAAGAATGATATGAGTCTATAAAATAAGCAGAATATATCATGGTACGGAATATAAGTACGAGAGGATAATAAAGAAATATCACAAGCTAATACCTGTAACATGCATCGCAATTCTCTACCATTTCGTTCTGCTAACCAACTCCATGCAATCGCTAAACCTGAAGAGATCATCAGGTCCTCAGAGGACATAGCAAAATACATATAAACATGCCTATCTAGTAGTTTAATCATGCATGATAATATATAAATAGGATATAACAGGGAATGGCACGTAACATGGCAAGAGACTACGACCAAATTGCTAACAAGTGACTAACGACAAGTGGCTACTGACTGGTGACTATGAACTGGAATACAAGAACAATTATACGTAACTGAACTGTTGAATGAACAAGCGACCACGAGATCAATGGAATACCAAACCCTCGCCCCGAGTGGACTCGCAGGTTTGAACTAATTACTAACCCTCGTCCCGAGTGTGGACTCTCTGGTTAGTACTAACCCTCGTCCCGAGTGTGGGCTCTCTGATTTGTTTACGGCAAGGCACCCTCGTCCCGAGTGTAGACTCTCTGGTACAAGTATAACATCCTCATCCCGAGTGGACTCTCTGGTACAAGTC
Organism: Iris pallida; assembly: GCA_029216955.1. NCBI lineage: Eukaryota > Viridiplantae > Streptophyta > Magnoliopsida > Asparagales > Iridaceae > Iris > Iris pallida. The sequence continues at coordinate 5,432,785 of JANAVB010010199.1, forward strand.
AAGTCAACACCCTCGTCCCGAGTATGGACTCTCTGGTGCAAATAATCGACATCCTCGTCCCGAGTGTGGACTCATGGATGTAAACAGATCAAGGCAAACACCCTCGTCTCGAGTGGACTATCTGGTGCCAAGGAAACAATAACAAGCATTTAGCAGTTTAATTACACGTACTCGTTCTATGACACGACTCAAGCAAGGTACTGGTGAGACAAGGTACGACTCAGTCAAGACACAGTCAAGTCCAGTATAACTACACTGTCAAGTCAAGCAAGACCATAAACGGGTGAACACGGTATGTAGAAACTAGATAAAGCAAGTCAACTAGAAAGCTAATAAATCATATAAAATCTATAACAAATAGAGTATCTAATGATAATACAATAATAACATGAAAACTATAAACATGGAATTAAACTGTAGAGGGAGGCAAGGTATCTTGCATGTGGTCCTTGCACAAACCGTAGTCACAAGTCGAGGATGAGAGGATGCCGATCTAGGAGCTGTCAACCTATAACACATATCGTACCATAAACTGTGCACGAAAACTATAAATCAATTCTAATGTTCTAGTTCTAAATTCATAAAATAGTGGCTAGTTGGATTACTAATCTAATAATAATTAACTCTAAAATAATTCACTTAAAAACCTAATTTAACCTAATAATAATCTGAATATAATCTAAACATGCAAGTTTGGCCATCAAAGTCGTGTTTTCCAATTTTGGAAACTATGGCACGCAAATCGAGACGTGTCGTTGCCTATCTAGTCAAACGCTGTGAACTCCAGATTTTGAAAGTGCACCATGGTAGATTTTAGTGCCACGAGTGTGCTGGAATCAACCGTTGTAATGTCCGTGGTTCGTCTTACGTATTTTGTATACGTGTACGGAATCCCGACCTGTAGTTAGACTTGTCATGCTTGTCTTGATCCTGGTTTAGCTTATTTTGGGCTCATCCTAGTGTGGCTTAGCTTGGCTTGGTTTATTTTGGGTTGGTTCGGCTAGGCTTGGTTTGCCTTGGTTCATCATGAACCATGGGAAAAACTCTTACCTACCACCACCATCCCCATTTATTAGCCCACTCCTCTTTCTCTCTCTTCATTACTCTTCTTCTTCCCTACCATTTATCTTCACCTACCTGGAAGGTGTAGGCAAGTGCATCTTGCTTTATGGAGGAAGTCCATTTTTATTGTTCCATTATCTTCCTCATGTGTTTCTAACCCACTTTAGTACTTACCATTTTTCATTTCTATGGTTAATTTCTTGTAAATCTAGCTTTGTGGTATTTTCGATTTTCAGGAGTTTTGATCTATCAAACTTGCATATTTTTGCTAGTTGATGGTTCCATATTGTAAAAAATTCTATTTTACTCAAATTTGACCTACGGGAGTCTGGATTTGGGTTTCTATTGTTGTTTGGTGGAGCATGGATGCCATGGTATTTTCTATGGACATGTTCTCTGTGGGAGCCATTGATTTCACTTTTGGCCGCATGAGCATTTTTGCTCTGAGCCGTATGGCCATTTAATTGAATGTTTAATTAAGTTGGCCGCATAGGCTCAATGTATTAGCTGGCCACGTGCAAGTGTTTATTTGCTGGGCCGCATGAGCATTTATTAATGTGGCCGCATGGCCTTTTTATTTAATTGCATGTCTTTAGCATTTATTAGCATGGCCAATCAAATGTTGGCCGCATGGAAATATTTCCTGGCCGCATATGGCCATTGGCCATTTCCTAGCCGCATATGCTCCTCCTCCATTTAAAAGCTTAGCCGCATATGGCTATTAATATAATTGCTGGACGCATGGCCTTTGCAAGCATTAGCTTGCATGCTTATATTATCTTCGCCGCATATGGCCACTCCAATTCATAGCCGCATAAGGCCAATTCTCTGTATGGCCATTAATACTATTGTTTGGCCTTTTTATTAATTGCATTATTTAAATTGCCTTTGGCCTTTTAACTATTTGTATGCATTTAATACATGCATTAGCTTTTGCTTGCATGGAATTAAATAGTCAGCCATATATGGCCAACACAATGTTAGCCGCATGGCAATTTGCCAATTCATAGCCGCATGGGCCTTTGGCCATTAGTATTAAATATTTGCTTGTATTTTGTATGCAAGCAAATAGCATTAAATATGGCTTGCATTAAATATTTGCCATTAGCATTAGCATTGAATTTTGCATGCAACCTGTTTAGCTTGCTTGGAATAAGCATTAAATATTTAGCTAACCTTTAAAGATTTGCATGTATTAGCAACATGCATTAGCATTTGCAAGCAGCCGCATGCTTTAGCATTTGCATGCATATGTAATACTTGGCCGCATATGTATTAGTATTTAATGCATTAGTATTTAATGCATTTGCAAGCTAAAGCTGGCAGCATATGGTATTAAAGTTGGCCGCATGGGAACCTAAGCTGGCCGCATGGGAATCTAAAGCTGGCCGCATGGGAACCTAAGGTTGGCCGCATATGGTATTTAAATTGGCCGCATGGCCCTTATTAGTTGCATGCATTTGCATGCAATTGCATGCTTTGGCTTTTGTTTTGCATGGCCATTAGCTTTTGTATTAATTGCATGGCCCCTTTTGCTTGCATATAGTAGCTTGGCCGCATATGCTATTTTGTCTGGCCAGTAGCTCATGGCCGCATGGGCATGGCCTTGCAAGCATTAAATGCTTGCATACTTATGTACACTTGTGACCGCATGGCCACTAATTATTTCATGGCCACATGTGTCACTTCCGTTTCCCGTTATACGTATTTTCAGGATACGTATACGGATTTCTGACAATTGTCAGGTGGCCCGTATTTTTTCTTATCTTGCTTAGCTTAGCCTTGGTTTAAATCTTGACTTGATTGGTTCAACTTGGTTCAACATGACTTGGCTTGGCTTGGTTTGGTTTATATTGGGTTGAGATGAGAGGGGTTGCTATATAAGTCAACTTCTTCTCTCTTCTCCATTATTTTGTATTTACTTCTTCATCTTCTTCATTTACTCCTCCCACCTACCAAGCCTAGGCAAGTGCAACTTGCTTCATGAGGGATCTCAAGTTTTATTGTTCCATTCCCTCCCTTATTTCATTCTAAGTCTCTTTAGAACTTAACATTTTTGGATTTGATGGATGAATTCTTGTAGATCTAAGTTTATAAATTTTCAGTTTTTCTTGGTTTTGATCTCTAAAACTTGAATATTTTCGAAATCTAATAGTTTCATGTTGTAGGAAATTCAATTCTACCCAATTTTGGCATTTGAACCACTTGATTTCGACTTCGTATGAGAAAGTTATGCCATTTTTGAGTTCATGGGTTCCCCACACCTTTTGGAGCTGTTGGGACGATGAACAGCGCCGCGCGCCCGCGCGCCGTGCTTGCGCCCAACATGCGCCGTGGGCGATTTTGCCCGCGCGCAATGCGCAGGTTGCTCGTCGCGCGCCCGCGCACTTCTCTGCCGCACGCCCGTGCGCCGCGCTTGCGCGCAACATGCACCGTGGGTGATTTTGCCCTCGAGCAATGCCCAGGTTGCGCGCCGCGCGCCGCGCGCACTTCTCTGTCGCGCGCCCGCGCATTTCGCTGTCGCGCGCCTGCGTGCCGCGCTTGCGCGCAACATGCGCCGTGGGCGATTTTGCCCGCACGCAATACGTGACTTGCGCGCCGCGCGCCGTGCTTGCGTGCAACGCGCGCCGTGGGCGATTTTGCCCGCGCGCAATGTGCAACTTGCGCGCAGGTCACTCCAAATGACTGTTTTTGCTTCTTTGATTGTAGCTAAAATCTTGAAAAACTCAAAACAAGAAAGTTGTATATCTTTTCCTTGGCTTCAAGAATATGTCACTAGTTATTTTTGTGCAAGTTTCTCTCATTCATGATAATGTAAGAATAGAACACGATAGTGGCCCGCTGTGGCGCACTCTTGACAAGTAAACTGACATGGTATATCTCGACATGCTGTTATGAATGCTAGCCTGACATGACAAGTATAAAAGATCTGGACTCCTTGGGCGATTGTGTTTGTACAAATAAACCAGTGCTGTCTTACATCATGTCTAGGATAGGGATCCCTGAGTACCACGGTCAGGGATACCTACAGTAATTGACTAAGGCTAATAAACTAGGAAAATTCAGTAGATATGAAGAGATTCCCAGCTACAGGCAATCCCGTTATCTGGGCGCATTAAGTGGACTTGTAGCCTTCCGACGAGTAGGGCACATTTTCAGCACACAGTCACGTGTTGCATTCTTCATAAACGGACATTCGACCTGGATAACTGGATGGTCTGCAGGACTTGTGGCTGTTGGAATAATCTCATTGCATCTTGCTAGTAACTAGGCCTGTGATAACCCTAGTTAGTTAAAGTATCAAGCCGTACTATTTGCTTGACCGTGATTGATTGGATGGAATCTAGCTCAGCTTAGTCTTGTCCTGATCCTGTACAAGATTGTGACATGATATGATTATTGATGCTTGCCGTAACAATAACGATCGGGGGTCCAGTTCTGTTCAGGCGAAGGGTTACAACCCCGGTCCTTGTTTGGTTTAAGGGTTGTAACCTGGCTCCCGGAGCCGTTCTGTGTCCTCTTTTCGTTTATTGTCTTATTGCGACCCCATGCCATGTTCGTCATGTTTTACCTTACCTTAATATCATGATTATTTATACTGGCCTTAACAATAAAGATCAGGGGTCCAGTTCGGTTCAGGCGAAGGGTTACAATCCCAGTCCTTGTTTGGTTTAAGGGTTGTAACTGGCTCCCGGAGCAGTTCTGTGTCCTCTCTTCGTTTATTGTCTTGTTACCTTACCAATAGTATTTGAGACGGGTTTCTATTCAGGTGAAGGATAACAACCCCGATCCTTGTTTGGTTTAAGGGTTGTGACCTGGCTACTTGAATGGTTTCCTCGTACTCAGTTTACTGTTGTTATCTCTATTATTATCAGTTCTTTATTTATTATCTTTAATATTCTATTGTGATATGCTGGTTTTAGTTCCTAAGTGAAGCCTCCTTTGTGGCACTTGCTCTTTCTGGGGTCTGACCCAGCTAGTTTTGTGTGGCCAGATATCGGAGCAGCCCCAGAGGATCCACCTGTCTTCCAGCCAGATGGTGACCACCAGGCGTAACCCTGGCAACGAGTGGGTTTCTTTTGTCCTCCCACTTATTTGTAAAAGTATTCTTTTGAGGCGTTCAGCCGACGAGCACGTGTTAGCTCGTATTGCATCTTTATTTACTGTCTGCCTATAGGCTATAACATGATTGACAGATCCTAGTGTTGATCATGTATGACTAAACTCTTGCTAGTCCTCACATTTTGTATGACTAGCTTCATGATCAGCTGAATATGTAATATTTGGGACGCCTTACTTTTGTATATTTGGTGATCTTGCATCTTGTAACTTTTACTTACTTGCTTGTGATTGAGACAATAGGCTTGTTCTTGACCATAGGAGACTGATGGCTTGTAGTTAAACCCTCATGTATCTAGACAGCCGTGACCGTATAGCGAGGTGGGTTGCACTTCAATATACGTAGCTGGCTATGTCCGCCCCCGCTCTTCAGTATTCTGGTTCTGGGGCTTGACATGGTTTAAGTGGTGGCCCATGCAGGTCTTGTAAATTAAGATATGTGAGGGTTTACCGAATAGATGTCTCAATCAGTACTCGCCCTTGATCTCTGCTCATATCTTCTCAATTCCCTGAGAATCTTGACCTGATCACATGCTTGTATCGTTGATCTGTCCTGGTCCTTCCTTATTGTTCCCTATGTCATCTTCTTCAGCGGTATTGTTCCTGGACCTACCGATCAACAAGGCGGAGCACCTCCCGCGGACCAGCAGCAACCTGGAGATCAAGCCCAGCATTCAGGAGTAGCCTCCAGAGTTATGCCTATTAGAGGAGAGCCACCAGTTCAGCCCGTCCAGCCTGCAGAGCCTGATGATGGCACTTTGGTGGGTCTCATCAGGTCACTATTAGCCTCCCAGGATCGTCGAGGAGATGTCTTACACCAGGCGGTGGCAGACGCTTTGACCAGAGGAGGTCATCAGGGTAATAGCGCGGCCAATAGCTTCAAGCGCTTAAACCCTCCCTTCTTCGATGGCAGTGAAGATGCGATCGCTGCAGATGCATGACTTCAGGACACAGAGGTGATTCTAGAAGCAGCTAGGACTCCAGAGAACTAGAAGGTGGCCGTGGTGCACCTACAGCTATTGGATCTTGCCCGCAGCTGGTGGGCGGCGCAGGCCGTTGGATTAGTGGCCCCTATTGCCTGGACAGTATTCAGGGAGAGATTCCAGACCAAGTATTTTGATGTTGTAGCTCGATACGACCTACAGACGAGGTTCACCAATCTAAAATAGATGGACAGGACGGTCGACGGATATACGGCCGAGTTTTCGAGACTCAGTCGGTTTGCTCCCACCTTGGTTGCGACCGAGTTCGATAGAGCCCAACGGTTCCAACAGGGGCTCCATTTAGAGATCTTATTGGCAGTAGAGCAGTTTGAGCATCAGACCTTTGATACAGTACTGAGGGCAGCCCGGAGGCATGAATATACCTCCCAAAGGATCGTGGATAGGACCGGCGGTCGGAAGCGGTCCCATAGCCAGATGAATCAGTCATCAGCACCAGCCCCGGCAGCCAGGGCTTTGACCATTGGAGCTCCGAGGCGGGCGGCCTCAGTGATGTCGGTTCAGCATTCCACCCCGACGCACCCTCAGCAGCAGAAGCTGAAGCAGACTTCCGCAGTGGGATGTTCACACTACGGAAAGCTAGGGAATGTGGTATCAGAATGTCGCAGAGCACAGGGTTTGTGCTTGGTTTGTGGTGCCCCGGACCACAGGGTTGGGAACTGTCCGAACAGGGGGAGTTCATCGGCCTTCTCTAGTCCTTCAGTTAGAGGACCAGTACCGGTCCAACAGCAGCAGCAGCTGCAGTACACGTTTCCGAGGCCATTGCCGACGCAGGCCCAGGCATTCGAGCAGCAGAGGCCGCAGCAGTATGCCCAAGCCCAAGCCCTGATCCAGAGCAGGTAGAGGAATTTTTAGCAGAGGGGACCCGCACCTAGAGGGCATGGTCAAGTGCTGGCTTTGACCATGGAGAGGAAGGAATTGCACCGGGTGAGGTGGTGGCAGGTACTATTCTCGTTAACACCTTTCCAGCTTCAGTATTATTTGATTCTGGTACCTCGCATTCATTTATGTCTGCATGATTCACGACACGGGTAGGACTGGAGCCCGAGTCATTATCAGTAAGGCTCAATATACTTACTGGTAATGGAATTGTGGGAGTAGATAGAGTGTTTTCTTCGTGTCGGATCGTAGTTAGCGGTATAGAATTCCCCGCTAGATTGATAGAGTTCCCGATGGCCGATTATGATGTGGTCTTAGGGATGGATTGGTTGAGGGACCAGTATGCTAGGATAGACTGCCATATTGGCAGTGTTATTTTTAGCATTCCAAGCGAGACGGAGTTTTCCTTCTCCCGAGGCGAAGTTGAACCTTCTCCACCAGTATTGCGGATGGCAGTAGCAGAAGCAGTTCAATTTCCCAGAGTAGTCGAGGAGTTTCCAGATGTTCTTCCAGAAGAGCTTCCAAGGATACCGCCAGAGCGGAAGATCGAGTTTACCATCGACTTGATTCTCGGGACAGCCCCGGTGTCAGAGAGAGTCTACATGATGGCACCGTCAGAGCTAGAGATATTATACAAGATGATTGAAGAACTTAGAACCAAGGGATTCATTCGTGCTAGTGGATCGCCTTGGAAAGCCCCGATGCTTCTTGTGAAAAAGAAGGATGGTATGTCCAGATTATGTGTAGATTATCGTACCTTGAACTCAGTGACAATCAAGAACATATACCCTCTCCCGAGGATAGATAACTTGTTTGATCAACTCAAGGGGGCAGCAGTATTCTCGAAGATCGACTTGCGGTCAGGGTACCATCAGATCAGAGTCAGAGAGCAGGACATCCCGAAGACAGCTTTCAGATCCCGGTATGGGCATTGGGAGTTCCTTGTTATGCCCTTTGGAGCAACTAATACGCCGGCAGTATTCATGGACCTCATGAATCGTATCTTTATACCTTATTTTGATCAGTTCGTGATTGTGTTCCTAGATGACATCCTAGTCTACAGCAAGAGTGAGGCAAAGCATGAGCAGCATCTCCGTGTGGTTCTTCAGATTCTCAGAGAGCACCAATTGTATGCCATGTTCAGTAAATGCGAGTTCTGGCTCGATTGCATTTCGTACTTGGGTCATATCATCACCAGAGGAGGAGTTGAAGTGGATCCCCAGAATATATTGGCCATAGAGACGTGGCCAGCACCTAGCACCGTCGCAGAAGTTCGGAGTTTCCTAGGATTGGCTGGCTATTACCGACGGTTTGTATCAGACTTTGCTCGAATTTCAGCACCATTAACGCAGTTGACCCGCAAGGATGTGCAGTTTGCTTGGACAGCAGAGTGTTAGAGTTCATTCGAGGAGTTGAAGCGAAGATTGATGACGGCACCCATTCTCACGCTTCCAGATGGAACCGAAGGATTCTCGGTATATTGTGATGCTTCAGGCAGAGGCATAGGATGTGTTCTGATACAGCATGGGAAGGTAATAGCTTATGCGTCACGTCAATTTCATAATCATGAGAGGAATTACCAACCCATGACTTGGAGCTGGCAGCAGTAGTGTTTGTACTTAAGTTGTGGAGGCACTACCTATATGGAGATACGGTGGAGATTTTCACCGACCACAAGAGCCTGAAGTATGTTTTCACCCAGAAGGATCTTAATATACGTCAGAGGAGGTGGCTGGAGCTACTTGTGGATTATGATGTCAACCTGCAGTATCATCCTGGAAAGGCCAACGTGGTTGCAGATGCATTGAGCTGGAGAGCCGGAGTTTATTTTCTAACAGCGCAACCAGAGCTGTTAGCAGATCTTCAAAAGATGGGTATAAAAGTTGTCCTCCCTTCGTATGTGGCATTGATGGCCAACATGCAAGTTCAGTCCAGTATAGTCGAGAGGATCCAGATGGCGCAGTTAGCAGATTCCAAGCTTCAGCGACTCAGAACAGAGTGTGAGGCAGGACGAAGACCGGAGTTATACATTCATGAAGACGGTACACTTCGACATAGGAAGCGTCTTTGTATACCCAGTGGAGATATCAGACAGGAGATCATGACAGAGGCTCACAGTTCGCAGTATTCTATTCATCCCGGCGGTACGAAGATGTACCGTGATATCCGTCAGCACTTTTGGTGGAATAGCATGAAGAGGGAGATAGCCCGGTTTGTCTTTCGATGTTTGGTTTGCCAACAAGTTAAAGCTGAACATCAAAGGCCAGCTGGACTTCTTCAGCCCTTGCCAATTCCAGAATGGAAGTGGGAGCATATAACCATGGATTTCGTGACTGGATTACCTAGATCCCCGGCTGGCAGAGATGCTATTTGGGCTATTATAGACAGGCTCACAAAGGTAGCTCATTTTCTCCCCTTCAGAATTGGTCAGTCGACTGATCAGCTTGCGGAGATATACCTCAGGTAGATAGTCAGATTGCACGGAGTGCCAGTCAGTATCGTGTCCGACATAGATTTAAGATTTATGTCGCACTTTTGGCGGAGTCTTCAGAAGAGTTTGGGGACTCGTCTCAAGTTCAGTTCAGCTTATCATCCACAGACAGATGGTCAGTCAGAACGCACGATCCAGACTCTTGAAGATATGTTGCAGTCATGTACACTCGACTTCGGTGGTTCATGGGAAGATCACCTGCATCTCGTGGAGTTCTCCTATAACAACAGTTTCCAGGCCAGTATCCAGATGGCACCCTTTGAAGCGCTATATGGTAGGAAGTGCAGATCACCTTTAGCTTGGGATGATGTCGGCGAGAGACAGATGCTTGGTCCAGAGATGATTACGCAGACAATCGAGGTGGTCAGACAAGTCAGAGATCATCTTCGAGTTGCCCAAGACCGTCAGTGCCATTGGACCGATTCTCATCGGCGTTCCCTTGAGTTTTCTGTCGACGACCATGTATTCCTTAGGATCTCGTCTACCTATGGCGTCATTCGATTCGGTATGCGGAGAAAGCTTAGTCCTAGGAATATAGGGCCGTTCGACATTCTAGAGCGAGTAGGTGATGTGTCCTATCATCTCGCTCTTCCGCCGTCGTTATGTGAGGTGCATGATGTCTTCCATGTATCCCAATTACGACGGTATATTCCGAATTCGAGCTATATCCTTGATCATTCGGAATTAGTTGTTGGTACCAACCTTTCGTATGAGGAAAGGCCCGTATCCATATTAGACCGAAGAGAGAAGATACTCAAAAATAAGACTATTAATTTAGTCCGTGTTGCTTGGGGTCATCACTCCTTGGGTGAGTCAACGTGGGACCGTGAGGATGATATCTCCTCGCGATATCCACACCTGTTTGACTCATAAGGTATAATGTCTTCCTTATGCCTTATACTTTTACTTTTACTTCCTTGCTTGCATGAATGATTGCTTGATTGACTGCTAGTCGTAGCTTGCTTATGATTAATATATCTGGTCATGGCATCTCTAGCCTCTTGATTAAATTCCGAGGATGGAATTCTTTTAAGGTGGGTAGAGTTGTCACTCCCGTTTCCCGTTATACGTATTTTTAGGATACGTATACGAATTTCTGACAATTATCAGGTGGCCCATATTTTTACTTATCTTGCTTAGCTTAGCCTTGGTTTAAATCTTGACTTGATTGGTTCAACTTGGTTCAACATGACTTGGCTTGGCTTGGTTTGGTTTATATTGGGTTGAGATGAGAGGGGTTGCTATATAAGTCAACTTCTTCTCTCTCCTCCATTATTTTGCATTTACTTCTTCATCTTTTTCATTTACTCCTCCCACCTACCAAGCCTAGGCAAGTGCAACTTGTTTCATGATGGATCTCAAGATTTATTGTTTCATTCCCTCCCTTACTTCATTCTAAGCCTCTTTAGAACTTGACATTTTTGGATTTGATGGATGGATTCTTGTAGATCTAAGTTTGTAACTTTTCAGTTTTTCTTAGTTTTGATCTCTAAAACTTGGACATTTTCGAAATCTAATAGTTTCATGTTGTAGGAAATTCAATTCTACCCAATTTTGGCTTTTGAACCACTTAATTTCGACTTCGTATGAGAAAGTTATGCCATTTTTGAGTTCATGGGTTACCCACACCTTTTGGTGCTGTTGGGACGATGAACAGTGCCGCGCGCAGTGTATTCGCTGTTGCACGCCCGCGCGCCGCGCTTGCGCACAACGTGTGCCGTGGGCAATTTTGCCCGCGCGCAATGTGCAGGTTGTGCGCCGCGAGCTCGCGCACTTCTCTGTCGCGCACCCGCGCACTTCGCTGCCGCGCGCCAGTGCGCCGCGCTTGCACGCAACGTGCGCCGTGGGCGATTTTGCCCGTGCGCAATACGTGACTTGCGCGCCGCGCGCTCGCGCACTTCTCTGCCGCGCGCCCGCGCGCAATGCGCAACTTGCGCGCAGGTCATTCCAAATGATTATTTTTGCTTCTTTGAGCTGTTTTGTAGCTAAAATCTTGAAAAACTCAAAACAAGAAAGTTGTAGATCTTTTCCTTGGCTTCAAGAATATCACTAGTTATTTTGTGCAAGTTTCTCTCATTCATGATAATGTAAGAATAGAACACGATAGTGGCCCGCTGTGATGCACTCTTGACAAGTAAACTGACATGGTATATCTCGACATGCTGTTATGACAGCTAGCCTGACATAACAAGTATGAAAGACCTGGACACCATGGGCGATTGTGTTTATACAAATAAACCAGTACTGTCTTGCATCATATCTAGGATAGGGATCCCTGAATACCACGGTCAGGGATACCTACAGTAATTGACTAAGGCTAATAAACTAGGATAATTCAGTAGACAAGAAGAGATTCCCAGCTACAGGCAATCCCGTTATTTGGGCGCATTAAGTGGACTTGTAGTCTACCGACGAGTAGGGCACATTTTCAGCACACAATCACGTGTTACATTCTTCATAAACGGACATTCGACCTGGATAACTGGATGGTCTGCAGGGCTTGTGGCTGTTGGGATAATCTTTGCTAGTAACTAGGCCTGTGATAACCCTAGTTAGTTAAAGTATCAAGCCGTACTCTTTGCTTGGCCGTGATTGATTGGATGGAATCTAGCTCAGCTTAGTCTTGTCCTGATCCTGTACAAGATTGTGACATGACATGATTATTGATGCTTGCCGTAACAACAACGATCGAGGGTCCAGTTCTGTTCAGGCGAAGGGTTACAACCCCGGTCCTTGTTTGGTTTAAGGGTTGTAACCTGGCTCCCGGAGCAGTGTGTCCTCTTTTCGTTTATTGTCTTATTGCGACCCCATGCCATGTTCGTCATGTTTTACCTTACCTTAATATCATGATTATTTATACTGGCCTTAACAATAAAGATCAGGGGTCCAGTTCGGTTCAGGCGAAGGGTTACAACCCCGGTCCTTGTTTGGTTTAAGGGTTGTAACCTGGCTCTCGGAGCAGTTCTGTGTCTTCTCTTCGTTTATTGTCTTGTTACCTTACCAATAGTATTTAAGACGGGTTTCTATTCAGATTAAGGGTAACAACCCCGGTCCATATTTGGTTTAAGGGTTGTGACCTGGCTACTTGAATGGTTTTCTCGTACTCAGTTTACTGTTGTTATCTCTATTATTATCAGTTTTTTATTTATTATCTTTAATATTCTATTGTGATATGCTAGTTTTAGTTCCTAAGTGAAGCCTCATTTGTGGCACTTGCTCTTTCTGGGGTCTGGCCCAGATGGTTTTGTGTGGCCAGATATCGGAGCAGCCCCAGAGGATCCACCTGTCTTCCAGCCAGATGGTGACCACCAGACGTAACCCTGACAACGAGTGGGTTTCTTTTGTCCTCCCACTTATTTGTAAAATTATTCTTTTGAGACGTTTAGCCGACGAGCACGTGTTAGCTCGTATTACATCTTTATTTACTGTCTGCCTACGGGCTGTAATATGATTGACAGATCCTAGGGTTGATCATGTATGACTAAACTCTTGCTAGTCCTCACATTTTGTATGACTAGCTTCATGATCAGCTGAATATGTAATGTTTGAGACGCCTTACGTTTGTATATTTGGTGATCTTGCATTTTGTAACTTTTACTTACTTGCTTGTGATTGAGACAATAGGCTTGTTCTTGACCATAGGAAACTGATGGCTTGTAGTTAAACCCTCATGTATCTAGACAACCGTGACCGTATAGCGAGGTGGGTTGCACTTTAATATACGTAGCTGGCTATGTCCACCCCCGCTCTCCAGTATTCTGGTTCTGGGGCGTGACAGCATGGCCCCTTAATTAAGCTGCTTACATGCAACTTGCCTGAGCCGCATATGGCCAAGTGACTTGCTGGCCGCATGAAATTTTTCCTGAGCCACATGAGTCCACGTCCTTGCCCCCGCTAATATTTAATTACCACATGTATGCTTGTGCCACATTTATTTAAGTGTGTTCCCTGACACGATGGTAACCCGTTGTGGTGCACTTTTGACATGACATAATAGTGGCCCGTCGTGGCGCACTCCTGACAGTGAACTTGACATGATATACTTGACATGATATAATTGACATGATATACCTGACATGATAGTGGCCCGTCGTGGCGCACTCTTGACATGATATACCTGACATGATATTTCTCGAAATGTTGTTACGACGGCTAACCTGACATGACAAGTATGAATGACCTGGACATCGTGGACGATTGTGCTTGTACAAATGAACCTGTCTTGTCTTGCATCATGTCTAGGACAGGGACCCCTGAGTACCACGGTCAGGGGTACCTACTAAAAAGGACTAAGGCTAATAACTAGAATAACACAGTAGTCATGAAGAGATTTTCCAGCTACAGGCAATCCCGTTATCTGGGCGTCCCACTTGGGATCTGTAGCCTGCCGTCGAGTAGGGCACATTTCCAGCACATTATTATGTGTTGCACCCTCTAAGTCACCTAAGGGTACATGTGTTTCCTGGACGATGTACCTACTTGAATTCAATCCCTAATTGCATCCGAATAGCCTGGATGGTCTGCAGGGCTTGTGGCCGTGGAATAATCTTACTGCATCTTGCTAGTAACTAGGCCTGTGATAACCCTAGTTAGTTAAAGTATCAAGCCGTACTTATTGCTTGGCCGTGAATTGTTGGATGGAGTCTAATCAGTCTAGTCTGGTCTTGATCATGTACAAGATTGTTACGTGACCTGATTTCTTATTTTATCTTGCCGATAAATGGTGGGAGAAACCAAGTTCTGTTCAGACGAAGGATTACATCCCTGGTCCTTATTTGGTTTATGGGTTGTAACCTGGTTATCTGAATAGTCCCATGGTTATCTCATCGTATATCACCTGCCATACTTTTCCTTAATTACTGTCTTTTATTATGTAATTATATTCTTGTGCTAATTGTTGGTTTTAGTTCCTAAGTGAAGCCTCCTTTGTGGCACTTGCTCTTTCTGGGGTCTGACCCAGCTGGTTTTCTGTGGCCAGATATCAGAGCAGCTCCAGAGGATCTACCTACCTTCCAGCCAGATGGTGACCACCAGGCTTAACCCTGGCAACGAGTGCATTTATTTTGGCTCTCCCACTCTATTGTAAAAATATTCTTTTGAGACGTTTAGCCGACGAGCACGTGTTAGCTCGGTTGTACTTTTTTACTGTCTGCCTACGGGATATAACATGATTGACAGATCCTAGGGTTGATCATATATGACTAAACTCTTGCTAGTCCTAACATTTTGTAACGACTAGCTTCATGATCAGCTGAATATGTAATGTTTGGAACGCCTTACTATTGTATATTTGGTGATCTTACATCTTGTAACTTTACTTGTTTGCTTGAGATTGAGACACTAGGCTTGTTCATAACCTTAAGAGAACTGATGGATTGTAGTCAAACCCTCATATATCTAGACAGCCGTGACCGTATGGTGAGATGGATTCCATTTCATTATACGTAGCTGGCTATGTTCGCCCCCGCTCTCCAGTATTCTGGTTCTGGGGTGTGATATGGTTTAAGTGGTGGCCCATACAGGTCTTGTAAATCAAGATATGTGAGGGATTACCGAATAGATGTCTCAATCAGTACTCGTCCTTGATCTCTGCTCGTATCTTCTGAATCCCTGTAATCTTGACCTGATCACATGCTTGTATCGTTGATCTGTCCTGGTCCTTCCTTATTGTTTCCTATGTCGTCTTCCTCAGCGGCATTGTTCCTGGACCTGCCGATCAGCAAGGCGGAGCACCTTCCGCAGACCAACAGCTACCTGGAGATCAAGCCCAGCATTCAGGAGTAGCCTCCATAGTCGTACCTACTGGAGGAGAGCCACCCGTTCAGCCCGTCCAGCCTGCAGAACCTGATGATGGCACTTTGGTGGGTCTCATCAGGTCATTATTAGCTTTCCAGGATCGTCGAGGCGATGCCTTACACCAGGCGGTGGCAGATGCTTTGACCAGAGGAGGTTATCAGGGTAACAGCACGGCCAACAGCTTCAAGCGCTTGAACCCTCCATTCTTCGACCGCAGTGAAGATGCTATCGCTGCTGATGCTTGGCTTCAGAACACAGAGGTGATTCTAGAAGCAGCCAGGACTCCAAAGCCGAGAAGGTGGCCGTATTAGGCCTGCAGTTATTGGATCTTGCCCGTAGCTAGTGGGCGGCGCAGGCCGTGGGATTAGTGGCCCCTATTGCCTGGGCAGTATTCAGAGAGAGATTCCAGACCAAGTATTTTGATGCTGTAGCTCGGTACGATCTACAGACGAAGTTCACCAATCTAAATTAGATGGGCAGGAAGGTCGATGGATATGCGGCCGAGTTTTTCAGGCTTAGTCGGTTTGCTCCCACCTTGGTGGCGACCGAGTTCGTTAGAGCCCAGCGGTTTCAGCAGGGACTCCACTTAGAGATTCTGCTGGCGGTAGAGCAGTTTGAGCATCAGACTTTCGATGCGGTATTGAGGGCAGCCAGGAGGCACGAGTATACCTCCCACAGGATCGTGGACAAGACCGAAGGTCGGAAGCGATCTCACGGCCAGATGACCCAGTCGTCAGCACCAGCCCCGACAGTCAGGGCTTTGATAATTGGAACTCCGAGGCAGGCGGCCTCAGTGACGTCGGTCACGTCTCCTCAGCAACAGAAGCAGAAGCAGTCTTCCGCAATAGGCTGCACTCATTGTGGGAAGCCAGGATACGTTGTTTCGGAGTGTCGCGGAGCACAGGGATTGTGTTTGGCTTGTTGGACACCGGATCACAAGATAGGATCCTGTCCGAATAGGGCCAGTTCATCATCGGCCCAGACTAGTCCCTCGGTTAGGGGACCAGCTCCAGCCCCAGTACAGTAGCAGTACCAGCCTCCGAGGCCATTGCTGCCTCAGGCTCAAGTCTTCCAGCAGCAGAGACACCAGCAGTATGCCCTGGTCCAAGCTCAGATTCAGAACCGGCAGAGAGGTTTCTAGCAGGATGTCTTCCTTCTTCCTTCTACCTTCAAATTCCTTGCTTGCATGATTGATTGTTTGATTGATTGCTTAGTATAGCTTGTCCTTGCATCTCTAGTCTCTTGATTAAATTCTGAGGACAGAATCCTTTTAAGGTGGGTAGAGTTGTAATGCCCGTGGTTCGTATTACATATTTTGTATACGTGTACGGAATCCTGACCTGTAGTTAGACTTGTCATGCTTGTCTTGATCCGGTTTAGCTTATTTTGGGCTCATCCTGGTGTGGCTTGGCTTGGCTTGGTTTATTTTGGGTTGGTTCGGCTAGGCTTGGTTTGTTTTGGTTCATCATGAACTAAAGGAAAAACCTTTACCTACCACCACCATCCCCATTTATTAGCCCACTCCTCTTTTTCTCTCTTCATTACTCTTCTTCTTGCCCACCATTTATCTTCATCTACCAGGAAGGTGTAGGCAAGTGCATCTTGCTTCATGGGAGAAGTCCATTTTTATTGTTCCATTGTCTTCCTCATGTATTTCTAACCCACTTTCGTACTTACCATTTTTCATTTCCATGGTTAATTTCTTGTAAATCTAGCTTTGTGGTATTTTCAGTTTTCAGGAGTTTTGATCTATCAAACTTGTATATTTTTGCTAGTTGATGGTTCCATGTTGTAGAAAATTCCATTTTACTCAAATTTAACCTACGGGAGTTTGGATTTGGGTTCCTATTGTTGTTTGGTGGAGCATGGATGCCATGGTATTTTCTATGAACATATTCTCTATGGGAGCCATTGATTTTACTTTTGGCCGCATGAGCATTTTTGCTCTGAGCCGC
Source organism: Iris pallida (assembly GCA_029216955.1). NCBI lineage: Eukaryota > Viridiplantae > Streptophyta > Magnoliopsida > Asparagales > Iridaceae > Iris > Iris pallida. The sequence continues at coordinate 5,450,088 of JANAVB010010199.1, forward strand.
ATGACCATTTAATTGAATGTTTAATTAAGTTGGCCGCATAGGCTCAATACATTAGCTGGCTACGTGCAAGTGTTTATTTGCTGGACCGTATGAACATTTATTAATGTGGCCGCATGGCCTTTTTATTTAATTGCATGTCTTTAGCATTTATTAGCATGGCCAATCAAATGTTGGCCGCATGGAAACATTTCTTGGCCGCATATGGCCATTGGCCGTTTCCTAGCCGCATATGCTCCTCCTTCATTTAAAAGCTTAGCCGCATATGGCTATTAATATAATTGCTGGCCGCATGGCCTTTACAAGCATTAGCTTGCATGCTTATATTATCTTGGCCGCATATGGCCACTCCAATTCATAGCCGCATAAGGCCAATTCTCTGCATGGCCATTAATACTATTGCTTGGCCTTTTTCTTAATTGCATTATTTAAATTGCCTTTGGCCTTTTAACTAGTTGCATGCATTTAATGTATGCATTAGCTTTTGCTTGCATGGAATTAAATAGTCAGCCGCTGTAGGCCTTTAAAAAATGACAGTCACGCTGAGTTGATCAAGACAGAGTCAAAAGTCACGCTCAGTTGATCCAGACAATATTTACAAATCACGCTGGGGAGACAGCTCATCATTTGTCAGAGAGTAATTATGACTGACAGCACAACAGTCGAAGAATGTCTCTTCGTATGCCACGTATGCACAGAATTCGAGAGATCACAGCCGTCTATTACGTGATTTTCGAAATCTTCTTCAGCAAGACTCAACCTTTGTCAAGTTGGCGTACCAAAAGAGCTTCTTGTCATTTAATGTGACTGACAAAAGCAATCACTACCAGAGATTTTGTGTCAGTTGAGGCACGCTGAATCAAGACAGCTGGCAGTTCTATCCCAAGTCTGCGTGGATTTCGTCTTCATCAGGTCTGCGTGGATTCTGAAGCTTCTTGCCCCAAGTTTGCGTGGATTTTGAAGCTTTCTATCCCGAGTCTGCATGGATTTCGTCTTCAACAAGTCTGCGTGGATTTCATCAAATTGGAGTACGTGGCAGCCATGCCACTGATCTCTCGCCTGCGTGTCCTGTAACTTGCACACGACTCATGCATGATTGCCATGTGTCCAACAGTTACAGGCCACGTCCAGTAACTGCTCACAACCTTGCGTATGTTAAATCCTGCATGATTTTCAACTAAGCACAGGCTGTGAAGACAGTTATCTTTTCAGTTATTATTTTTGACTCTATAAATAGAGTTCTTTTTCTCATTCATTGTAATGGATACATAGTTATCTACTGTCAAAATTTTGAGAGCTTTTCTTCTTCGCATAGTCCAAGGGATAAAGTGATCGTCTTCTAGATCAGATTCCTACAGTTGTAATTTTCCCAGATACACAATAAATAAAGGAATTTATTTATGGAAAACAAATTGACGACTCTGCTGGGGAAAACTATCTCCTCTTCTGAGATGGCAACAACTCAATACGATACTTCGTCAATCGGCTCGACGAAGAAGGTGATGACGATCCAATTCGATCAACTCGCCTATGAAGAAATACAGCGGGCTAAGAGTGGTAAATCCACTGCAGCCTCCATCATCACTGCCAAGTCGAAGGGACACTCTATCTATGTCCCTAAGAATCAGTTGGCAGCCAATGGTGAAGTCTCTGCCACAGTGTCTGCTCCTAACACTGGCAAGAACTCTACTGCAAGCACGCACACTCTTGTGCGCTCGAAGATGACAGCAATCAAAGATCACGCTAACAGTACTGGCTCCTTAGCCAAATCTGTTCCAGTGTGTGTCTCCAAAGTTGAAAGTCACGCTGACAGTACTGGCTCCTTAGCCAAATCTGTTCCAGCACGCAATTTCAACCTCAAAAGTCACGCTGACAGTACTGGCTCCTTAGCCAAATCTGTTTCAGTGTACAATTTCAATCTCAAAAGTCATGCTAACAATACTGGCTCCTTAGCCAAATCTGTTCCAGCGTGTATTTCCAAAGTCAAAAGTCACGCCAACAGCACTGGTTCTTTAACCAAGCCTGTTTCAGCGTGTATTTCATCTAAGAAGAATAGCTCTTTAGCTATCTCTTCCTCTTTGCCAAGTTCTACCAGAACTGGGGGTGGTCTTCCACACAAAGTCCTTTCGAAAAGAAATAACTCTTTAGTTGTTTCTTCTGCTCCTGTAGTTTTTACTTCAGGAACAGCTTTGACTGACAATTTTGTTAGTCAAAGAAAAGGAGATGGTCTTTTGACTACTCTTCCTTCTGGACATTCTATGTCTCAAAACTTGAATGAGTCTAAGAAGAAACATTCCTTAATATTTTCTTCTATGACTTCTTCGAATTGGGCACAGAATTTGTCTAGAAAAGGTCTGTTACCAACTCCTAATCAAGGGGGTGGTTCAACTCTTCCTTCTCTGCAAATATCCAGATCAATGGAAGAAAAACTCCATGTGTCCAAAACCAATGTGTTACCTCCAACTGATCTAAGAACAAAAATTAACACTTCTGGTGTTAAGAAACCATACCAGTTGGAAACAAGGATAAGAGATCCAGATGCAGAGTATGCAAGAAACTATGTGGCTCATATTAATCATTCTCTATATAATCAAGAGCCGTCAAGACCCAAGAACAGGAAATATACTCCTCAATCTTCATAAACAGATTTACGAGAATATCTTCAACAGAAGAGAAGAAGTGATTCTATGTCAAAGGACCATGCTGAATGTGACTTCTATCCAAGAGTCATAATTCAATGCAGATGTCAATCAATGGCTCATGATCATGTTGATCATAAATGTGACTTCCAGCTAAGAGTCACAATGCAATGCAGATGTCAAACAAAACGACAATCTGTCTTCAATCGAATTCAGTGTGAACCTATGCCTGATGAAGATGAGCCTTTGTTTGCTTCTGTCAATATGACCTCTCGGGATGCTGGGGGTAGAGTTGATAGTCCAGATGGAGTATATAGAAATACCAGAGCAAGAGTCCTGGCCTCTAGTCAAAAAAATTTGATCTCTGAAGATGATTCTGAATTCCTTGGAGAATCTAACTTCCCACCTCTTCCTACTGGGGGTAGTTCTCCTATAATTGACTTTGATGCACAAAGCAATGATTCAGAACAAACAACATCTACCAGTTCATCAATAATTCCTCGTACAGTCACAACTTATATGGTTGATGGGAATACTGATGAACCTTCTTCTTCCTTGTCTCCTCAAGATCAAAGAATTGCTTCTTTGGAACAACAAATGAAGTCTATGGCTGATACTATGAAGTCGATGTATGAACTCATGGCAACACAGATACAAAATCGACAGACTGTACCAGATGCTATACCAACTGATACTGATATGAGTCCAGTACAAGTTCCTCCAGCAGTACAATCTAATACTCCTGGACCAGCTCAACCAAACCCTAGTCTCTCTGGAGCTGGGGGTAGTGCTTACAATTCTGTTCCTCCTCCCAATTATTCTCTACAAGTTACAACTCCACAATCTTCTAGAATTGTTAATGAAGAATTGAAGAATCTCAGAACTCAATTCGAGGCATTCAAACAGAAAGATGGTTTACAAAGGTTAGGCATCAAACAACCTTATCCGATAGAATGGAAGCAAGTATCGTATCCTCCTAAATACAAGCCTCCCACTATCTCATTCTATGATGGAACCACTTCTCCAAGTCAGTTCATTAATCACTTTGAAGTGATGACTGAACAGCTGCAACCAAGTGACGCCCTCCTTACTCGGGTGTTTATTGGATGTCTCAAGGGAACGGCTTATGAATGGTATAGAAGTCTCCCAGATGGGAGCATTACCTCATTTTCCGGTTTCAAACAGATGTTTCTTGAACGGTTCTATGAAGGGCTCAATGACATGACTATGTCTGCTCTTATTAGAATCAAGCAGAAAAATAATAAAACTACAGAAAAGTACATTGAACGGTTCCGAAGAGAAGCTCTGAAGATGCCTCTTGGAACTCCTGATGCTGTCACCATCGACACATGCAAATCAAACTTGTTGCCAATCATCAGCATGTGGACAGGATCCACTCAATTCCAAGACTGGCCTTCTTTCATAGTTAGTGCCAAGGCCGCAGAAATTAGTGCTGAAACCTTCAAAGGTTTAGGAGTGCAGATGACTTCTAAAGAAACAGGTCAAGGTACTAACAATAAAAACAATGCTCGCAAGGGAAAAGAAACTCTTGAAGTTAATCTTCAGAGCAAAGATGCATCAACTGTTCAAACCTCTCCTACAACTCAACAACCAAGAACACCTCGCCCCAAAGAAGAATATTCTTTCGATGACGACGATGTCCTTGGCATCTTTGAATGTCTGCTGAAAGGTAATAAGATACAATTACCTGAGATCAAGAAACCTGATGAAGCTGGTAAGACAGATCATCCCAAATACTGCCCATATCACAGAATGCTGGGTCATACAATTCGTACATGTTATGTACTGAAAGGAAAGATCCAAGAAATGATTAAATCTGGAGCTATCTCTCTTACTCCAAAAGAGAAGACCGTCACCTCCAACGTCGTCTCTATGCAATTCGGAGATTTTCCTCCTCAACTCCTTGAAAGTGGGATCGTTCCTATTCCCAAGGCAACTCTTGACATAGTGAATCTTCCTCCTCCACGGTCTGAAGGATTAGTGCCAATCACTTTGGAAACAGAGGAAATCATGTGGATCCATCCTGATCTAGTGGCAGATTTTGAATCGCCTTCTCCTCAAAAGACTACTTCTCGAAAGTCCAAGAAGGCTGGAAAGATTAAATCATGTCATATGACTTCTCTTGGATCTATTCCTGACACAGAGCCAAAAGAGAAAGAAGAAGCACTTGTTAGTGCTACTCGAACGGGGAAACCTTATCTAAAGGATTATTCAAAAAATCCTGAGGATCCTCTTGATATCCCTCCAGCTGATAAAGATGCTTCTAATGTTCCTCCTGAAGAAGAATCATCCACTGAACCTGTTCCTCCCAAGCCTACAGCTCTGGAGAAAGGCAAACAACAGGCTCGGTTTGATAAGCCAATCAAGAAGTCCTCTCCTCTTGGACTTCAGAAGCCTTATAATTTCGACATTTTAGCTCAGCTTGCTAATACTCCAGCTAGAATGTCCCTCTTTGAACTTCTACGTCTTTCCAAAGAGACTCGGGAGACATTAAGTGAAGCACTTCTACAAGCTGACTCTTATCTTGCACAATTGAAGAAGCCAGATGCAGAACCTGCCACTTGCTTACATTGCAACAGTGTATTGGAAATTATCCCAAATATCACCTTTACACAAGACGACATGCTATTGGAGGATAATCGACATGATCGGCCTCTCTACTACACCGATTATATCGATACAATGAAGATAGATCGTATCCTCATTGATCCAGGGTCTGCTATAAGCATAATGCCAAAGAGTCTGTTGGATGAACTAAAAATCCCTCTTCACAAGCTCTCTAAGACGGTTACTACTATCCTGGGATTCAATCAAAGCCGAAGCGAGCCTTTAGGAAAGATTCATCTGAAGCTTCAAATAGGTGATTTCAGATCCAAAGTCACTTTCTATGTGATTGAGATCTTGGGATCCTATAATCTTCTTCTGGGGAGGCCCTTTCTTCATGAAAATAATGTGGTGCCTTCTACTCTTCATTAGTGTTTTAAATACATTGATAGCAATGGAAGAGTACTAAAAGAAGTTGCTGATATAAATCCCTTCCATGGGGTTGAAGCTTATTTCAATGATTCCCGAATGTACAAAGAAGAGTATACAAGGGTTATACAAGCTATGGAGAAAGAGGATTCACAAAGTGAGACCTTAATAATTCTTGTTAAAGGTCGAACTATTCAGCAACAATCTCCCAAACTCTCTGAAGAAGGTTCTTTCATCATTCCGGTGAGTGGACGGATTTCTCCGTTACCTCAGTCGTTTGCTCAAGACACAATGATTATTCCTGTCAGTGGGCGTACTGTAATTCCTGCATCTCCACATATGAAACAGGATACTCTGCTAATTCCAGTTGGAGGGCGGATTATTCTTCCATCTCAAACTTCAAGGGAGCTCACCTCTTCTGAGCCATTTGTTATCGATCTTAATCGAAACAACGCTTCTTCTCGTTCTTCTTCTCCCCCTTTAGTCATTGACTTGGCTAAAATCTCTAAGGCTCAGCCTTCTCCTAATGTAAATACTGCTGCTTTTACATTTAATAAAAGTCTCCATCTTTGCAGTATGCTGATGTGTGTAATTATGTTCATAGTTATTTACATTTGTTAGATGACTTGAACGCAATAACCATAGGGGTTGTACAGACTGTTCATACAGATGTATCCCTAGAACCTGTACAATCTTCATACTTTCTAGTTCCCAGCAGAAAGCCAGGAGACATTCCAATATTCTTCTATAGAGGGCCCCAAAGTCCTTCTGATTTAGAAGATGAAGACAAAAATGATGACACTGGAAGATTACAACTACGTCGTTATAGTCAGCAATCTAAAGACATCATCAAAAATATGGGCTATGACTTCAGGACTGGCCTCAATAGTGGAAAAGGAAGAAAAATGTCTGTTCGTATTCCTCCTCTGAAATATGGAAGGACGAAATACGGATTGGGCTATATAGCTCCTACTCCTTTTATCAATATTATCCATGAAGATCCCGAGTCTGACGAAGATAAGAGATCTGATTCTTCTAGTACCACTTCTTGGGATTCTGATACAAGTATCGGGGACTTCTACTGCAACATTCTGTCTTCCAACATGGTTTCCATTGACCATTCTGAAGAAAGTGATGAAGACGAAGAAGAGTTTGAAATCTCACCTGAATCGGAACAATGGGCTCAAAGATTAGATAATCAATGGGAGTTCCGTTTCGAGCAAAAAGAACCTCCGACTGAAGACAAACTTGTTCAAATAGATGTTGGTGAAGAGGGATCTCCCAAACCAATATTCATTAGTGAAAGTCTTTCTGAACCTGATAAGCAAGACATGATCAAACTCATTCGTGACTACATCGACGTCTTCGCTTGGAGTTATGAAGATATGCCAGGACTTGATCCACAAATTGCAACTCACAAGCTCAATATCTTGCCGAATGTTAAATCGGTCAAACAACAACAGCGACGATTTCGTCCAGATATTATGGATACAATTGAAGTTGAAGTCAATAAACTCATAACCTCCGAGTTTATTAGAGAGGAACAACATCCCGATTGGGTGGCTAACATAGTTCCTGTCCTTAAAAAGACTGGCAAGATCAGAGTATGCATAGACTTCCGCGATCTCAATGCGGCATGCCCTAAAGACGAATTCTCTCTACCAATCACTGATGTCATGATTGATAATACCTGTGGATTTGAGCGGATGTCATTCATGGACGGGTATTCTGGATACAATCAGATTAAAATATTTTTAGATGACGAGAAGCACACTTCTTTCAGAACGCCGATCGGTACATACTGTTATACAGTTATGCCATTCGGTCTCAAGAATGCAGGAGCAACTTATTAACGAGCTATGAGCACTATATTCCGTGAACATTTGCGGAAAATAGTCGAATGCTATGTTGATGATATTGCAGTCAAAAGTCGACAAAAGGAGGATCATATCCAAGATTTGAAGACTATATTTGATCTAATGCGTAAGCATCAATTAAAGATGAACCCTACTAAGTCCTTTTTAGGCGTCTCTAGTGGTAAATTTTTCGGCTTCGTCATTATCTCTAAAGGTATACACGTAGATCCCGAGAAGATCAAAGCCATCCAAGAGATGCGTCCTCCACGCACCTTAAAAGAGCTACGAGGATTTCAAGGAAGGATCGCTTATATCAGGAGATTCATCTCTAATTTATCAGGACGCTGCAGACCATTCAACAAACTTATGAAGAAAGGTGTTTCTTTTGTCTGGAATGATGAATGTCAGAAAGCATTCGATGATATAAAATAATATCTGATGAGCCCTCCAGTATTGGTACCTTTCGTTTCAGGAATTCCATTTCTCCTATATACTCGAGCAATGAGTCATTTATTGGGTGCATTACTCGCTCAAAAGAATCAAAATGGTCATGAACAAGCCATCTACTATCTCAGTCGTACTATGGCCGGAGCTGAACCTCGATATTCATCGGTCGAAAAAGAATGTCTAGCCTTGATGTTCGCTGTTCAAAAGACACGACATTATATCATTGGCCAGACTATTCATGTCATCTCCAGGATCAATCCTATACGGATCATGATGAAGAAACCCAGTGTTTTGAATTCTCAATTAGCTAACCGGAGAATCCTACTTGCTCAGTATGACATGCATTATATTCCTCAGAAGTCAGTCAAAGGACAAGCTTTAGCTGATTTTCTGGCTGCTCATTCAATTCCAGAAGATTCAAAACTCTATGACAAAATTCCAGATGAAGTCCTAGATTCAAACCAAATTGCTGAAGAAGATCCTACTTGGCGTCTATTCTTTGATGGAGCTTCAAGGATAGGTCCTAATGGTGATATTGTCGCTGGAGTTGGAATCGTTCTTGTATCGCCAGAAGGTCTTGCTATCCAAAGAGCTTATTCTCTCGATCAGCCGTGTTCAAACAATGTAGCTGAGTATAATGCATTACTCATTGGTCTTCAACTCGCTAAACATCTAAATATTCAACATTTGGAGGCGTACGGAGACTCTAAACTCATCGTCAATCAGATAAGGGGTACTTATGAAGTCCGCCATCAAGATCTGGTTCCTTATCATAGATCAGCTATAATTATGGCTTCTTCGTTTGAAGAATTCTTCATCGAACATGTTAGGCGAGCATATAACACAGAAGCTGATGCTCTAGCTAATCTTGCAGCGGTGTTGGCTATCCCAATTAGACGACAACAAATGATTATTGTTCGCAATCGAGAATTGTTCCATCTTGAAAATAACCTGACCCTAGGACTTCCAGTTGACACTGAAGAATCAACATCTCATGACGTCAACACAACAAGAGGATTTGGATTTAGTCGTAAATCTTCATCATCTTCATCTGATTCCAGCATGGAATTCATCTTCAGTCATTCGGCCGAGAATCAAAATACGGATACAGATTGGAGACTTCCTTTCTTAGATTTTGTATTGTATGATATTCTTCCAGATGATCCGAGTGAAGCAGCATCTATCAGACGACGATCATTCCGATTCTATTATAATCATACAACAAAGACCTTATATCGTCGAGTCTATGATGGTTTACTTCTCCGATGTGTTGCCGGTGACGAGGCTCAACAAATTATTCGTGAAGCACATGATGGAATTTGTGGAGCACATCAGCCTGGACCAAAACTTCAAGACCGTATTCGACGTATGGGTTATTATTGGCCTACTATGGTATCAGACGCCATCGAATATGCAAAGAAGTGTAAAGCTTGTCAAATCTATGCGGATTTTATTCATCAACCTTCGGAATTTCTACATCCGACGGCAGCATCATGGCCCTTCAAAGCTTGGGGCATGGACATTATTGGTCCGATCAATCCGCCGTCATCCAAGGGTCATCGGTTTATTCTTGCAATAACCGATTACTTCTCCAAATGGGCCGAAGCCATTCCTTTGTCTGAAGTTAAGACGTCCAATGTCATTTGCTTTATTAAGCACCACGTCATCTACAGATTTGGTGTTCCTCGACGCATTATTCATGATAACGGACCACAGTTCGTCAGTCAGAAGTTTACTCGATTCTATGACGATCACCGGATCAACAATGTGGCTTCTACCGCATATAATCCAGCAGCTAACGGATTAGCAGAAGCTTTCAACAAGACCATCATCAAACTCCTAAAGAAGTTTGTCTCTACTAACAAACGTAATTGGAGTGAGAAGCTCGGTGAATGTTTGTGGGCTTATCGCACTACAGTTCATAATGCTACTAAATGTACACCCTTCTCTCTGGTGTATGGTTGCGAAGCTGTTCTTCCATTAGAGATTCAAATTCCTTCTTTAAGGATAGCAATCGCTAATGAACTCACTGCAGAAAATAATGATCGTCTTCGACTTCAAGAATTAGAAGCTCTGGATGAAAAGCGGTTATCTGCTCAACAGAATATTGAATTCTATCAAGCTAGAATTTCAAGAGCTTTTAATAAGAAAGTCAGAATTCGGGCGTATCAAAAAGGAGAACTTATTCTAACTGTCAGACGTCCTATGATTATGACTCATATGAGCAAGGGCAAATTTGACGCAAAGTGGGAAGGACCCTATATTGTGAGCAAAGTTTTCTCAAATTGAGCTTATCAACTCTCAGAATTGGATGGTCGAAAAGTTTTGATGCCTATTAATGACAAATTCCTTAAAAAGTACTATGTATAAATGCTTGTAATCATCAGACAGTTTCATGTTTAGAAATAAAATTTTTATTTTATTTTTAATCATGAATGATGATACATGATATTAAGGAAGATCACTATCATCCTTTTCTACATTTGGACGTGGGCCACTGCCATCCTTCTCGAAGACGTGATCAGCAAAAGAGCTGAGGATCTCCTTGCTGGAACCCACAAAAAACTTGCAAGCGGCCATCCTCATGGCTTCTTCTCCTTCAGTCCTTTCTGGTTCGAGCAGGAAGTCCAGAATGTCCCTTGGTGGCTTGGGTGCAGACGAACCTTCGCCTGCTTCCATCTTCTTCGATTGAATTGGATCAGCAGGGCGTTCTTTAGTGCCTTTCTGAACCTTTGAGGCAATCTCAATCTTCTTGGATGCTTCTCCAGACGACATTTTTATGTTGAGGAGTAGAAATGTTCAGATTTCTGCTATATTATAGGCAGAAGTTCCTCAAATAATGAAGCGTCACATTCATCCGACGATTCATACATTCATTAATACTTGACGGTTCATCCGTTCATTTATTACATTCATTCGACAGTTCATCCGTTCATCATTTCCTAAACGGTTCGTCCGTTCATAATCTTCTATCAATTTATTAAGTGGGAATTTGTTATTGATCACGTTTTCATAACCTCTGAATCAATTCCGAATCTACTTACTCATTTGTCATTCTTTTTGACCTCTGCATAGAAATCAATCTACTTTCTTTTTGAGTTCCTACATATTATCACGTCCATAACACCTCTGATAATATCATATACTCTAAAACAGAAAAGAAGATTTCATTATCTATCATGTCCACAATTCATCCACAAATACAAATATTTGAGCATAGAAGAATTATCATTTCCATTCTCATTTCACCACAAAAAGTCTATTACATTTTCTTAGACTTTCTTACAAATCATAATGGAAATCTATTACAAATCTTGGATTTTCATTCTACACCACAACAATAACCTAATAGAGATCCATCTTCTTTTTTGGATCTTCTCCGTCGGACCTTCTCCGTCAGGTTCGTTGTTGGTGGCAGTTCCTGACTGTCTGGGTCCCAGTCACGACCAGATCAGCAGGAATCAAACTCTGGTATTCTCTCTCAGACGAGAGGAGAACCACAGAGGATGGCAGCCCGAAGTCGTGGTGCTGCCAATACAACTGGTGGATTGGGGGTAACCTCTCAAGGAAGACAGAAATGTATCCAAACCTTGGGATACAATTCCTAGTTCTCCCGTGAAAGGAACTCTACTACCCGATTTCTCGGGGTAGAGTTGACTCCACCATCCAACTCTCGTGTATAAAGGCTCTTCCTACCATCTGAGGAAGACCCTTCTATCCCACGAAGAGTTCTGAGTTGTTTGATTTACGCGTCAAAAGCGTATAAGCTCCCTGATGTAGATGTCAGCAGGATATTCTCCATAACATTCACATCCCCAATGCCAGTTCTGAAGAAAATTTTCAGCCAAGTTTTTGCAGAAAGTATCAACAGAAATCATTCAGCGTGCATTTATCAAACAAAGACATGCGTGTATTATTCAAATCAGAAACAGAAAGCTTATCTTCAAACAGCAAAAATAGTACACATATTACACTGACTTACCTTCAAGTTTGGTGCTAAGGATTGGCAAACTCATGTTTGATACGGTGCGCAGAAGTTGAACATTAGAAAACATTGCTTTCCTGTTTGAGAGTGAAATCTCCCAAAAATTTCATTCTCAGAGAAGAAGAAGAGGGATGGGAGATGAGTATCTGTGAAACTCTTCTATCTATTTAAAGGGCAAAGTACAAAGTCTATTCTTGGAAAAGATCCGTATAAATAGCGCTCGTAAACCGTGGAATGAGTGTTACGTGTGCTTTGGAAGACAGAGCAACATTGAAAATAGTCAAAGGGTGCTAATTAATATTCTTCATTAATGCACGCAGATTAAATACAGAAGTTGTACTTCATTCTTCAAGACAGGCACTGATGGCCTTACAAAAGATAAAACAAAAAGAGTGCAACAAAAGCACAAAAGACACGCTCTATTTTCCAGAGCGACTGAGCTTGGTACCTAGTTCTTCTACGCTCCTAACTCCCAGACGGTGCAACAGAGCCTTAAACGCTTCACGCTGCTCTATGAGGCTGCACCCACCAGAAGAGGACAAGCCATCCAAGCCAAAATAGCTCAAAAAATTCTTGGCTAGTTGCAAGGGATCATCTTTGAGTTCGAAGACAAGGGGCTCTGGCTCTTCACCCTCAAAAGTGGGGTCACCATGGGAACAAAAGCCCAACTTGCGTGCTTCTTCCTCACCTTTCTCTTTTGGTGTCATGTTGACGTAAGATGAAGATTAAATGAATCCTCTCCCTGTTTATATAACAGAGCTCGTCGGCGGTTCATATTCCACCATAAACTGGATGAAATCAGTCTCGAAAAATGAAAAGTCATCATGACATTTAATAAGTTCATTTGGATATTCTCAAAGAACTTCGAAGTCTTTCCGACTTCCGAAAAACTTAAAGTCATCACAGCGTGACTGATTTCATTTTATCATCTTATTTTCAAAGTATTTCGAAAATTTTGAAGTCTTGGGGGTCTTGTAGGCCTTTAAAAAAATGACAGTCACGCTGAGTTGATCAAGACAGAGTCAAAAGTCACGCTCAGTTGATCCAGACAATATTTACAAATCACGCTGGGGAGACAGCTCATCATTTGTCAGAGAGTAATTATGACTGACAGCACAACAGTCGAAGAATGTCTCTTCGTATGCCACGTATGCACAGAATTCGAGAGATCACAGCCGTCTATTGCGTGATTTTTGAAATCTTCTTCAGCAAGACTCAACCTTTGTCAAGTTGGCGTACCAAAAGAGCTTCTTGTCATTTAATGTGACTGACAAAAGCAATCACTACCAGAGATTTTGTGTCAGTCGAGGCACGCTGAATCAAGACAGCTGGCAGTTCTATCCCAAGTCTGCGTGGATTTTGTCTTCATCAAGTCTGCGTGGATTCTGAAGCTTCTTGCCCCAAGTTTGCGTGGATTTTGAAGCTTTCTACCCCGAGTCTGCATGGATTTCATCTTCAACAAGTCTGCGTGGATTTCATCAAATTGGAGTACGTGGCAGCCATGCCACTGATCTCTCGCCTGCGTGTCCTGTAACTTGCACACGACTCATGCATGATTGCCATGTGTCCAACAGTTACAGGCCACGTCTAGTAACTGCTCACAACCTTGCGTATGTTAAATCCTGCGTGATTTTCAACTAAGCACAGGCTGTGAAGACAGTTATCTTTTCAGTTATTATTTTTGACTCTATAAATAGAGTTCTTTTTCTCATTCATTGTAATGGATACATAGTTATCTACTGTCAAAATTTTGAGAGCTTTTCTTCTTCGCATAGTCCAAGGGATAAAGTGATCGTCTTCTAGATCAGATTCCTACAGTTGTAATTTTCCCAGATACACAATAAATAAAGAAATTTATTTATGGAAAACAGCCGCATATGACCAACACAATGTTAGCCGCATGGCAATTTGCCAATTCATAGCCGCATGGGCCTTTGGCCATTAGCATTAAATATTTGCTTGCATTTTGCATGCAAGCAAAAAGCATTAAATATGACTTGCATTAAATATTTGTCATTAGCATTAGCATTGAATTTTGTATGCAACCTGTTTTGCTTGCATGGAATAAGCATTAAATATTTAGCTAACCTTTAAAGCTTTGCATGCATTAGCAACATGCATTAGCATTTGCAAGCAGCCACATGCTTTAGCATTTGCATGCATTTGCATGCTTATATAATACTTGGCCGCATATGTATTAGTATTTAATGCATTAGTATTTAATGCATATGCAAGCTAAAGCTGGCAGCATATGGTATTAAAGTTGGCCGCATGGGAACCTAAGATGGCCGCATGGGGATCTAAAGCTGGCCGCATGGGAACCTAAGGTTGGTCGCATATGGTATTTAAGTTGGCCGCATGGCCCTTATTAGTTGCATGCATTTGCATGCAATTGCATCCTTTGGCTTTTGTTTTGCATGGCCATTAGCTTTTGCATTAATTGCATGGCCCCTTTTGCTTGCATACAGTAGCTTGGCCGCATATGCTATTTTGCCTGGCCAGTAGCTCATGGCCGCATGGGTATGGCCTTGCAAGCATTAAATGCTTGCATGCTTATGTACACTTGTGACCGCATGGCCACTAATTATTTCATGGCCGCATGGCCCCTTAATTAAGCTGCTTGCATGCAACTTGCCTGAGCCGCATATGGCCAAGTGACTTGTTGGCCGCATGAAATTTTTTCTGAGCCGCATGAGTCCACGTCCTTGCCCCCGCTAATATTTAATTACCACATGTATGCTTGTGCCATATTTATTTAAGTGTGTTCCCTGACACGATGGTGATCCGTTGTGGTGCACTTTTGACATGACATGATAGTGGCCCGTCATGGCGCACTCCTGACAGTGAACTTGACATAATATACTTGACATGATATAATTGACATGATATACCTGACATGATAGTGGCCCGCCGTGGCGCACCCTTGATATTATATACCTGACATGATATTTCTCGAAATACTGTTGCGACGGCTAACCTGACATGACAAGTATGAATGACCTGGACACCATGGACGATTGTGCTTGTACAAATGAACCCGTCTTGTCTTGCATCATGTCTAGGACAGAAACCCCTGAGTACCACGGTCAAGGGTACCTACTAAAAAGGACTAAGGCTAATAACTAGAATAACACAGTAGTCATGAAGAGATTTTCCAGCTACAGGCAATCCCGTTATCTGGGCGCACCACTTGGGATCTGTAGCCTGCCGTCGAGTAGGGCACATTTCCAGCAGACTGTCATGTGTTGCGTCCTCTAAGTCACCTAAGGGTACATGAGTTTCCTGGACGAAGTACCCACTTGAATTCAACCCCTAATTGCGTCCGGATAGCCTGGATGGTCTGCAGGGCTTGTGGCTGTGGAATAATCTCACTGCATCTTGCTAGTAACTAGGCCTGTGATAACCCTAGTTAGTTAAAGTATCAAGCCGTACTTATTGCTTGGCCATAAATTGTTGGATGGAGTCTAATCAGTCTAGTCTGGTCTTGATCATGTACAAGATTGTTACGTGACCTGATTTCTTATTTTATCTTGCCGATAAATGGTGGAAGAAACCAAGTTCTGTTCAGACAAAGGGTTACAATCCCGATCCATGTTTGGTTTATGGGTTGTAACCTGGTTATCTGAATAGTCCTAAGGTTATCTCATCGTATATCACCTGTCATATTTTTCCTTAATTACTGTCTTTTATTATGTAATTATATTTTTGTGCTAATTACTGGTTTTAGTTCCTAAGTGAAGCCTCCTTTGTGGCACTTGCTCTTTCTGGGGTCTGATCCAGTTGGTTTTGTGTGGCCAGATATTAGAGCAGCTCCAAAGGATCTACCTACCTTCCAGCCAGATGGTGACCACCAGGCGTAACCCTGGCAACGAGTGGGTTTATTTTGGTTCTCCCACTCTATTGTAAAAATATTCTTTTGAGGCGTTTAGCCGACGAGCACGTGTTAGCTCGGTTGCACTTTATTACTGTCTGCCTACGGGCTGTAACATGATTGACAGATCCTAGGGTTGATCATGTATGACTAAACACTTGCTAGTCCTGACATTTTGTAACGACTAGCTTCATGATCAGCTGAATATGTAATGTTTGGGATGCCTTACTATTGTATATTTGGTAATCTTATATCTTGTAACTTTACTTGCTTGCTTGAGATTGAGACACTAGGCTTGTTCATGACCTTAAGAGAACTGATGGATTGTAGTCAAACCCTCATATATCTAGACAGCCGTGACCGTATGGTGAGATGGATTCTATTTCATTATACGTAGCTGACTATGTTCGCCCCCGCTCTCTAGTATTCTGGTTCTGGGGTGTGACAGCCGTGCCGCAAAATCACTCTTTGGTCAAAAGATATCGCCGTTATGGCTAATCGTGACCAAAACGGTGATCAACCGATCAATTCTGAGTTAAACAAAATAACTAAAATACTAGATGAACAAATTAATTTCTGGAAAAAATATACAGCTCTGTGTTAGCTTTCTGAAACTTCAAACGGTTCGTGATTCTGGTTCTTCCGGAATCTCGAAAACACCGAAACGTGTCAAGTTTCGGACAACCGACACTCTACGAATTTTCTAGAAATTTAGAAATAAGATATACGAAAATAAATTATATATTCAGAAAGTTTACCTCGAGATGAATCCAATAAAAAAACGGCACGCTAAAATCACGTCGGAGTTGACGGCAATCGTCTCGGGAAGTCGAGATCCCTACTAGAACTCTCTCTCAAAAAGGCAGCTGAAATTTAATTAGGGTTTCGAATATAATAATATATATATAGGAGAGAGAGAGGCGGTTCAGCCCGGGCGCCGACAGATGGGCCCCCCTGTTGAATTTCTGGATAATTAATTATTTTAATTCAGAAAATTATTTAAAAATTATTTTAAGTCCAAATAAATCAAAATAAATTACCAAAAAAATCCAAAAAAAAATCTAGAAAATTCTAGAAAATATTTCTAAGTGTCTAGAATCTAAATAAAATATTTTAACATAAAATATCATCATGTGACCTCACAGTAAATTTCAAAGCCTATAAAATATAATTTCTATAGGTTTTAATTATATAAAAATTCCCAAAAATTCTAAAAAAATCCAGAAAAATTCTAGAAAATATTTCTAACCTCCTAGAACCTAAATAAAAATAACTTGTCTCAAAATAGTCCCAAATGACCTTATAGTAATTCATAAAAGTCAATAAAATAAATATATCTTTAATAAATAAATATCTAAAAATGTCTAAAAATTATAGGAAAATATAATATAGTTATAGCATGCTTATAAACCCTATCTACAGATCATGTGACCACAAGATGGTCATAAATCACCTGTGGGCTTAGTCACAACTCCTATGATCATAGAAAAATTAAATGTAAACTAATCAAATAAAAAATAAAAATATATCATAAAATTTCGGGAAGAGGACTGCCACAGGCCTGACAGTCCTACTATATTCAAATTCGACTGTTGCAGCCGAACGGCCAAAACGAGATGCTCGTTTGTCGTCTTCTAGGGTTAGGATTTCAAGAAAAAATATGGGTTTGTCGTGTTCGAAAATTTCTTTCATGAACTATAAAGAGATTCTAAACCTAATTTATCAAAACTTTTTAGAGAATTAAAAATATTCTAGTGTTTTGAATAGAGTGTACAAAATTCTTGAAAAAAATAGGAAAGAACGTGCCTAGATTCCGGTTGCTTCGACTTGCGTGTCA